>CM020513.1:20495000-20600000 GCA_009823395.1 Thamnaconus septentrionalis
TGATTATCATCGCTCATGTGGCAATGAGCAATTTCATAATTGTAAGTAATTGGGATAAATTGGTCTATTTGTCGTTCAGTGCACCTCAGGGTAACTGAAGCACATAGTTTCTAGCCTTGTAAACAGGCTGCACCCGCCACATGTGCTAGAGTGGAGCCACATGGCAGAATAAACAGGAAGTGTTCGCCCTCGCCCCCATGAACCACACACACTGTAACGGCCGAAACACATTGATTGAAGTGCTTTAAAACCAAACAAGAAAGCGTTTGTCGTTTGTCTGTTTTTTGGAGTGACCTTGCAGGGAAATGCAGAGTTCCCATGAAGTCACTGCAGGCAGATGCCTCAACAAGATTAGAGACTGGCATGAAAAACATATGTGCAAACGCACAAACTGTGGAAATGTTTTTATTAGATAAAAAAAAGTCTTTGAAAATTCGTACAGACTGTGTCGTTCTTTGATCTCTCATGGCTGTTTGAAGGTCACCCTGTCTGATTCTTAACCCTCATTATTTCCCTTTGTTGTGTTCTCAGCAAAGCAAAGGTTTGCTCTGATTCTGATTTGCTGGTGCACAGTTAGTCATCTGGAGCTGCGTTTCAATTACAGTTTCTCCGCAAAATAAAAGCGATATTTCTAAAATTTCAGCAAAGCACGATTGCGATTTGCAGGTGTTTAAGGCTAAAAGTTATTATTGTGAGATTTTATGAAAATTACGTTTGTTTTTTTTTGGTTTAAATTTTTTTTGCTGTCAATCATTGCGATATTTTAGGTTTTACCCAATTCTGGGGGTAATGGAAATGCAGCTACTGATAAATGGCTTAGTTTAGGCTCGACGGGAACCAATCAACTGCCACTTTAGATCTCGATGCCCAAAAAATGATTATTGGCTCGCAGACGCTAAGATCTGCTTTTTCTTGGGTGTCGCAATTTCGGCACCGAAAGATGATGAATCATTCAATATTCAATATAATCGGAGCATTTCGGTTGGTGCTACAAATGTATCCAAGTTTGGTGCCCAGTCATAGTGGTCTGCTGCCCCCCCTTTCTTTGAGGGAGTCAGAGGAGCAAGAGGTGATTGCCGAGTCGTGTCTTGACATTTGCATCAAATGTTAATGAATTTGCGACTCAAAGGTCGATCAAATCAGGGCCGTTTCTTTTCTTCTCGACAGTTATTCAGTGAAACAGATTGATAAAGTATTACTATCATCTCTTTATGGAACGCCAGAACACAGTTTTCTGTCTGCGAGGTCACTGATGTCCAAATGAGCATATAGCTTTGACGCACAGTTGCGCTTTGGACAACTTTCTTTGCAGTTTGGGTTTTCTAGGGTGCCTAAAAATGGGACCCCCCCTCCCGTCCAGCGGTGGGGCTTTTACCGCCTATTTATATTTCGAAAATAATTCCAGTTTTTTTTTAACTCAATAGGAAACGCGTGACTTTGATTCTAAATTCGGGGTAATTCCGTTTTTCAAGGGATGGGTGGCAACCGTAGCTGTCGCTGTACCACTGCCCCTGCCTTCCCCTCCAGTGTACCTAAAGCCACTTGGTATTCGCAACAGAAGTCTCGATGTTTGAAAGCAGAAATCCCTCAAAGTGAGGTCACGACCCGTCAGACTGAGGGCTCGTTGTGCGGAGCGTCGGCTGAGCGAGTGCCCACCCTCACCCCGGCTGTCTGCCTCGGCTGTGTACAAACACCTCTCACCTCTTAGCCTGTGACCTGACATTCACGGCTTGAGAGCTCGGCCCCCTCTGACACTTTCAGTTTAACTCCAACTGAGACACCAAACCTAGAGTTGACACTTGGAACTACACATCTGTCTACGACAGGTTTACTTAACCTCCCCTCTCTGTTTCACACACACACACAGAGACACACACACACACACACACACACACACACAGCACTACTCTGACATTTTGTTGATCTTCAGCAAATTTGATATTTGGCAACATTTGATTTTTCATTTGAAAGCTCACGTGAGCCAATGAGGTCTTATCACTCGCCCATTTACATTGGATCCTGTTCTGCGCAAACAACGACTCAGACCACTCAGACTGTGACTGCACGTGCTTTAGCCTGCAGGTTAATTCTCCTCATTTGTAATCTTTCCCCAACTTTTCTTTGCTTTCAGAAATCGAGCTATGTGAACGCCACGTGTAGTCTTGTGATTCCTAAATCCTTGCAGCAGCCTAAACAGCTGCAGCACGGCCGAGTGTTTATAATCAAACACTGCCAGAGATTGTCTGGAGCGAGGCAATGTTGGGGCATAAACAAAGTAGCGGTGGTGCCTTTTCTCGTCTTTACACAGAGCTTTGCTGAGCTACTAAGAGACAAAAAAGGTGCGATACGACTTTGTAGCCTTGAGGTGTTGAAAACCAACCTTGGCTTTGGTGGAACTGTGGGGGAGAAGACTGTCAGACAGAAACAGAGGCCACTCTTAAACACGAGAATTCCACTGCACACGTAGTTCTGGTATGGAGCAATGTGATGCCTGTGGGTGTGTGTGTGTGTACAGGGTAAATGAAGCCAAACAGATCAAGATTCAGCGGACGGTGCATTTCAAAGGCCAGTAATCTGAACATTACCACTGACAGCACCGTGAACCCGGTGCCTGAGGTTTCTCGGAGCTCGTCTGCTCAGGGATTGGCTGGCGTCCCGGGATTAGAGAACATTATAATCTGATTAGCCAGCGTGCTTTCTTAGTCACCTGAGACACCTGTCCACACGGTTTTGGAGGCGGACTTCCGAATGTAGCCCCGCCCCCTTTTGTGTCTGCCAAGCACTTGATACGTATGCCCTGCTTTTTTTTGCGGGGGGGGGGGGCCGGTCTTCAGCCCGCTCTCATGTTCTTAGTACGAAACCATGTACATCTCGTCCCTTTACTTTGCCTGCCTCTTTAAGCCAGTCAGCTTGTAATCGCGAATGAATTTATCCACTTAGCCCAACGGCGGTGAAAACCTTTTACAGGTTAAGTGTGTAATATTTGGAGCGTTTGAGAGGGAACAGCGACATCGAGTGGTTACATTTTAGATTGCAGCCCCCTTTCGCTCACCCTCCCTCTCCCGAGTTTGCCAGCGAACTACAGCGACCCGCGCTCTCAACCCTTGATACCTCGTCCACCTTCTTCTTCATGAACTAAGCTAGGCAGCAGATTTTTTTTTGTTTTGTTTTTCTTTGGCTGATTGGCTGCTTCCCACCAGCGGCAGAGGCTAGTAAGCCAACTCTGCCTATACCAACACACCCCCAAGCTGTTGGTTTAGCAACCGACTGTGTGTCTGAGAATGCGGGTGCCTGTGCCGTGGGGAGCAGCTCCATCAGGAATGTGGCGCTCGGCGTCCCCGCGGATCAGCCGTGAAACGGAGGTCGAGAGAAGGAAAAGAAGGGGAGGAGGAGGAGGAGGGAGGCTGCGATCAAAATATCGTAAATCCTCACGACGGCCGATCAGCTGAACTAAAACGACCCCCCTACACCCCACCCCACTCCGAGTGTTGTCCTGCCCTTGAGCAAGGCAATAAAGCACCCGACTCCCCGCCACCTCCCCCCCCTGTCTGTCTCACGACCCCCCGCTGTCTGTGTGGGTCCAGGGATCTGCGCCGCGCCTCAGGTAGACCACCACTTATTGGCCGTCTCAGCCCGTCTTAACTGCGTTCAGTCCTGCGGCCCCTTCGCTGATCCGCAACCCGAGACTGATCTCAGCAGCCCGCGCACTGTCGTCTGTGTGTGCTGGGAAAACAGAGCCCCACGTTTACTTTACTCACTTTATTTTTTTTTTACCCTCTTTCCCACCCCCCCTCATCTTTCTCTCTTCACTCTTTCTCCTCCTCCTCCTCCTCCTCCAGGTGAAGCCGTGTACCTCCTTCCAGAAAACGCCTTCACGGGCTCCAAATACGGCTTTGGCCAAGTTGGCCTGGCGCTCTACAGCGGTCTGTTTGCCTACGGAGGCTGGTAGGTTAACATTCAGTTAAGCTACAGTTACACCTCAACTAGGCCATACTGTACGTTTGGACTCCGGTCCTCGTCCCCAGTACACACGGGTGGTGGTGGTGGTGGTGGGGGGCGGGGCGGGGAAAGGATTGATTTATTGACTCTCCCAACTCCTAATAGGCGGCGGCAATATGCCTTTCACATTGGTCAGTATTGGACCTGTGTGGGGCTGGCATGTCGTTTCTGCACAACAAACCCTCATCCTCGCTGAGCCACTACATTGCCTCCATGGTCCATACATGCGTGGCTATCCATGGGACGCATGTCACTGTATAAGTGATCCATGCCAGTTTGGGATAAGCTATTTTGACTCTAAGACATGCTGGCCCGGACCTGTGTCTCTACACCAATTGTTTGACATGTTAAACAGATTAAACAACAATGCTTTGCTTTTCACTTCTCGCAAGTCCCTGCAAATATTTGATCAGCGTTACTTTTATTTGCAAATATCTGTCCAATTCAGGTCAACTGTTTTACTCTGGTGAATTAGATCAGGGGTGGGCAAACTTTTTGACCGGTGGGGCCGCAATGGGTTCTAAAATTTGACAGAGGGGGCCGGAGCAGGAGCAGATGGATGGAGTGTTTTGGTGACCCACCTCATAGGAGGAAAAAATATATCATGGGATCAGTGGAAAACGTTCGTTAATGTCAATTGAAAATGAACAAAGCATTACAACATAATATCTGTCTTTGAAGCCTATTTAGCTCTTTATTGAAAAGACTCTTAAAACGCTTAAAAAAAAAAAATGAAATACACATATTTTATGACTTACTATTAATGTAATTTCTTCAAGTTCGGCGGGCCAGATTAAAAAGCTTCACGGGCTGCTTATGACCCCCGAGCCGTAGTTTGCCCATCCCTGATTTAGAGCAATGTGCACTCATCATTTGCAGAGCTCACCTGTGACCTACTTGAAGTTTAGCAGAAGTGGGAACCGCAACCCATGATAAGCACGTGACCTGCTCCGCCACCTAAGCTCCTTGCTGATGTTTTTCAGTTGACTTTGAAGACCCCAGCAAACATTAACACCAACAGTAGAATATTACCCTGATTAAATTCTATTTTTGTGTTATTTTCACTTCTACATTTCTGTACTTGTGATTGTTCCAGAGCAAACCGGTTCTCCTTATTACGTGCACTCATCCTCACCTGTGCCTCTCTTTACAGGAACTACTTGAATTTTGTCACGGAGGAAATGATCGACGTTTACAAGTGAGTGTTGAATGAGTGGTGATGATGGGAAAAAAAAACCAAACAGACTTCTTTTGAGGAAGAGGAAGATATCCATTCACGCTTGTGTTGAGTCGGACCTGAGGCTGTTTGCTCGTGTCCTCAGAAACCTTCCCCGCGCCATCATCATCTCTCTGCCCATTGTGACGGCGGTGTACGTTCTGACCAACCTGGCTTACTTCACCACTCTCTCCCCGGAGCAGATGCTGGACTCCGAGGCCGTGGCCGTGGTGAGTACAGACAGGACCTCGTTTCCCGAGCGTGTCAGGGTGCTGTTTATCAGGGGAGGCCGTGCCAGCACTTTTTATCTGGTCCTTCTGGTTCCACAGAGTTCACTGGCGCTGGGCTAGCGCAAGTCAATGCTCTCTGCTAGTCTTCCAGTAAAACAATCTGACCCACTCCACCCGAGACTATTGATGTAAAATGTCTGTGTTGATAAAAATAATGTTAGAAGTAAAACAACGCATTGCAATGAATTTTCAGGCAATAGTTCAAGAAATGTCTCAGAAGCAACACAAGCTGCGATGTAAAGCAGAGATAAGGGAGCAGTTGGGGAGGAATCTTGCATTGGTCCTCGCAGATAGCAAGAACTAAATGAACTCCGTTGGAGCCACACGTGTCCCGGATGCTACTGTGCCTTTTCTCTGTGCCTCTCTCTCGCTCACTCACCAGAGTATATTTGCTGTGGTAGATGTGGGCTTCGACAGTCAAATCGGCAGTAATATGTTGATTTGATTTGATTTGATTTGATTTATTTATTTATTTCGAACATGTAAAGAAGGAAAGAAAATAAAAGGGATACAAAACCAAAACACACAAAGGAAAATTTAAAAAATAAGATAAGTAAGCAAACACCGTTATTTTTCATGTTCGAAAACATGAAACATGTTGTGTACGTTTGTAAATTTCCGAACAATCCGCTGACGGCGGCGAAGCACATCTGTAGCTGTTTGGTGAGGAAACTCGCTCAATTGAAGACCAGTGTGGACAAAACACCGGTGTTGTATCGAGTTGTTTTTTTTTATTGTGCGACAAAAGAGGTTAACCGGAAATTAACACGCTGAAAGGACTGATACTGCCCCCTAGTGTTGGGGAGGAGGACACGTCCCCGTCAATAATTCGATTTTCTCTGCTGCATGTAAACGGGGGCAGGGAGGGAGGTCCGATTAGACGAGAAAACTGAATTTTGAGCTTAGTCCGATTCAGCTGTGCATGTAAACGTAGTCGTCGTGTGACTGAAGGCCTTTCTTGCCACTCTGCTGATGTAAACCTGACCCCTGTGCTCTTTGCTCGTCCCCCCCAGGATTTTGGCAACAGGCACCTCGGTGTGATGGCGTGGATCATCCCCGTGTTTGTGGGTCTGTCCTGCTTCGGCTCGGTCAACGGCTCCCTGTTCACCTCCTCCAGGTAAAATGAAACTTCGCGCGTACCGTTGGAGGACGAAACAGAACGGCTGTGGCTCAGCATCCTTCACTGTCTGTCCCTCGCAGGTTGTTCTTTGTCGGATCTCGGGAGGGTCACCTTCCAAGCCTGCTGTCCATGATCCACCCCACGCTGCTCACCCCGCTGCCGTCGCTTGTGTTCACTGTAAGTACGAAACGCTCGATTTTGGGCCTCGGTACACTGTAGCGTGTCATGCTGGAGTGAATGTGTCATACATCTGTTGAGTTCATTTTGCATGCTCGTCTGGTAAAAAGCCTTTCAAAAAGGCTTCAAGGTTGAGCATAGAAAAGATCACCGGTCACTGGGAAGAATCTTGTGTCCACCACGCGTATTTAAAGTATTTGTTTCAATTGCTGGCTGAGCCGGACAGCAACAGCTGAAGGCATCTGGCCGCCACCATGGTTGGCAGTGGCCGTGTGGACAGAACCACGTGACGAGCTGCTGCAAGATTTAACTTAGCTGAGGTCAAACACAAAAACACATTTTCTCTCATTGGGGAAAGCCTCTGCACTAGCGCTGCTGCTGCTGCTGCTGCTGCTGCTGCTGCTGCTGCTGCTGCTGCTGCTGCTGCTGTTTTGGTCGAAACCTGAAAGATCTCATTTGGTTATGGAGTCCACAGAAAACTGAAAACATGTACAACATATAGGCAGTGAAGACATTTCGATAAATAGGTAATGAAATGAATTGATGATTGCTTCACATGCCTCACACAGTAAAACATCCACTGGATGTTTTCAGGCAACAGATTATTCCTCACTTTAAACATTGTCTGAACATGTAAAAGCTAGAATCTTGATGATGGAGCCGTGTTGACAGTTAAAAAAAGGAGTCTGGATAACAAGTTGCCCTGAAGAGGAACTGTCTTGGATAGGAAAAATGTTGAATGTGCTCTCTCTGTTCTCTCCCAGTGCCTGATGACGCTGCTGTACGCCTTATCCGACGACATCTTCTCCGTCATCAACTTCTTCAGCTTCTTCAACTGGCTCTGCATCGCCATGGCCATCCTGGGCATGATGTGGCTCCGCTACAAGAAGCCGGAGCTGGAGCGGCCCATCAAGGTGGGACGAGCTGACGCGCGCGCTAAGGCAGAAGGGGAAAAACAATGAATAGAATATAATAGAATAGAGTAGAATAGAATATAATAGAAGTGCAACCCCAAGTGCAAGGAGAAGCTGGTATTGAAAATGGATGAATAGAATCGAATAGAATAGAATAGAATAGAATAGAATCATTTTTTATCGTCCACCAGAGTGGAAAATTGTCTTTGGCTCTCCAACACAGGAGACGACAAGAAAGACAAGGACAGCACTGAAAATACAAACACATTAGGAGATAAAATAGAGAAAATGTTCAGAGTAAAAGACACTATTTTTTACTCACACTCAGCAGTGCAGGTTAATTAACCGGAGTTTGTCAGTCAGAAATGTTTCTGGGAGAGATCCAGCAGGGATGCTGCCAGGCAGGATGAGGAGGAGGAGGAGGAAGAGGTGGAGGAGCTGAGCCCTGTGTGTGTGTGTGTGTGTGTGTGTGTGTGTGTCTGCACTCGAGGCGCACAGAGGAGCATTGTGCCGCTGCTGGCCGGCTTTGTACTCGCGATATTGTGCAAGCGAGTTAATTAACGGCGGGACAGTGGCGGCACTGTCTCTCCCGCGCTCGCGCTCGTCTTCTCGCTTCTCTTGTGCCGCGTCGCATTCCGGCTGGCCAACGGCTCGAGAGCGGAGCTCCCGCGGAGTCGCGCGAACCGGCTAAACCCTGCGACGAGGAGAGACGCTGGACACCAGTATTATTTGTCTGTTTATTGTCGTGTTGTTTATTTATGTATTTTAGATCAGATTGATGTGCTGCTCTCACAGCCTCCGTTCATCTGGGAGGACTCCTCACCAGAGAGCACCAGTGAGGAACAAACACTGTTAGCAGACAGTCTGATGGTGCTGGAGAGCTCGACATTGTTTCAACTTAGAGAGCTCGATGGATGGATGGATGGATGGACAGATGGATAAATAGATGGATCGGTAGATAGATGGATGGATGGATACATGGATAGATAGTTGGATAGATGGATGGATAGATAGATAGATAGATAGATGGATGGATAGACAGTCAAATAGATAGATGGATGGATGGATGGATGGATACATGGATAGATAGTTGGATAGATGGATGGATAGATAGATAGATAGATGGATGGATAGACAGTCAAATAGATAGATGGATGGATGGATGGATGGATACATGGATAGATAGTTGGATAGATAGATGGATAGATAGATAGATAGATGGATGGATGATAGACAATCAGATATATAGATAGAGTTAGATAGATAGTCAGATGGACGGATAAATAGATAGATCGATAGATCGATGGATCATCAGCACCAAGCATAGTGAAAGAGCGTTTGCTCCTATTTGAATGTCCAAATCAGTCACTTTGATTCCCTCTGCAAAGGTCTTTGTCTTGGGCAGACAAATGACAAAGTTCACGACATTTGCTGTAGGACGAGTGAGCGGTCGGTCGGGCAAGAGAGAGCACGGACACACAATGAACGTCAACGGAGGACAATGATTTGCTTTCTAAAAGGATGAACAGCAGCCTTCTGGCAAACACGCACAGGAGCAGAGAAACACACTTTTTTCTTTTTTCTGTTTTAAATGTGTTGCGCTCGACACATGGCTCAGTCTTCAAACCATCAGTGAAGAGGTTTTCACGTTATTCAGCTGGTTCATCGTGCGGCTCGCTGGCCGTTCCGACGGTTTGTGTTCTACCGGCACAGCAGGTGATTAGCGCGGAGGCGGAAGCCAAGTCAAAGGACCGTCTCCAGGTGTCACTTGACAGTCAATGACGTGAACAAACTGTTTTGTTTGGCGTGCGCAGCTCCATCCTTTCACATGCAAATGTTTGTCTTGCAAATATTGACTTCTATAAACACATTCAAAGGGTTTTTTTTTTTTTCTTCCTATGTGTGGGTATTAGGCCCCAAGCAGCCCCCCCCCCCAGCCATCAGAGATGAAGACACACCAGTGTGACGGCAGAGAGAGAGAGAGAGAGAGAGAGAGAGAGAGAGAGAGAGAGAGAGAGAGAGAGAGACGTGTGTCAGCCACTATTAAAACCCGCTTTACCGATTCAATGAACCGCAGTGCTGGTTTTGAAACAACAACAAATGAATTGCATCACAGTTGAAGCAGCTGCATGTAAAATCCCAGCAGGATAAAAGACTGAGGTGATCCGGCTCTCTAACACAACACTGGGAGGTGGGGCGAGTGGAGCGATGCCTCACACGTCTGGCACTTTGCTCCCTGCAATTCTGCATTTAAAGAAAGATACCTCGGTTAGCGCTGGCTTCATCTTACTATTTATGACCTCCAATTTTTTACTTTCATTCTTTTGCTTTTAATTCTATGCTCTCTATGCACTGAAAATGGTTGAGCTGCTGACAGACTGGGAGAAATAAAGTGTATATGCATATATTACTCCAGCTATACTACTCCAGCTATATTACTCCACCATATCCGGTATATCCAGACGTGTAACGTGCGTCCCGTCTCCTCTCGTCCCCGACCCCCTCGCCAGGTGAACATCTTACTGCCGGTGAGCTTCGTGCTGGCCTGCCTCTTCCTCATCATCGTGTCCTTCTGGAAGACTCCCAAGGAGTGCGGCATCGGCTTCGGCATCATCGCCACCGGCGTCCCCGTCTACTTCATCGGGGTTTACTGGAAGAACAAGCCCAAGTGGCTGGAGCAGGCCATCTGTGAGTAGCAACCAGCCAACCAACCAAGCCCCACGTATACTGTTTGTAGCTGTTTTAACCCAAGCATGGGCAAACTGTGGCCCGCGGGCCATATGTGGCCCTTTAAGCTTTTTAATCCGGCCCGCCCAACTTGAGGAAGTTATGTTATGACATTAAAGCACATGTTCTCTACATATCCCATGATATATATTGTTCCTCCCATGAGGTGGCTCACCACAACACTCCATCCATCTGCTCCTGCTCCAGCCCCCTCTGTCACATTTTAGAACCCATTGTGATCCACCAGTCAAAAATTCTGCCCACCCCTGATCTCACGCCAGTGTGTGTGTGTGTGTGTGTGTGTGTTTCTTCCCTGCAGTCTCGACCACGGTGATGTGTCAGAAGATGATGGAGGTGGTGCCTCAGTCTTAAGAGGACCGTCGGCTCGCAGCAGTGACGAAAACTTGCGAGTGATCAAGTTTGACCTCATCTGACCCAAACACCCTGCTCTTACACACACGCACACACACACACACACACACACACACACACCATCTGCTGGGCTCGGATAACAAGCAGATTTGTTTGCAGCAGTTTGATGCCACTGCATCTTCTTCCTCTCCTCCTCCGTTTTTTTTTCTTTTGTTTTCTTAGCGTCTTTTTTCTTTGTCTTTTTTTTTTATTGTTCGACAGTGTGTTTCATCGAAATGCTTTTGTATACGTTGTTGAAATGGTTCCTTGTTACATACAATCCTGTTCTTTTAGTTCTCTCATTAACGCGTGCCTTACGTGGCCTCAGAGTTGCTCCGCTCACCTTCGGCGTCGCAGTCGACGCTCGAACCGAGCTCCCGCTAACAAAAGAAACAAAAAATGCAAAACAACAGAAAAAAAACAAAAAAATCTACATTTCATCTTCTGGGGGGGAAAAAAAAAGAGGATTTGGAAACCAAAAGATGACCAAAAGAATTTTTGTATTTGATGTTCATGACGAAGAAACATTTATTCTATTCTGGTCATAGCTGAGAGGATGAGTGGAGGTGTTGGTGCAGTGGTGAGTGAGAGTATCACGTCTCTCCTTATCTTAAACCCGCGGGATTAAAACGCCTCTCAGCCGTCTCCCAAATCGTCCACCAACTCGCTTTGACTTTATTCCTCGACTCGCAAATCGACAAATCATACGGAACACCGCAAAACTCAAAACTCGGAAAACACTTGCAAAGTTCTCGTTGAGCTTCATCGCAGGTCCAGCGTGTTAGCCTCGTGTTTGTGCTGCTGCTGCTGCTACGTTTGGGCTCAACTGTGCTGCAGATAAACTGCCGGGATGCACCTGGTGTTTTTATTATTATAGTCTGTGTTTCCGCATTCTAAACGTGAACACATTCTATTGTATTAAATGTGCGCGTGTATTTGTGCGCGCGCCCGTGTGTGTGTTAATGTGAGTGTGTGTGTGTGTGTGTGTGTGTGTGCGCTAATAAGCTAGAGGCCAAGACAGGCAGACCGACACCTTTGTTTACTAAGCTGGATGGCGAGAAATTCCGCAGAGCGTGTGGGGGGTGGGGGGATTGTGTTTGTTTGTTTGTTTGTTTTAATGGTCAAAGAACAGAAGGATAAACACAGTATGAACTGAAACTTTTCTTTGTTAACCTGTCCGCGCACAGCGTCTGTCTGTGCCGAACATAATGAGTGTAGCCCCTGCGTCGCGGCTTCCACAGAGAGGCGGCGCGAGTGTTGGGTGGAAGTGGGGGGCGGGGAATGGGTGGGGTTTGGGCAGCGGGGGGGTTACAGTTTGTAGGTGTAGAGTCTTGCTAACACTCCATCCATCACGCGGAGCTGATGGGAAACTAACCCCATAGGAATGTAGAGGTTGTTTATTTATTTATTTTTTAGGAAACTACGTTGTTGTTGTTGTTATTGTTATTAGTCCCTCTTATTTGTTTACAGGGCATTTTGTTCAAAAGTGCTTTACAAATAAAATGTTGAGTTTTTCTTTTCCAAAACCCCCCTTGTGTTGGACTCGTCCCTTTACCACGTTGTCGTCATGGCAAACACACACACGCATGTTATCTGTTTCTATCGCCGCCACTACTGCACTCAGGGAAGGTGGGGGATTGAACCCGCAACCCTCTGCAACCACCGCGACTACCAGCTCTCCAAATGTGCATGATCAACACATATTTAATTGGGGCTTAACTTGAAATGCACTGCAGTGACCAACAAGCACTGTAATTGGAAATTTTAAAAGGTAATTCAGACAAAATCACTCATTCTCTGTCAGTTCAGCCACATTAACAGTCAAAAGTTTGGACGCACCCTATGAATTTAATGTCATCAAAACTACTTCAGGGTCACTTCTATCGATGGGTAGAGTCACATCTCAGTAGTAGAAGGATTACGTTGGAGCAACTGAACTTGTTCCTGCGATCAACTCCAGCTGCCCCAACTTAATCCTTCTGCCTCAGATGCCCTGGATGAGAGCCTTCACAGACATCTGGCGGTAGTCGCACCGTCAGTTGTGACTCCCCAAGTATCGCCGTCCCAAATTTAACGAATGGCAACGCCCGTGGGCGACTACTGTCTCACAGCAAGAGTAGACGGAGGACCCGACAGGTCACTTAAAACACACTGGGTCTGACTGGCCTTTGAAAAAGCCACTCTTGGAAAACGATACTGTGGCGTTCTTTTATTATGAAAATGCCACCCAGCTCATCAGAACTGGGTGGCTTTACTGATGGTATTTCATTTCACAAGCGTATCTACAGGGGTTGCTCACCAAACTGCCTGCCCGGTATCTCCACAGTACAACACAATCTTCTGTTTTTAATAAATAACAAATCTTTGAAAATGTAATGAAGATTATTTAAAATCTCCTCCAGCCCTTCCTATGCACAACATGCTTTTCCTCCAGTTTCCTGGGGGCAGCTAGAAATTCCGACGTCCCACTCTGGATCCCCCTGCAGGTCACACATGAATGAATGTGAATGCCAGCCATCTGAGTTCCCTTGGACCTCCTCAGAGCTTGCATTGTGCACGTAGACTTTGCAGCACTAATGTTTTATTGTAACCCTGTGGCTGAAACACACTCGTGCCTTGTTTTTCGCAGAGGAACTGTAACTGCAAATGCTGTCAAAAAAAAACAACTCCTCTGTAACTCTTTAAGAGGCCAAATGTGGAACAGGGATCTAGTGGTAGTAAATTGAATAAATGAATCAATTCACTGCTCACACAAACTGAATTGACCTGTATTGAATAGTATGACAAGGGTCAAATTATGTTAACGTGTAGTTTGAAGTGGTATTTTCGGTGCGTTTTGAAATTTTATCAAAAAGCCAAAAATCTGTTGGGAACAGTTGGCAAAAAGATTGATTGAACTAAAAATGAAAAACACCGGAGGCGCATTTTCTCTGACGTAAAACTGGCTTTGAAAAAAATCCTAATCACCATCGTATTCATTTTTGTTTTGGCCACTGTAAATGTGGAGTATATATTTCAGTCAGTCTAGTATTAATGCCCAGTGTGCACAAAAAGACTCCAATGCATTTTCAGTGGTAAATTAACCAACCCGAAATATGAAAGACACTCTCAGGCTAGATGACTACTAGCTGGGTTCCTCAGTATCAGGCTGTGAGGAATTCTGTGAGGTTCCAGCTGAATCTATCTCGAAGGAAACTTTCAGTACCATTGCATACGCAAAGAAAAAGAAAATAAAAGCCAGATTAATTTCCCCCCCTGGTGGAAGAAGAGTATCTCATTTCAACAACGCCCAATAATGACAGAGACAACAATCACATCGCCGAGTGAAAAGAACACAAAGCTTGCAAACCTGTGGTCCTACCGTCCCTCGGTTTTCTACCCCTTAACAGTCGAGCTTGCTCACTATGTTGTGTGCGTTTAACAGATGCCGTGCTGCAGATGTGCTAAATATCATCTTGAATCCAACTGAAAGCTCCTGAACAACAAAATATGACTCTCTGAAGTGTCATTGCCATTTCCATTTTAAAAGGCATGGCCGGCTAATGTTTATTTGGAACTACTCTTCTAGGGTTTTTCTGCCCCTGTTTTTCATTTGGTGTTCCTCAGAATTTTGTGGACGATGACAGTTAGGCCCGAGGTTAGGCGAGAAAACCCGCTGCCAAGGAAGAAAATGTGCCAGACAAACAAAATGTTGTGTCATTCTGAGCCAACTTTTCTTTAGGAGGGGCTGATGTCTTCTGGCTGCTGTCATCACAGAACCCACTGTTATATCAGAGCTTTTCTCTGTCTGTCTGTCTGTCTGTTTTTAATTAGGCGTTCTTCAGAATTCAGTGGACTAATAAAATTAGCCCCAAGCTTCCAAGAGAGAAGCTGCAAGAGACCCAGGTGAACTCATTTGTGGTGCGCTAGAAATGACGGCCAGCGCCCCTGCAGTTATATCACACCTTGCCTCAACTCAATGGATTCAGTTTTAATCAACTAGATTAGCGCTCATGTGCCAGGTGAGAAAGAGGAAGAGTAAAAAATTGTAGTGTAGTAAACTGAGGTGAAGTATTGACAGTAAATGTACGAGTGAGACATTTCGAAGAACTCATTTCAACTTATTTTATGTGTCTGTAGACAAATTTGGCCTTTTCTCTGTGGAGTCAACAAAACATACAAGACGACGGTGGTGAACATCTGCAGCTGTTTGGTGAGGAAACTCGTTAATTTGAAGACCAGCACGGACGTAACACCTGTGGTGTATCGTGCTCCAGTTGTCTCATTACTACGCGACGAAAGAGGTCAACCGGAAATTACCACGCCGAGAAGACTGATTTCGCCCCCTAGTGTTGGGGAGGAGGACACGTTCACCGCGAATGTAATTCGATTTTCTCAGCTGCACGTGTACGGGAAAAAGGAGAGAAGTCCGATTGTCCTTCGATGTGGACCCGCGACCGACTGACTTCACGCGGTGATGACGGCTGAGAGGAGGGGCTCCGGCAAGGCTCTGAGTGCAGGAGGAGAACAGGTACCGAAGATGAGCGGGCGCATGCACACATTGGAATTCGCCGTGAAGTTGTTCGGACGCTATTGGCAGCCGATGCACGCGAAAGTGACGTTTGCAGTGCACGCTGCCCCAGAGTGCATTGTATTGTATTTGCGATACCTTCCAGCGCTTCGCTCGTGTGAGTGTCCAACAGGTTTTGCCCCCCCCCCCCCACGGCAAAACGGCTCTCGTCGCGGTGGTATGCCGTCGAGCTGAAGGAAGGAAGAGGGAAGAGTTTCCTGCTCGGATACTGTAAAGTTCCTGAAATGTGCTGTCGGCGTGTTCTTAAAAAGCAGTGTAGCTGTCCCTTTAAGAGGGTGAGCGTCAACGTGGGGAAAGGTGTGTGCGCGAGATGAGGCAACACTTTTGTTTTTTGTTTTTTTTCTACCTGATAAATTGTGCTTTTGTAAGTCATTTTCATCGATTAAATAGTTGAATCATTGCCAAGTTACTCGTAACAGAGGACGCGACTGATATGACATTTCTCCACTGAGCCAATAATGACATATGGAAACAGTGTAGCTTTGGTCTTCTTGCTGGACAAGGAGGCATTCTGTCGAAACAGTGATTCCAAGGTATAACAGTGTTTTTTTTTTTTTTCTTTTTTTTGCAACCACTTCTGGCGGTCCCTGTTGGCTAAATGATAGAATGCGGGGTTTTGCCACCTCTGCTCTGTCTTCCTTTTTGAAAGCGAAGGTTTATATACAAAACACACATGTAGAAATTAGACACTGCATGCTTTTGGATGCATCCTTACACTAATTGACCTTTACAGATAGTCGCCTTTAAGAGACTATGTTACCAAACACCTACACAGTGTTGCGGAGGTGCCGGAGGTTGTTCGAGCTGTCTTGGGGCAAAGGTGTGGTTACTAGTTGCTATTATTTTATTACAAAGAAACACATAATCCTTCACACTCACTCCTACAGACAATTTACAGTTGCCAGAAGTGCCCACACAGGCACAGGGAGAACAGACAAACCCGACACAAAGAAGGCCTGAGTCAGCGTGACCTTCTTAAATGACAGGGATGCAATGATGGCAGCCAAGTGTATTCAACCAACAATCCTTTTTAATTGACTTTCACTCTGTTATGTTAGTTTTATACGTGTTTCAACGTGATTTTTCCCCCCTCTTTGTCGATCCCATTGATGAGATCGATGACTCAATGTGTTATCCAAGTCAGTCTTGACAAGCAGAGGGGCCTCTTTTGTGCAAACAGTCAGAAGGCTATTTATTCCATCCCACAGGGTGGTTTGGTTTTAAGCTCTGGCCTGCAGCATCAGCAGGTGATTCAGCAAAACGAAGAAGAAGAAGGTGGATGAGGAATCCGGCTTTGGGTGCACAGGCCACCGTAGCTCACTGGCAACATCAGGAGGGGAGAGAGAGGGTGAAAGATGCCGCAATCTAAAATGTAACCAGTTAATGTCGCTGTTTCTTCTTCTTCCAAATATTACACACTTTACTGTCTTCACTAAGTTTTCTAGGAATGAGACAGTTTGTCCTCACTCACATGATCCAGATGCACACACTTCACCTTTAAGTCCACAAAGGAGAAGGCCCACCTGACATCATTACTCCCTTTTCCCTCGGTTGACTTCTCGGGAATAGAATTTCACAGTCTTTTTTTTTCCCCCATCTCCTGTGTGACCTAGAAATCCAGATACAAAGACACAATAGCCTAACAGGGATTAATCAGGATGCAACTCATCAGGACAGTGACAGTATCAAATTCAGCAGCATCGTCGTTTCAGGTGGGTGAAGCAACAGACGCAGGTGATTCAGTGCATTGACGTTTCATCACACCTCTGCTTAATGAAGCAACCACAACAGGCAGATTCTTAGTAGGGACGTGCACAGGGTTGTAGTTGAGTGCTGACGCTTCTAGAACCGTTGTCGGATGGTTGATAACCTTTATGCAATTTTCAGAAGGTTTCAGTAAAATTCCAACACAGTTGTGAAAAATCTTTGGGTGTAACTTTAACAGAAAGCCAAAGACAACATAGTTTGTGTATTCTTCTTGGATGTCACAGTTGCGCAGGTGGTTGCAATAGCATCAGACAGAAGGGCTGCATGGCTCATCGCAGTTGCGGCACATATTGCAAAAGCAAATTGTCGCGCTGCATTTGTCTTTGCAATGAAGAGTTTGCAACTAATAATTAGCAAGTTAAAAAATTAGTTTTATCGTGAGTGATTTGTTGTTTTATTTATCTACTTCAGTGTTGCACACGCAGGGCACGGTAATCCTACTGGAACAAATGCTCATCAAATGCTCTGTTTTTAATTTGATCAGATGCGGAATTAGATTTCTGCAGACCAGATATCTCAAAACCAGCGACGGCGATGTGGACGGCAGCTGAACAGAGATTCATTGTTTCGTTTTGATTGGTCGTCCAAGATCATGGCTGTGATCTCAGAGAATCATTGCTATTGTCTCTCTCAAAAGCCTTTGTTATTCAAAGGCCAACAATTGGCTTTTCATGTCAGACCTAAAACTTTCACCTCCTCTCATCTTCATCTCATCACGACGGCTGTCCTTTATTCTCTCGCTTCAGCGCCGGTCACGACCGGACTAACGGGCAGACAGCAATGAGCCGAGGGCACTATTGACGCAAGGGCGCTGAGTCACAAAATGCGTTTGTGCCGGCCTGCTTGTGTGTGTGTGTTCCAAGTGGTGGGGGCGCAGCTGCTTCTCCAGGTTTCATCCCAGCAAACAGGATTTGTTTGCTGTGTTTGGTTTTAATGTCAGTTCCTTTGAAGACGTATCAATAAAACTCTCGCTGATCAGGTCACTCATCTATTTTGGGCCAAATCTGGTCACAAATTAGATAAGGTCTAATTAGTTTATTGTTATAATTATCATTAGCAGCCAGCGACCACTCCCCCCGCCGCCGCCGCCGCCCCCCCCGAGCTCACACAAAATGAGACGAGATGAGCCGATTATTGTTATTTTCATCAGGGAGTGAATGGCGGAGGCATGTAGTGAATGTGTGTGTGCTCCATTCAAGATCCATTCAAGCTCAGTTCTAACAAATACTATTCTAACATTCTATCCATCATGTCCTCCTCAGACCAATTCACCTCAGGTTCTCTTTCCCTACATTCATACTTTGCTCTTCCTCTGGGCCTCCGTCTAGACCGACAGTTTCAACCTCGCTGTCCCTCCACTGATACGTTCACTATCTCTCCTCTGTCCATGTTGAAAACCATCTCAGTCAGGCCTATCTGGTTTTTATCTCCAAAACACCAAGCCTTCTCTGTCCCTCTGATGTTCTCCTGTCTGATCCTCTCTGCCCTGCTCACCCCCCCCTTAAGAGAAGCTCGACCGTTTGAATGTTGGCAACCTCCACCTCTGCCTCCTGTGTTTTCCTCAAAATACATGAAAAAAAAATAATACGGACTCCTTCTGAATATGGCACAAACCGCCTTGAATCTTCCAAATGGAACGGACTTCATTCCGGTCCGACACCATTTTGAAACAGTCATTTGCTCCTATTGTAGCACTAACTTGTGATCAGCCTCATAAAGTTCAGCTGCTAATGGCTATGTGTGGCATGATTCTTCCGAGTGGGACGCACCCGCGTGCATGCTTCACTCTTTATCTTGTGGTTCCTGACAAGAAAAGTGTGGCGAGAGGAGGAATTTGCCTGCGGCCGACGGTCTCGTGGTTTCCCACATGATCCTTGAGAAATGCCTTGGTGGGTCTGGCCTTGATAACCGGTGTGTTTGGTGCATCAAGACATAGGAAATTAGAAGACGAGCTCTGTGATCGCGTGCCGGGACCCAGTGAGGAGCTTGTGATGAAAATGCAAGACGGCCCCTGAGGAAGACAGGAAACAGATGCATGAGCTTAACGGTTCAATCTGCCACGTGTAGCAGACAAGGGCCGCATTATCAAAATGCACCTTTAAATAGATATGAGGAAAGTCACTCGCAATTTTTCTCCCCCCTCGACTCACATGCACGACATGCACGCACCAATGCACAACCCCCCTCCCCGACCCTCGAGCGTGTCCACAAGACCCTCAAAGGTCAGCGGTTGAGAGTGAGTGACGGGCCCGAGCGGTCATGTGCTGCGTGTTTGTGCGTTAGCTCACCTGATGCATGCGCACGTGTGTGTGTGTTTGTGTGTGTGTGTCACAGAGTGCTTTCGTGAGGCCCCGGAAGGAAAATTGAAAATCACAATATGTGTGGACAGATGGCTGGGAAGAGCCGAGTGGCACGACACAATGTGTGCCTGGATGAATTGACGGGCCACTCTCAGGCACTTCCTCCCCGCGTGTTTGACCCTCGCAAACACACATCAGCGGCAGCAGAGGCGGCGGGCGCGGAGGGTGAGACCGCCATCTCACGGCAAGCAGGGTTCTGTTTGAGAGGAAGATGAGGAGGAGGAGGACGAGGAGGAGATGAGACGTCCCTCGTGAGGCCATAATTCAGTGAGAAATAATCTAATGACGTAATAAAAAGGCTTCAGCGGGAAATAATTATCTTTTGGTTTATAGCCCAAATTGATAATTACAGCAACGTCATTTAGCCAAAGCAGTAAATGTACCTGAACGCATATTGACAAAAGATTACACGTTGAATCCAAGTAACAGCGAAGTTGAAGCAGCCAGTAAACCTTTCATCTAATGTGGAAAAAACACAAGGCTGCCCTCTGCTGGTTGAAATGCAAACTTCAATAGTAGATAGTAGAGTTCTGTTTATTTGCTTCGGCTTCTGTGACGTGTTTAATCTTCACTGGCTCATTCAGGGTATTTCAGCTTTATATTAAAACGTTAAAAGGGAAGGAAGGATTCACTGCTGCTGCCGTTTGCACTCGTGGTCTCTGATGAGGGGCCCAGTGACAAACAAATGCCGTAAAGAGGTGTCAAAAATATTTTCTTGTTTATTGGTACCAGTAGATTCCCTCTGTTACATTTCTCACATGGCGAGCATATGTTGGCACGTGTATTCACGTGTATGTGAGACCAGCTGTAATCTAATAAATTTGATTCTGTCATTGTTACTGACATCAAAAATTCTATGAAATTGAAAAACATTTTTTGGATTGTTTTTTGTTTTTAAAAAAGTATTATTATAACTCTAGGTTTAGAGGTCTGATGTGTTGTTGCAGCAAATGGGGCAAACAATTTATTGTTTTTAGCCCTTTAGGTCCCCAAAATATTTTGCGTCAATTGTGTAAATTCCTACATTTTTTTTTTTTTACTCGTTTTCGTAATTGTTGTAAAAGAAAAACGTTAAGAAGTCTGTTTAGATTTTACAATAGGTTCAATCTATATTGACAATGGTTAATGTACATTTTCCCAAAGCAGTGGGCCAAGTAATGAAAATGGAGATGTCAAATATATTCAATGGACTTTTTTTTTTTTTTTTTTTTTAAATCCATTTCCATTGAAAAAACTACACATTTCTAGAATATATAGGATCAGGATTGAGCGCATCAAGAGGACAGTACACGTTAAGTGTTTGGACTGAGATGGTACTGTATGGATGAAGTTAAAGAAGATTTGAGGACTTGTTGTGAAAGAAGATGCAGTACAGGAAGCAGGTGTGTAACGGTATAACAGGGAACTGCTGAAAGGAAAATAAAAAGCTATGATTGGTTTTTTTTTTCTCATATTTTGTCATCATTATTTTCATAACATGGTTTACAGTGTGTAGCATAGGCTACACACTGTAAACAAATGGCTAGCACACACTGTATAGAAATAAGTATACGACCCTGTTTCATTTTTCGTGAATAGGGCAATATCTTGTGCTTTACGGGGAACTGGGACAATAGTCATCCATGACGCTAGAGGGCGCGCTCAACTTTGTACTCTACTTTGAAATCTAGTTTATTGCCGGAAGTGAGTCCCGGCGTCAGAAGTTTGACATGTGAGTTTGTTTGGATTCACATGTGACACTGACTTTGCCTTTGTATATCGTTTTTTAAAAAAAAAAAAAAAAAAAAAATCACTTACGTTCAACGTCTCCAGCCCGGTTAGCCATGGGGAAGAAAGGCAAGAAAGAGAAGAAGGTGAAAGGGGCGGAAAAGACGGCCGCCAAGATGGAGAAAAAGGTTTCGAAGAGGTCTAAACGAGATGAGGTAGCGCTGAAAACGCTTTATGCTAATGCGTATCTAGACTCGGGAACAGGTGAACTACGGAAGTGCTTCCAGTGGCTTTAGTTTGCTCTTACGGTTGTTTCCTCGCTGTGTTTCCAGGAAGATTTGGAGGCTCTGATCGCTGAGTTTCAGCATCTGGACGCAAAGAAGACTCAAGTTGTAGAGACGAGCTGTCCTCCTCCATCACCAAGGTGACGGTAGTCTTATTATTACTACATTACTGGTCTTTATTGTCGCTGCTGGGGAAATTATACGGAAACAGAACAAGACAAATTACACATTGGATCATTAAAATGATGTCAACATTAGTGCACTGATAGTGTATTTTAATTACCTCTTTATCACTCACTAAATGCTGGAGAAGGCTCATCAGCAGTATATGACTATGTACATAACACCAGTATAGCTTCTGAGCTGGCCTCTTTAATAAAACTAAGCACTTTAAATAAAGTAGTTTAAATACATAAAAAAAAACACAGAAAATTAAAACTACTGTGTTTAATAGAATTAAAACTTAAAGCTTATTGAGATTGCTTTTTGAATATAACTGAATTCCAGCTATTTTCAATGACAAATTACTGAAGTGTCTAAATCCTGGGTCTTAAATTTACTCTGAATTGCTTTAGCTTACAAAGAAATGGATTTAGATCCTGTTACTTTGATGGAGCATAATTGGATTGCCAGTGTGAATTGTTAGGTAGACATTTATTTATTCATTCATTCATTCATTCATTCATTCATTTATTTATTTATTTAACTAACAGCAAACGACATTCATCCCTATTTTGCAGGCTTCTGCTTATTCATGAAGTAACTGATGATAATCTGATGACGGAGATCTAAAAACGATTTGTGGTTTGTCAAAGTTATCTGGCCAATGACAGGATTTTGTCTCTGTTGCTTCCTTGTTTTCCAGGCTGAACGCGTCGCTCTGCGCACATCCCGAGAAAGATGAAATCATCTTGTTTGGAGGAGAGTTTTTCAATGGAAAGAGGGTAAACCGTCACAATTATTCATGGGCTATTCTCTGATTCACGAATTTATGCAATTGAGCTTTTCATAGCTGGTATTTAAAGGACAACTGGTTTGAAGTATCAAATTATTTCTCAGGGAAATTAGTAAAATGACTTCAATTCCCAAAACTGTTCACCTTTCTTTTGCAGACATACCTCTATAATGACCTTTATTTCTACAACATCAAGAAAAACTGCTGGGTTAAATCTGAGATCCCAAACCCTCCCCCCCGCTGTGCTCATCAGGTACACACACGCACACACACACACACATGCACAGTACTCTGTAGCTTCTTTGCCTAGCCCTGTTTCCTTATGAGTTGTGTTATTCCTCACTTGGATGTCAAATGGTCAGAGATGACTGTGATGAAAGATCAATCAGAGTATTGGGTTGTCTTCACCACACGTCTTACGATTGTCTTACGCTGCCTCCCCGTCCTCAGGCCGTGGTTGTTCCTCAGGGCGGTGGTCAGCTCTGGGTGTTTGGTGGAGAGTTCGCCTCTCCAAATGGAGAACAGTTCTACCACTACAAGGACCTTTGGGTGCTGCATCTGGCCACAAATACCTGGGAGAACATCAAGTATGTGTGAGGGGTCTTAAAACGGAGGGACTAGAGTGGAAGTGATGGTTTGAGGACGAAGATGCCGTACGCTGAATTAGATTCTTTTTTCCAAGTCGGTTCATCTTAATATGCAGTAAGCCTGACCTGACATAACCCTAATCAGCTGGTCAGTTTATTGCATAACTTCAGAGTGCTTTCTTTCTAAGCATGTTAATGGTTTTGCAGACATTAGTAGTAGTTTGGTCAAAATGTGCTTGGTCCAATCATCCAGGGCGACCGGTGGTCCATCGGGTCGCAGTGGACACCGGATGATTCTCAGCAAGAGGCAGCTGCTGGTGTTTGGAGGTTTCCACGAGAGCACCAGGTAGGCAGAGGTTCACTGTTGGAAAAGTGTCTGACCCCCGTGGAGCTGACGAGGCCTGAGAACATGTATGATGACGCAGGAATGAACTGGCTCGATTGCAGCTGCTATTAATCGTGAACTTCTCTGTATTTCTATTTGTTAAACTCAACAGCTGCAGTACTACTACTACTACTACTACTACTACTACTTTTCTATCTGTGTGCTGCTATTTTGTCTATCAGTGTGCTTTAATCTCTCTATCTCTATAATTCATTGCTGCTGGAAGTTTTAATTTCCCTGAGGGAGTCGTCCCAAGGGGATCAACAAAGTCTGTCTATGTCTCTATGTCTATGTCCAGTAGAAACAAATGACAGATTACACAGTTATCGTCAGAGTTTAAGATTTCTTATACAACCTTTGACACCACTGTTTTGATGATTTTTTTCCACTCCTTAGCCTTCAGTCACTTTATCCAGCAGGTGACTGCACTAGTAAAACTGTTTTAGGGTATTAAGGTAAAAGGGCAATTTTTTACCTTATAGTTTTTTTTTTTTTTTTTAACAAAAATTTAAACTATGCAGTAATTACAAGAAACATTCAAGTCAATGAATATTTTCTTTTTCTTTCCTCCGACCCCCCGCAGAGACTTTATCTATTACAACGACATTTACTCTTTCTCCCTGGACACGTTCGCCTGGTCCCGCCTCTCCCCGTCTGGCTCCGCCCCTTCCCCGCGCTCCGCCTGCCAGATGACCTCCACCCCCGACGGCGCCGGAGTCGTCATCTACGGCGGATATTCTAAAGTGGTGCGTGCGCCTTTGTTTTTTTTTTTTTTTGTGTGTTTTTTTTTTAACCGCCGTGTTCTCAAGTCGGCCTAACAACTGAATCTGCTCCAATCCAGAGAGTGAAGAAGGACGTTGAAAAAGGGACCATCCACTCTGACATGTTTCTCCTGAAGCGAGACGGTAAAGACAGCCAAGGTAAGAGAGAAATGCTGTCTGCTTGCGAGTTCTGAGCGTCCAGCTGTTTGTCATAGCGCTGGCTGATCTTTCTCCTCCCCTCCCTCCAGAGAAGTGGTCCTGGTCCAGGGTGAACCCCTCCGGCAACAAGCCGCCTCCTCGCTCGGGTTTTTCCCTCGCGGTGGGTCCGGCGGGCCGGGCGGTTCTGTTTGGCGGCGTTTGTGACGAGGAAGAGGAAGAGTCGCTGGAGGGTGACTTCTACAACGACCTGTACCTGTTTGACCCGCTGAAGAACCGCTGGTTCGCCGGCTTGCTCAGGGTAACTGGCACTTACAACTGAACACTTTTTCATCTTTAACGTCATCATCCTTTTTTTATTTTTTCCACTATACAAAAAAATTTTTGCCTGTCGGAATGGGACCGACCCGGTCTTTGAGGTCGTCATTTTCCACTTCTGTCCGTCCAGGGCAACAAGTCAGAGAAGAAGAAGCGACGACGAGGGAAGAAGGGCGCAGCGGAGGGGGAGCAGCAGCAGGAGCAGGGAGAGGAGGAAGAAGCGGCGGCCCAAGGACCCACTGAGATCATCAAGGAGATCGTCACCGAGGACGGCACGGTGATGACCATCAAGGAGGTCATCCCCGGGGCTCGGCAGGAGCAGGAGGAGGACGAGGAGGAGGAGGAAGATGAAGACCTGGAGGAGGATGGTAAGACAATACTGAATATATCATACAGCAGTATATCAAACAGACTTTTCATGCTGAAGGGAACTTATTATTACATTATCTTTACAACTTTCTACACTGTAGAGAGATACTGAAGACATCAAATGTATGAGCAAGATATATGGAATTATGAAGCAAAGAAAAACACGTTTAATAACTCTAAATATGCTTTTTATGAAAGGTGGCTATTTTGAGGAATTTCAGTTTAAAACATGTTTGAGTTTGTCTGTTGAGTAGTGTATGTTGCACTTGCAGTATATCACAAATGCACGGGCCGTCCAAAAACTTTCTTCCACCACTGTATAAAAGCAGTACATTCAGGCTTGTTGCTTCTGTGTGCTCAGCGTCAGCGGCGCCGGTGGAGCCGTGTCCCCGCTCCAGCGCCATGGCCACCGTGCGTCAGGGGAAACTCTTCCTGTACGGCGGCATGTTTGAGGTGGGCGACCGGCAGTTCACCTTGAACGACTTCTACTGCCTGGACCTCCACAAGATGGATCAGTGGGAGGTTCTGGTCGAGATGGACCCAAGTGAGTGATTAAAAAAAAGAAAGAGCGCCGCGTCGACGAATAGATGAAAAAAAAAAAAGTCAGCCGAGAAGCCAGTTGGAGGGCGTGAGGGTCCATCCAGATTTATGATTATCGTGGTTCCCACCCCCACCACCCCCACTCTGCAGAGACACAGGAGTGGTTGGAAGAGTCTGAGTCAGAGGGAGAGGAGGAGGAGGAGGGGGAGGAAGAGGCGAAAGGAGCGGAGGCAGCGGAGGGGGAGGAAGAGGAGGACGAGTCCGAGGAGGAGAGCGAGGAGGAGGAAGGTGAGCCATTCCTCTGCTTCCTGCATAAATCCTGATTACAGTGCACTTGATATTCTCATCGTAATACAATTCATTTAATAGTTTGTACTTCAAGATGCACATTAAGAAATATAAAAATTGCATCACTGGAAAGAAGCTAGAAAGAAGATACTATTACGACTCTCCATTGATAAAATATTGCAATACTTGAAAGTGAAAGTCTCTACATTTATCGCTAGTTTCATATTTTCTTCGAGACCATTCCGCAACACCACACCACAAATCGAAATACACATACTTTTACGTATTTGTACAAACATAGTGCTGTACAAATATGATTAGGTTAGACTTAGATAAACACTGCCTGACCTGTCGGCCTGCTTTACCAGCATTTTGATGCTCATCAGGCCCAGGTATATTTCTCCACCGCTCGGCGATGTTCAAAATCACATTAGAGAAGCTTCCAGATTTAATTGTTGTTGTAGATGAAATGTGGGAAACGACTCCGAGAAGTCACCACCTGTTATTCCCCCCCCCCCCGACCATCTCAGATGAGGAGGCGCACCCCGCCGTGCAGGAGGGAGAGACTGTGACGGACTACCAGAGCCGCACGGAGAGTTACTGGATGGGACTGGCCCGCACCAACATGGGTCCTGAGGCCAAGGACAAGAAGGTGGCCAAGGTGGCCCTCGCTATGTCTAAGGTCTTCTATGAAGACCAGTAGAGGAGGCTACAGAGAGACTGGGTGACAGTGAATGGCGTGTGTGTGTGTGTGTGTGTGTGTGTGTGTGTCTTTGTAAAGGACATGTTCTTGAAGCAACCTTTTTTTGTAATTACATGTAACTTGAAATGTAAGGAGTGGAATTTCATCCACTTTTAAAACAGTCGGCAAACTTTGAAATGACTCTGTTCTCATTTCTCTGACCAAGCCGCCGCACGCTATTTGCTCTTTGATACTGTCACTTCTTATTTAGCATCACTTGCATATTGCGTGTTGTCCTTGTTTAACCAGCAAGGGTGTGCGGTAAGTGGGAAATGATGTGTGTAACTTGCAAAAATGTGAGTTAATATGCACGTATAAAACTAATCGAGGTAATAAACAATAATAGCTGTTGAGGAGCTTTTAGATTTTGGAAGTGATTCTGAGTTCTGCTGGAATATATAGAATTTCCTTCTCCGCATCCAATCCATCTTCTTCTGAGGAGCATCCAGCAGCCACTGGTCACCACCTGGGAACCAAATATTCATCAAAACATTTCCTTGGGGGCTACCAAGAACTTTTTTTTTTTTTTTCAAGAACTGAGGGGAGCAGCAGAACAAAGTCATGTGCTGGCGAGTCTTTCACTTCCTCCGGATGGAGCGACGCGTCCAGTGAAGTACGACGCGCAGCAGTTTGTGAATTTGGAATTTGTCTCCATCTAGCGGACGTTTTGTATGCGCAGTCTCCCAACAGGTAGAAAATTGGCAACTGTCCGCTCTGCATCTGCAGCAACAACAGGTTGAGGCGGTTTTGTTGTTGTTTATTTGCCCCCTTTCAATTAATTTAGGAATTACTACAACACAAGGACCGTTGACTGACGGTTATTTATTAGTCTGAATGGTTCAAGTCTGAATCATTGTGTTTTTCCACTCACGGAAGTATGTCTAGGATAGTGGTTCTCCTGGTGAGTTGCCCTCTCAATGGTCCCACTTCACCGACAATGGAACGATAGGATCGTTATGTTTGACGTGTGGTTCCACTCGGACCGTTTTAAGTGTTACGCGAGTGTGCGGCGCAGCCGAGCTGAGAGTTGTAACATGCTCCGTCTTATAAGTGACGTCGTTAATTAAAAGTGCAAGCCGCTAAAAGTGCTTTAATCGTCCATTCTGTGCGTGGAGGGCAAGAATTAAACAGACAATATAAACCGTTCGGCATATTCTAACTGCCTGATGATAAATTGATTATTAAGGGCGATTAAGTGATTGCATGTTATTAATAGAGGGCCAATCAGTTTGCATGTCGGGTTATCATTAACCAGGCGGGGTCTATCAACAGGCTTTTTCATTAAAGTGCAGCCAAGTGTATAGGGAAATTGCACCGCCACCTGCTGGTTGTTTTTTTTTTTTGTGTTGACTCACTGTAATGTCCTGTACTATCCCAGGTTCCAACTGCACCACCTCCTCATCAAATCATCCCACGAAGTGGAGTGGTTCAATGTTGGGGCGGTGGCTTGTGGTGAAGGAGTGGAGGTGGGTCCTGAAGTCGGACCGGTCGAGAAGCACTAGAACCTAGAACTCAAGGCCCCCCCCCCCAGCTTGAAAAGGCTTCTTCACAAGGGAGACATGTGAGGTGAGACAGTGAGAGGAAGGTGAGCCGAGTAATCTGGAGCTGATCTAAAGATTGGGGGTGGGGGGGTTGTAAAAGAGAAAGCAGGTGAGGAAGATGGGTTGGGGAGGGGGAGGGGGGCACGACGTGTGAGGGAAGACATCAGTCAGAGTGCGAGCACCAGCCGATCCCTTGGTGACCTATTTTATCCTCCATCAGCATGCTGAACGAGGGAGGAGAGGAGGCTGATGAATAATAGAGAAGAGGGAGAGATGGATGTGAACCAGGCTGCCTCCTCCTCCTCCTCCTCCTCCTCCTCTCCCACCCTCACCGCCCCGCTCCTCCCTCTTCCTGCCTCCCCTCCCCCGACTTTTTTCCAGTTGAACTCGAGGTCGAAAAAAGATTACTATTATTTTTTTTTATATCAATAAGTTACGAGATATTTTGGGGCAAGGGTGCACTGCTGACGCAGGGGCCCACGACGCCTCTCCGTCAGAGGAGCATCTATCTATCTATCTATCTATCTATCTGTCTGTCTGTCTGTCTGTCTATCTATCTTATCTATCTATCTATCTATCTTATCTATCTGACAATGATGGCCGTTCAAATAATAAATTAATTTGATGCATGACCATATAGTTAAACCGCTCTGTGGAACATGGTCCTGAAATTCTATTTTCTTTTTACTTGTGCTGAAGCGAGGGCGACCTGCTTCTCCCATATCACGCAAACCTCATCGTTTGTTGGAACAATAATTTTGAGTGTCCAGCCAATCACAGAATGGCCTGTAGGGTTAACCCTTACTCTTCCTTTGCTCCGACTGTCTGCTTCACTTGTCAGAAAGTGTGTGCAAAACCATGTTCTTCAGGAAATTTGCCCTTTGTGATGTCACTAATACTGATGACAACGATCCAGGACCAGGTGTATGCTCACTCTTGTGGCTGTCTTGTTAATGCACCCTTCCAAATATGTGGAATATGTGGGGTTTTTGTGAACAACTGGACGATGCATACTAGGGCCAAACCATTCATGTTTGTCTCCTTGCACCCTAATGCCGTGGTAACAATTGTCCCTGAGTGGGGTCACCTTCTTAGCTCCAATTAACTCAGTTGATCAGATGATGTCATGGATTTCTCAGAGAACACAATTGCGTTACTGACTTCTCCAAATCCTAATCCCTTTTATTGCGATCAGGAAATCGCTTGAACTCTTTCACCTGTGACTTCCCCCCTTCTTCACCTGTTTGCCCTCTCTCATCCTTCCCTACCCCCACCTCTTTACTACTACCAGTGTGTTTAGAGGCCTTAGCCTTAATCCCCAGCCTCACAGTGATTTTATTACTGTAATCTGGGCTGGAATTGGCTTAGCTCGCTCAGACACAGCAGCCAGAAAGGCAAGGACAACGGCAGCAACAGAGTAGCGGAAGGGAAGAACTGGGGGAAGGGAAGAGGGTGTCAAAGGATGACATGGGAACAGTAGAAGGACATGGATTTGAGGAAATTGCACCGTCTCTTGACAGAGACCCTGGATCTTCACTGGAGACGGGGTTAATCAATGTGCTGCTGACACAGTGATTCCCAGCCAAACCCTGCCCAGTACATACCTGTTGTTACTGTTGTTGTTTATCACTGCTGGTGCACATCTGCTCTGATTTTCAGCTGAAAATGATTCAGATGAAAGGCTTTTGGATGGATTTGCAGCAGTCTAGGTTGACTCATTTACAGCAAAACCCTATGGGAAGAGCTCGTGCTTAATGTGATAATGGGGATGTGATTTAATTAAAAGGCCTTAACACAAAAAAAAAAAATCCTCCAAAGTGCTGCCTGGCATACTTACGGCCTTAGGACGCCAGTCCGCACAAAATGTGCGCGCCGCTTATTTCTAACGCTCTGTGTCGCACTCACCGACTACTTGATGCCGCTGTAACATTTCCCAAACAGCTAGTGGCAGCGGCGCTATCTTATTTCCCAGTTTTGGCTTTCTTGCAGCAAGCAAGTCTCTCTTTTTCACAAAGAAGTTGTTGATGTAGACCCATTGTGCATCAATAAAAAAAAAAAAAAAAAAAAGCGAACCGAGGTGGAGACAAAGGGGCGAGGAAGTGATGAGCAGCTACAGGTGAGAGAGAAGGAGGAAAAGAGAGCGACGCAGAGGCCTGTGCAGTGTGTGTGTGTGTGTGTGTGTGTGTGTGTGTGTGTGTGTGTGTGCATATGTGTGTGTGTGTGTGTGTACGCGCATATGTGTGTGTGTGTGTGTGTGTCCCTTTAAGAGCTGGAGCGTGCTATTGAGCAGGAGGAGGAGGGGTGGCGGTGGAGTTGGAACAGTCCTCTCTAATGAGCAGATTTTCTCAGAGAGGTACACAGAGAGAGATCGGTGGGAGAGACGGACACATCCATCCAGCCGTAGGAGGAGAGGAGACTGCCGAAGACCGAGGGAGCAGGACTGGGCGGGCTGTGTGCGTCAGCCGGCGGGCGCTCAATGGGGGGAAACATGGAGACGGGCTGGAGATGCTGCTGAAGAGGACGCGACGCAACCTAACGGGATCACGCAGATGGATGTCAATTCATCAGGCGGGCAACCCGGAGATAACCCACGCAGAGGATAAACCACTTATGGACGCAGTGGATTAAAGAGCTACACGTAGACTGACAGAGAGAAGAGGAGTGTGTGTGTGTGTGTGTGTGTGTGTGTGTGTGTGCGTCGGGGGTGGGGGGAGGCAGCAGAGAGGGGAATAATCAATTCACGTGTTTATTTTCATCGCCAGTGCTTTTGCGCGCATTTGCCTGTCACAAAGAGTGCGCGTTTGTTGCGTGCGCCTGTGTGAGGGGAAGAAGACCGCATCGCTGCTGCTGCCCGGCACAGACGAGTCGGACCAACCGCAGCCCTGTGGGTGTCTTGTGCGTCTCACCGTTGTCTTCAGATCTTCCTCTGCCTTTTTGCATGTACGTGTTGCCTGGCCGTGCAGCTAGGTTGCACTGTGGGCGCCGGCGAGGCACGGCCAGGAATCCGAGAGGGGACGCAAGCCTGAAGTGAACTACTGATCCGACTTTACATGGTCTAGGAATCAGGAGTGGCCTCCACAGCAGAAAAAAAAAAACTATTTCTTCTGAGGAGAGTTATATATATCTTTTGATGCCATTATGGCCAGTTTGGCCAGTGGTCGTGCTAGAGAATTATAAGGTCGCAGCGTACGTTGAAGACAGGGAAGCTTGAGAGGCTGCCAGCGGGGGAGACCACTCTTGTTTTTTTACACCCCTAGAGAGGCGGAGGCATCATCAGGTAGGAGACGAGAGGGGCCTGGGCGTAGAGCCAGCAGCGGGAGTGGGAGGCAGAGCTGTGCACGGTAGTGTACCGTGTAGGCAGGTTTGGCGGCAGGACCGATTCCTGCCTCGAGAGAGAGAGAGAGAGAGAGAGAGACGATGGAAGCTCTGGACCCGCTCTCCTTCTCACCCACCAGCCACAGAGGAGGCGAAGAGTGCTAAGCGGTGCTGCGAGGGAGCCCCGACAGGAGGATGGTGTGAGGGCGTCGACCCTCGCAAGTCACGCCAGGAGACCCCTGACGCCAGGGGGGTCGAGCCCTCCCCGTGGGAATCGCAGTCAGTCCCCCCCCCACCCCCAGTCTGTCAAACTGGCAGCAGGCGAAACACACTTCCTGTGAGATCCTCTCTCTCCTCCTCCTGAACCCTCCCACATTCGCCCAACTGCACCAGCGCCCCAACTGATGGACCGGCACTAGCACCAACCTGTACTTACTCCCTCTTCCCCCGCCTTTTCTTTTTGCTTTCCTTTTCGTTCTTGTCGAGGCTTCAGGGGAATTGCCAAGACCTGTTTCATGCATGTCCACTGGCGGCAGGTTCAACTTTGACGATGGGGGGTCATACTGCGGAGGGTGGGAGGACGGCAAGGCACACGGCCACGGGATCTGCACGGGACCCAAGGGCCAGGGCGAGTACTGCGGCTCCTGGGCCCACGGCTTCGAGCTGCTGGGCGTCTACACCTGGCCGAGTGGGAACACCTACCAGGGCACGTGGGCCCAGGGCAAGAGACACGGCCTGGGCGTGGAGAATAAAGGCCGCTGGGTGTACAAGGGGGAGTGGACGCATGGCTTCAAGGGACGGTACGGCTTGCGGGAGAGCACGGGGACGAGCGGGAAGTACGAGGGGACGTGGAATAACGGGCTCCAGGATGGATACGGAACTGAGACGTACTCGGACGGAGGTAAGAGAGGGTGGGCTGCTGTGTGTTCTAAGGGTCCATGCTAACCGACGCAATCAGTCACAACTTTGTGACTGACAGTGGTGGGAAGCGCTCGTCACTTGCAGATTGACTGACAGGTTAATGTCACCCAGCTGACATGTTCAGCGTACAGTCTAAATGCAGAGGTCCTCTCAGTTCGCACTTTTTTTTTTTTTCTCACAGCTTCACACTTAAGAGGCAAAACGTTGCGCCAGCAGTAGCTGTGATAAATGATTCTCAGTCTCAGGGTTTGATTCACACATCTGTCTTCCCACCCTCCTCTCCCAATGCACACGAGGATGGTTTATTTGGGGGCCCTCATTCAGGCCAGATGGTCTTAAGGGATGGGGGAGAAAAAAAGGTTAGATGGACATTGAAGGACAACACAAATGCAGACTTTTAGGTGGAGGAACAGCTCAACAAAACAAACAAGGACACATAGAACTTATCAATCTAAAACACGTTATGATAAATCACTGTGTATAAAACAATTAGAAGTTTAGTGGCAGAAAAACATTCAGCTATTTAATTTATCATCAAAACAAGGATGATCTATTTGAGGATTGTGTCTTTGTTTTTTTTGGAGGTGTTGGCATGCTAACATGATCGCTACTTTGTTAATTTGGCATTTTATGTATTAAATTTGACATACAACGTTGTATTGGTGCTGGAGGATTACACAGGCCCCGAGGCACTTGTGGACTGTGAATGTGATTGAAACCTTACTGAAAGATCTTAAAGTAAAATGGCCTACGTGAAGATACTAGATTGACATCAAATCAGCAAAACTCACACTGCTGCCATGACTAAAAATAGCCCAAAATAAGCAGAATCTGGTGGAAAAGGCAATAATAACAATGACATACAATTTTCATTAACTCACGATTAACTAAAGACACAATAACATACAGCACGTACAGTACACTGGCAACGTGCAACAGTCTTCCTCTGGTATTGAGTAGAAACCTAATGTGGCAACTGCAACAAAACATGCGGTAATAAGCGTATTATTCCAATGAGGATTTTGAAACAAAACAAAAAATGAATCATTTTCACATCTCAACATATGAAAGGGGAAGAGATCTGCCCTGAAATTTTAAATCAATGTCATCAATGCACTCTGAGTCCCTCGACTGGGGCTCAATTCAGCCTGTTAATGAGACACACGCCATATGGATTGTGGTCTAAAAATAGAAACACTCTCACACATGCACAAACATACCTATTGCGTATGCACACGAACACACACGTGCACACACACACACACACCCTCTATACTAAATCTGATAGTATGGATCATGCCACAGACCTGACATCAGATACTACAATGAGCAGACTGCTTTGTTGCAGGACCAGGCCGGGACCACGCACACGCAATATATAACACCCCTCCCAACAGGCTCGTGTCCAAAGACTTCTGCAAGGATAAGAATTGTGACCACATTTTTGAGAGAATCTGAGAGGCTGACTCAGGACAAAAGGAAAGTGCGTTTGATAGATCAGCAGACGGGTTGGACGGACGGGGGGAGAATCAGATGGATAGATGGACAGATAGACACATGAATGGATTAGTTATGGACTGATAATGCAAGTCAGGGAGGTTGGCTCGGCGATGGATGAATTATTAAGATCACAGTGATGGAGATGAAAAGAGGAAGAGACAAAAATGGACAGAATGAAAGATAAGAAAACCTCCCACACAGGGACGATGTCGTGCGACATACTGTAAATGCTTCGACTGACCTAGTTTTGCGATTATTTTGCTAAAAAAAAAAAAAAAAAAAAAAAAAAGTACACGGTGGCCTTATTACATGTGCATGCATTAATCCTTTATCACGTCTTTGCAGTTAGAAAAGTGTGCGGTGCTGAGCAGCGGCATTCACTGGGTGGTATTCTCATGCCTCAGAGTTTTATGCATGCATTGCCAGTCTAGGCTTTACTGTCATGCAAGCCAAATAACCCCGTGCAATGGCTGGGTCGCGAAGATTTCCACTCTGAGATGTTGCTCCTCCTTCTTGCCAACATCCAACGTGGGGAGTTTTCCGTTGGTCGCGATCCCCAAATCAGTCAGCTTCCTTGTAATGGCGTTGATATGGGAGAACCAATGCCCTTAGCTGCCTTCGACAGAGCAGTGTGGAATCAGCTGCTGTTTATCAGAACCGGATGTTTGTTGCTGCCTTCATGTGAAAATAAGGACAGCACTGAAGGGTTTTCTCGGTGACACTCGTGATTTTCACTTTACCTCTTCAGCAAGAGTTTGCTTTGGCTTGTCGTAGGGAGGCGATGTGCAAGCAATGTCACCTGTGAAGCTTTTGCAGTGCTTGGCATGAACAGGATACATACAGTAGAAGGTTTGTCCAGTGAAAACCAGGCCACTCGGCCTGGCAATGAAATACTCAGTTGATACTCAAAGTATACTCAAAGATGCCTTATAATTTCAATACATTTAAGGTATGCCTCCTCTATATGGATAGAAAATTGTTACTATTTTGTAATTGTACACTAGTTATAACCACATGTAACCACAGCGAGGGATCTTCAGTGCTGTTGTGTCCTAAAATGACCGCAACACTCCAGGCCCTCCTCTGCTGTAAGGGTTTGAATCTGTGGTGTAATATAGCTTGTAACAGGGAAGCAACTCGTGTGATGAGTCACTCCTCATGCAAACATGAAACAAACAAGGGTTTCGCTGCTGTTAACTCGCTGCGCTGGTAATTTAGAAATCGGATTGCAAATTATTTAACGTTGAGACAGAAAAGTTGGTCCAATTTCAATGTTTCTCTTGTCTGAAAGTAGATTTCCTTTCCAAATGTTTTTGGACAGGTCCTCAGATAATTATGTGGAATAACATCTACGGATTTAAGAAACATTAAGAGACATTCCACTCTTCTTGCACAATACCTCTCATTGGCAAGGGATAGTTGACACATCTAAAGCCATAGGCGTTCATTTTTACACATTCAAAGGTATATTTCAGGAATACTTGCACCATTCTGTCCACATTGCTGTGCTGTTGCTGCAGGCTGTATAGCAAACTTAATGTCAGTGTAGCCAACTAAATACAAAGTTGACTGTCGGTAGACTTTTCACAGCAGCCTTGTTGTCAAGACACTATCAAACAGTGTCAACGCTTATAAGGGTTATGAGTTCTGAATTCTATGTAGGTGTGCAGGCAATAACAAGGAATGAGTCAGAGTCATCACAATAAAACCTTAGACGCCAAGCAAACTAACAAAATGATTCAACGCTGTCATCTGTGTCCAATAAATGAATTCAAAGTGCAGCCACGGTAGGAATACCACTGCTCAATTTGACGCAATTCAAAGCAAATGTAGCATTTTGGCTTTATGGCTATTTCTTGGGTAGTTGAAGCGAAACCACAGCGGCTTCACAAAAAAACATTCGGGCAGAGTAAGATGGGCATAATTCTATGTGCTCTTCAGTCATTATCCTGCGTCGCCGGTGCTTTCGGCTACACGAGCGGTTTGATTTGGTCTGTGTTTCTCAAAGATGAAAGCTTCTCTGTATTTTGGGTTCGACCTCAGAGCTTTGGTCACGTCTGAAGCAGCGAGAAGCAGCAGCCCCCAAACATTCAAAGACGCTCTGCTGCCTACATGCTTTCGGAACATTCGGTTGCACTTCAGACGCAGCTCCGCTTCCCACCGTCCGGTCTCTTCCCCTCCAACTGCACCTGATGCCACATTTCGAGGAAACACTCCTCCTCTATGTTCCACCGCTACTGTTTGGCTTTTGTTTCCTCTTCCTACGTTTGCCAACAATTTCTCTCTCTTCTCCTCCCACCTCTCCCTCTCTCTCTCTCCTCCCTCGCTCTGCTGCATTTCCACGCGAGCCGCTCAGTACAGTAGAGGGTTTCCATGGCAACGCTCGCCCGACATGCAGCAGGTCAGCGTGTCACGAGGGACTCGCTTCGCCTCGCCGCCATTGGCCCACCCAGCCGGTTTCGCCGGAGCTCCCGATTGGCTGACTCGGTCTTCCGGGCTAATGGTGTTTACCGAGATGAGGAGCTAAGCTGACTGATTACCAACCACACACACGCAGGGAGGAAGGAGGAGGGGCTGGGGAGAAGGAGGGAGGAAGGGAGCGATGCAGAAAGATGAGAAGACGGCTTCAGTAATCATTTACTGAGCAGTGAAGGGAGTCACAAAGGGAGAGGCAGAGATTAGAAGTGGCACTGTGTAGAACAGTGGAAAACGGCTAGAGATTACAGCGGCGGCGCTGTCTGACCAGCTAATACGCCACAGACCGCTGTTAAACCGCACGCGCTCCGAACTGCCGCTCTGCCCCAACTGCTTGAAAAAGTGATGATTCCCGTCGCTGCTGAAGCTCGTCCAATCGCAGGCGCTTCATCAAAACAAGGTCCGTGACAGCTGAACGCTGTCCTGGACTCTGTCCCGTGCACCCTGCCCTCCCCCCGCCTCCCCTAGCTGTTGGCTAATACACTGTGCCAACATCGTAATTGTCCTTTATTGCGAGCTTGCTAAGGGGCTGCAATCAGAACAGCAATTATTGCAGCGCACGTCACGTTATCCGAGTTGACATAGGAAAATGTGCGTGCCGCACATCAGGGGATTATCCGCGGTGAGATATGAAAGGTGGGCCAAATCAAGTGGAGCGCCTGTCCCTCCACTCCCCCTTCCTTCTCCCTTACTGCCCCCTTCATGTCTGACACTTGCTGCCTTTTGTATTATGTGGGAGGATGCTGTACAGCTGTCACTCTGCTTTCTACCATCGTGCGACTAGAAACCTGTTCCAGACGGAGGCACGCCGGCAGGCACTTTTAAACCGTTAAACCGAGGCCTTGATTGCATGTGCGTGCAGCCCCTCCGCTGAAGTGTGCTTGATCTGACAGGAGCAGGTCCCCGTGGTCTGAAAACAAAGGCCACCACCAAAGTTTTCCTGCCTTTCTCCCTACATTGTTAAAGGTACACTGTGTAAAATTCTGTCATTTAGTGGTTTTATTTTTGGATTTAAGATCACCTCCCTCTCCCGAGCTTGCCAGCGAACTACGGCAGCCTGCGCACACAAACCCGGATACCTCGTCCACCTTCTTCTTTGTTGGTTTATTTGAGGACGCGAGCGTTCACCCTAACTACGAAACCCGCTGTCATACGAACTGGATTGTCCACATCAGGCTTCCTTAGAATAATTGCCGCGCAAGATGACAATTTCCCTATAGTCACAGCTATGACCTTTACATGCACATACGTGTTTGATGCCTGGCCACAGCTGAACACTCAGTGTCTTCAGTGGTGACATGTGGTATTGCAGCTCACCGACCACCATCGAAAAGAAGCTGCTGCAACCTCAACTGGCAAACAAGAATGATTTTCAGTCCTGCTATTATGGTTTAAGATTTGCTAAAACATACAAAATAAAGGTCTTTAATATTATTGCAATCAAAAGGCAACCATAATTGAGGTTATGTTCTGAGTGTTGTTTGACACAATTTTGTGCGGCCGTCCCGGAGTTGGGAAATGTCCATTTAGACGATGTGTAGGTTACTCAATGGAAACTAAATCGGCATGGTTTCATCCTGACATTTGTCGCTGTCTGTGGACGGCTTTACTTATTTCTCTTTTACGTACACATTAAGGTTTAGGGAGTTCAACAGAAGACTACCTGTTTATATTTGCACACATATACACGTATGTTTTGTTTACAGCGGATACCAAGTTCTTATGTAAAATCAGGTGAACAGTGACCTCTCAAACCGGAACCCGGCCCACTGCGGACAGTTTTAAATGTTTTAGCATATTATTTGAGCAATTTTTCTCGGTAGAGAATTAATCTTCAAATGGAAATCTAAAAGTCTCAGACTGACTGACAGATAAAGGCCACAAGGACAATCTTTTAAAGGGATAACGGTCCCACACTGTGATTTACTGTACCAGAGGTTGGGCTTTAGACGCTGGCTCTCGTGTTCAGTGGTTTGACCGTGGCTTGATTGTCTGCAAGCCCCGCCTCGCCGTTACCACTCTGTGCTTTTGTCCTTTACACTTCTTTTGGAGTATTTGTTACTTAACTTCTTGTGTGATATGCTCAGCTCACTTGATCTGATGACAAAGCTGCCCCGCCACCCACCCACCTCTGCACTGCTGCAGCGTGGATGACTTTATGGCCACTGACTCGAAACTTCAGTCTATTAGCGTTCAGTGGTAACCTCTGTGTTTTTATGGCAGACTAGGTAAAAATAGATTTGTTGTGTTAGTCCAACTATAGCTGAACTTTTGAGACGCATTTAAACATTTCAGTCTAAATGAGATTTTGTGAAGGAGTCCTTCAACTTGCAACTTTCAACACTGCTACCTTTATTTACTGGGAAGAGGACAGTCTTCCAATTCAATGACCATCTCAAGCTAAACTGTGCCTTGTTTAAGTGACATACATGTGTAGCACATTAGATTAACATTTTCCTCCTTGAAGCATTATTATTATTATTATTATTATTATTATTATTATTATTACATATTTTTTACTACTAGTAGTAATGGTAGTAGCATATTTATTTAGAATTTAAATGAAATGCTCTAAATGTGCAGTGAGAAAGACATTCAACCAGGCCTGTTATTCTTCACGTTGATGAGAACATCAACATAGTTTTCAACAACCCCCTCCCTGGCAGGCTTTAGCTTACGTAATGGGAGTGGTTTGTAGCGAGGATTAGTGCTGCTGACCAAAACACGAAAACTCTAAATATCTATCTTGGAAGTCTGCCCTGACCCGCTGCTGATACAGTCCTGACTGGACATCGTAATGAAGGAGTTAGCTCAGCATGGCAAGCTGCCAAAGCCTCTCAAAAACTCCAATGTTGAGGGCACATTTTCTCCTCCTCTTCTGTGTTGCACTCTGCAAAGCAGTTCAATTGTAAAGGAAAAAAATTGGATAAAAAAAATAATCAACCACAGATTTTTTTTTTTGGACAGATTGCTCTGAGTCATTTTGTGCGAGCTGCATCAGCGAGTTAAAGTGTGCAAACTAAGTGCACAAAACAAAATTTCTACTGTCTATCAGTTCATATAAGCAAACAGCAAACATTTCTGTAATGTGAAGTATTAACTTCATTTACGATACTATACTATACTACTCCTACTGTCTGATTGTTGGTAATCAAACACGTCCTAATGCAGGATTTTCAAATCACCAAAGCTTGTGGCGTAGCAGTCTGAGTAAACTTGAGGGAACCTTGACCTCGCCTTGTCTAATCTCTGCCTGCCTTCCGTGTGTTTCTTGCGCTCGCGCAGACACAGACTGCGCTCCGACATGCCAGCGCCGCTGATGTGGCGAAACAGCACATCAATTATTCATACGATAACCAATTTCAACCTCCTCCCGCTCCACGTGTCCTCCTTCTTACTTTGGAGTCTCGCGCACTGTTGTCTGAGGAGTAAAAAGAGCAGCTGAAGACGTCTCGTCAAATCGTCGGCGCTCACCTTCTCGCTCAGGTCTTTCTGGATTCTGAACATGCGTCCCGCGCTACAGATTTTTTCCCCTTAGAATAACAAACAGGCCCTGGAAGACAGATGGGTTTTAACCTAGAAACGGACAACAGACTTTGTTAAAGAGGCAATTATGAATTCAGCCGGGGGTGTGTTTGGCGCATGATCAGATCACTGTGCCTCTGTAATGTTTCCACAGCTCTGATCTCAGCCCGTTAACTCTTTCCGTGCGCCTTTCTCGTGCCCTCAGTTAGCCCCAGGTTGGGGAACATATGATTTGTAAATGATTCCTGCTGGCCTTCAGGCAGAATCTGCGAAATTGTTTTAGCGTGAGAGTTGCGGGGCAGATCCCACTTGCAACCAAAAAGGCTTTCACTTAAGGTCTTTATTCCAAATAAAACTGGCACTAATTAATTCTAGAATTGATAACAAGCACTAGTCTGTCATGAGATTCCCCAGTTTGCCCCTTGCTCCCTTTGCTTGGGCCAACCGTCATTAGCTACTGTATGTGCTAAAGTGCTAAAACGCAGAGATCTGTCAGTCAGTTTGTCACGGCACCCATAATTCTCCTCAGGACCTTCTAAACAGGAAGGTGCGAGCATCAGTTTGAATGGGAAGCGAAAATATATCAACATTTTGATGTTGTGTCGACTCCATGGAAAAATGTTGCTTTTGCTGGAATTTTCCTGCCAAGTGTGGCCTTCAGCACCATGGATAGCGACTTGCTCTGCAGCAGCCTGGCTGGTGCCACACCGGGTATCTGATTGGCCCACCGGCAGTGCTGATCAGAAGCTGCATATGTGTAGCTTATATCTTATATGTTTATTCAGTTGTGATCAGGGTTTGTGGAGATTTTGTACAGATGATTCACAACTGAGAAATTGTGAAAAATTGGAAAAATTGATATTGGCTCAATATCTGATGAGTAACTGAGTTTATAGCACAAAGACTAAAACAGCAAAAGCGTTACTTTACTGTATTTTGTTTTGTTCTTACTACTACTATGTATAAATCATACATTATATCTATTACACACGTATGCACTGAAAAACCTCACTGGCCAATTTTAATTTACCTCTGCAACCTGTTTATCATGGCTGTAAGATACTTGTTAAAAGGACTTTTGAAGCCGCTGTTTTAAAAAAAAAAAAACATCCCGTTTTTAAGGCCATGCAGCATCGACTTCAGCCTTCTCTGCACCTTCGCAGGCACCCAGGTTCTCACTGTCTCTCCTGTGAAAGGCGAGGTGGCCATTTAATGGAATGGTAATTGTGTCCTACTGTTGCACAAACGCGTGCGCTCGTGTGCGTTTGTGTTCTTTGATCCCGTCCGTCATATGGCCGTGCAGCTGTGCACTGATATGATTACAAAGGCCTGGACCAGATGTGCCGGCCAGCTGTCCAAGATACAGAGATTTCATTATCGTTGGTGTGAGTGAAAAGATACCGCGTGTTGTCCGGAGACACGGAGGTGCAGGCTCAGCACCGCTCGGTCCAGTTTTTAAAACTCCTGCCTGGGTGTCCCCTGGTTTTGTTTTGTTTTTTTATTGTTATTTTTGGCGGCGTCATTGAATCGGAACATCTCAGATCGTTAAGCGAGAGTTGGCTTTGAACGCTGCCTTCATTCAGCACTTCCCACTTCACTGACTCTTGAGCCCACAAGGGAAATGTTTTGCGTGTGTTTACGTTGGAGAGCGAGGACGCGTTTGCAGCCCTTATATGGTCATGTAGTTTGGCGAGAGCCAGTGCGTTCGCCACAGAATGAATCAGAGTGCTGTTACATCAGAGGTATGGGCAGGCGGGATGGATCACTTGAGCTCCTATTGGAACACACACACGCTTCCGTTTGTGTGTGTGTGTGTGTGTGTGTGTGTGTGTGTGTGTGTGTGTGTGTGTGTGTGTGTGTGAGGAGAGAGGGAGAGGGCCGACAGAAGGACATGAGCACAAAACTCAAACGTCCCACTTTTTATGGTCCCATCGGAATGTTGGAGATACAATACAAATACTGCTGGTGCGGAGAGATGACGAGACAGAACAGGACAACGAGATGATCTTAAATGTGGCCTTGTAGCTACTTATTTGGTGGTAAACAAACAGAACGATTCAACATATCCAAGTGTGTCCTGTTTACGCTGTAGACACCAGGAAGTGGATGTTTTGGTGAAACTGTGACACCTTGTTGAGAAAAAGGCCCCTCCCCCACTTTTCCCAGGAATTCCGTCGTGAGGTCAACTGGCGGTGGCTAATGTTAAGCAAGAGAGCTGCGCTGCTGGTCGTAGAGTTTATCCATTATTGTCAGTAGATCAAATCCCTATGATCCTCTGGGGCCATGAGCCTTAACCAACCACCAACAATCAAGAGTGAAAATATACGATGCATGTTTAGGGAATACATCTAGGGCAGGCATGGGCAAACTACGGCTTAGGGGCCATATGCGGCCCGTTAAGCTTTTTAGTCTGGCCCTCTGAACTTGAAGAAATTATGTTTATAGTATGTAATAAAAAAGCTGTATCTCATCAATTTTTCAGTGTTTGATCATTTCAATAAAGCAAGTCAACAAATTTGCTGATCTATGGGGTTAATTGTTTGTCTTGCAAATAGTTAAGACAAAAATAAAAGCTCACTCTGGTAGTCCGAAACCATCATTAAAAAACGATTAAACCAACAGTGAAATATTCCTCAAAATCAGTTAAAAAAAAAAAAAAAAAAAAAACTGAAAAATGAAGAAACTGTCCTAAACTTACTTTTGTTTACGGATAAGTTGATAAGTCTTTTGCATCCAAAACTGACCCACGCGAAGACCAAATGAGTGCTAATAAAAAGTTGACGCTGTTTTCCATCTTCATCAACCAGCAGCGGTAGAGAGAGCGCTCATCGTACACGCCGAACGAGGGTTTTATCGCCGCCATCTCTCACAAACCAAGATTTCCCTCCTTTATTCCCTCCTTGTCCAGGAACCTTCCAGGGCCAGTGGGTGGGCGGGATGCGGCACGGCTACGGGGTCCGCCAGAGCGTCCCGTACGGCATGGCGGCCGTCATCCGCTCGCCGCTCCGCACCTCCATAAACTCACTGCGCTCCGGTTCGGAGCACAGCAACGGCACGGCTCTGCTGGACCGGACCGGGGCGGTGATTCCCGGCCCTCCGCCCGTCCCCGGCACACTCACCACCAGCGTGTCCATGTGCAGCACGGGCAGCAGCGGCAGCAGCCCCGCCGTGTCCCGCGGAGGCTTCGTGCTGACGGCGCACAGCGAGGCCGAGCTGCTCAAGGGGAAGAGGAAAGGCGGACTGTTCCGGAGGTCCATCCTGTCGGGGCTCAAGCTCCGCAAGTCGGAGTCCAGGAGCTCTCTGGCCTCGCAGAGGTCCAAGCAGAGCTCGTTCAGGAGCGAAGCCGGCATGAGCACCGTGTCCTCCGCTGCGTCCGACATCAACTCCACCATCAGGTAACAGTGACATGAGCTGGGAGGTGGGAATGAGGGACCAGGTTGTACCTCAAGTGATTATTTTCGTCGCATTTTCTTTTTCTTTTTTTTCTTTCTTTTTTAAAAAAAATAAGAACGCTAAAAGAAAACTTAACTAATAATACGTAATTTAATGCTATTTAATGTTTTGTTACCAACTACTGGCAAAGATGTGACATCACAGCAGGTTAGCATGATAAAATATAACATATTAGACTATTATTATGTAAACGTCATCAGTCAGTGTTCACTTTGAAATCAGATAACGAGTGCCTTTATAGTTTGCCAAGAAAATAAATGAATACGTTTATAACAGATATGACCCTCAAATCTAAGTAGGGCACTTCTGATGAAGGGTTAATGGTATAAAAAAACATTAGGATGTAGTTTTTCTTCAATTAGAACCAGGAAGTAATGGTTACCATGACAACAGATGAATGCACTAGTTAGCAGTTAGGTATTAAAAAAGAAAAACTTGAACTTGAAGGTATTTTTCTCAAGAAGTATAACAAAAATAAAAGTACTGTTTTGGTCATTCACCATTGGAATGAACTGATATTCTCTTTTTTTTCTTGCAAGACGTCATTTTCTTTTTTTTTAATGAGAGATGTTGTTTACCTGAGTGACGGTGCAAGTGAAAAACACGAAAACAAAACTGGCCGAGTAGAAGGAATATAAAGTTGAAGGTTGTGTCCTTCTCTGTTTGGAAAGCCTGCATTCATTCAGACTTGAAGGCTTGAATCATCTCAGTCGGAATGAAATGGCCCTTAAATTAAACTAGACGGCGTCTCTAACAGTGTTGACAATGTGCAAATGGAGGGGCAGCAGAAGAGAGAGGAGGTGAACCACAACAGAATAAGACAACATTTGAATTAAAAGCAGCTTGCATTGCATTTCTTCAAGTTTAGACATGGAAAATGCATATAAACCACATACATGTGCACGTCGGCGCTTTGACCGTTCCAGCCTGGGAGACGCGGACGCAGATCTGGTGGCGGCCGACGACGACGTGGACGCCACGGCGACGGAGACCTACTGCGGGGAGTGGAAGAACGACAAGCGGACCGGCTTCGGGCTGAGCCGGCGGTCGGACGGGCTGCAGTACGAGGGCGAGTGGCTGAGCAACAAGCGCCACGGCTACGGCTGCACCACCTTCCCCGACGGCACCAAGGAGGAGGGGAAGTACAAGCAGAACATCCTGGTGAGCGGCAAGAGGAAGAACCTCATCCCGCTGAGGGCCAGCAAGATCAGGGAGAAGGTGGACCGAGCGGTGGAGGGGGCGCAGAAGGCCTCCGACTTCGCCCGGCAGAAGGCCGAGATCGCTCTGTCCAGGTACACACCGCCGGTTGAACACCTGTGTTTTTCTCGTTCTGTTCTCCTTTGTGTGTGTGTGTGTGTGTGTGTGTCCGTCCGTGCGTGAGGCGTTGCTGCTGGTTGCTCATTGCTGTGATGTACGTAAACCAGTGGTCACCAACCTTTTTGAACCTGAGAGCCGGAGTACAGAGTCATACGAAGGGCATCCAGTTTGCTTCTGTTTGCTTTTAGTTATCGATTATTTTTAACGATACTCATCTACGTGAAGACACTCATCACATCGATTGCTCCCAATGATGATCAACAATGACTTAACAAGGTTGCATGCAGATAATATCAATATTCCAATATTCAATATCAAGACATTCAATATCAAATATCAACACTGAATTTCAATAATCAGAGTTCACCTAAACTTCTCTAGACTTCATGTATGGTAAAATATTTTTACTCATTTATTGTCAAGATTCGTTCATTTTCAATCTACATATATATATGCAAGTTTGATTACAAAAGAGTCAACAGCAGATCAAGTACTGCGAATACTTTTAAAACTACTGGATATTTCTTTTGGGGGTAACAAAGATGTGCCCATGCCTTTATCAGTTACTACCTTTTAAGTCTCCTTGTTGAAATTGACGCTTTCCACAAGTTGATGGGGTGGCGGGGGGAGGGAGCGGATTAAAAAACATTGCTGCGTCACTATCAACACCCTTTGTGACATCACAAAACTTTTTCTAGATCCTTTTGTTTTGGGACACACCTTCTGATGACAGGAGTGAGCAAAAGAATTAAAGAGAGGAACTTTGTCATTTGGGATCATTCGCAAACATTTGGAAGGTAAATGTTCCGTAAAAAAAACAGTTTGTTCAGTGGGAATTGTTTCACTTTGAGGGCAACTGGTGGCACATTTAGGCCCTCGTCAATTCTTGTTTCACATTTCCACTAGAAATGTCCTGTATACGTATAAATAGACAACTGATCTGGCCACTTTTACAGTCAAAGTGGAGCTCGCACCTCTGTCATTGACACACACACACACACACACACACACACACACACAGAGCTTGGCCATAACACGCATCCTTCCTCGCTCACCAGGCCGGCAACACGTTAAAAGTCGAAAGTAGCGACGAATGCCAGAATCGAATTGTTCTCTCTTTCCCGATACTTCATTTCTCACTTCCTCGCCAGCTTAGATCAGTGACAGATTAAGAACAGGATTAAGGTTAAGGGGAAAGGAAGGTTACAGAGGGTGCGGTGCGAGAGAAACGGCAGCGGAGCGAGAGCGTCGGAGGCTGCTGAGACTTTGGCGGAGTGGCTCTGCTGAATGGAAATGAGAGTCTGCTCTCATCATAGCTGCGCTTATTGAACTAAAACAATTAGCGCCGGCTGGGGTTACAGCGTTAATGGCCGTGCACTGACCTTCTTCACTTTTTGGACTGCGGGCCCGTCAAAGCGACAGTTTTTGTTTTTCCAGCTCTGGACCTCAAAACAGAAATGAATTAGCCGTCCTGGGACCTGCAGTCGTTCGTACACGGCGATGTGCTTGTCACACGGACACCCGTCACTAGTGCAGGCCAGTGACCTACTTGGCCCCTGCACCTTGTTGTTTTCAAGAATCAGATTATAGGGCCAACCGAAGATCTCTGGCAGCACAGAGCCTTCGAATAAGTAAATAGGTAAACACATACTGTATGTTTGCCACAATGGAAAAAAAAAATCTAATTTGAAAGGACAAGAGCTGGCTTGAATTTTCAAGGCGACTGTTGGAAAATGTTTCACATCTGAAAAAAACAAAACAAAAAAAAATCCAGGAGGGGATTAAAACTGAAAGCTTTCCAGGAATGTCGTCCATCTTTTTAGCGCGATTGGAATTGAAAAACATTTTTCTTTTTTTTTGCCTCAAAGGTAGAACCAGATTGATGTGGTGGTTCTGAACTAAACCCAGAAAATGCAGAAGAAGAGCGTTGCGGCTGTCTATTGCTGTTACATTACAACTATGCGTCAGCCGTGATTGCTCCCACTCTGCCCCCCCCGCCGCAATAACACTGCGTAAATCCTCTTCTTGCTGTTGACCAAACACGTAATTGTATTTCAGAGAGGTCCTAAAGTGTCGCCCGTCGCCCGTCCGTTGCCAACTGTGCAACGCTGCGCAGCGAGACGCTGGTCCTTGCCCGCCTCCCTCTTTGCTTCTTCCACAGTCATGACGGAGCAGCAGAGTCAGCGAGTTGTCAGTGTGTGTGTCCGCCGGCCGGGCCAAGCAAAGGGGAGGTTGACAGTCAGTTCGCTGCATTCGCACAGCATCCGCCGGCTTGAGACAGTGCACACAATAGTATCCTCATCTGCCCATGCAGAGTGTTGTTCCAAGTTGCAGTCTAGTTGCAGTCTATGCCAGTTGAGGGGTAAGCCCGAATAAAAAAAGAACCAAACAAACTCCAAAAAAGTCCTCAAACCAGGGAGGATAAACTCACAGGAGGGCAGTAGAGTGGCGTCCACTCAACCAATCCAGCTGTCTTTATGAAGACACAGAATTGGCTGTTCTAACAGCCTGTTAAATGACACAATCTATTGTTTCTGAGCAGTCCAAACGAGAGAACGGGCAGCTCGTGCAAACTGGTGCACAAATATCCGAAGTTCAGTCATGGCGGAGGGGGATGGAATTTATTTTTGGGGTGGGACGGCGTGTCCTTGTTTAAAGTAGGGTGCCACTGTGCGCATAGTTAGGGCAGATTCACCCGACTGTGGATGTAACACAGACTCTGACAACGCTGTTTCTTTCAGGGCAGTCAGCAAACATTGCAGGCGACTTGTTCGGAGCAAAAAGCTCAACGATGGACATCATGTGGCACGCCGGCATACGTTGGGTCAAATGCAAAGCGGCGCCCAATCGAATCCTTGTCGTCATGGCGCGTTTTTGAAACACGCGTCTCTTGAGTTTGAAAAGTGTGGAAGTGGTTTCCGGAAGGTGACGCACACAGTAGCGCGTTTCATTTTGACAAAGCCTGAACTGCAGCGTAACTTGCGCTGCAGTGTCGCCTTGAACCAGTGCGCCAGTGTGCACAGCCTCACTCACCAATGTTTAACCCAGATTCAGACGGCAGCAGAGCCCGAGAGCCTGTCCCTCTTCCTGAGTGTCCCAGAACAGCACAGCGGGGGTGTTTCCTTGTGGAACACCAGGAGAAGCCCTGCGAGGTGAAACACAGTTTCACCGGGAGAGTCCCGGAGCTCAAAGAGAGCCGAGTTGAGACCGTCGTGCCTTCAAATGCTCTTGATGTGACTTCCTGGCGTCAACGTTGGCTGAGCGGAGAGGTCAAAAAAATCAGCGCAGCTTCCCAACAAGTCGTCGGATGTGTCTCATTTACTGGACTCAGGAGCGTATTTGCGTCTGTTTGATGCAAGACTGACGTGCAGATGTGTGCCGGGCCACGAGGCTACCTGTGATGAGCCTGGTAGCAGATTAAAACAAACCAGTGACTCACAGACGGAGCCATTCACTGCAATTCTGTGACCTTGTTTCACCAGCGAGCCTAGAGCCCAGCGCACACTTTGACAGGCACACGCACACACACGCACACACGCACGCACGCACACTGTCAGCAGTGATGCAAACCGGAAGGCTCAGTTAGATATTCAGGTATGAATCATCCTTGTCATCATCAGCTGGTTCAGAGAGTGACGATGGAGGAGCTTAGCGGGAGTTCTGGATTAGACTTCCTCTCCCCGTCTGCCTCTTAAGCTCAGCTCATTGTGCTCATCTTTGTCTTTATCTCCCCGCATCTCGCGTTCGCTGGCCGCCCTCCGCTGCTCTTCTTGGGTTTCGGCGTCCCTGCTCGCTCAGTCCTTCTGAAAGTGCAACACGGGACATTTCAAAAAAAAAAAAAAGATATTTACCAAAACCACAGGTCAGTCCATATCTGTATGCTGTATATGTTTGTGTTTGTGTGTGTACAGAGTCAGCCAAATGAATGTATGCACGCATCAGAAAGTAGCTTGAACAGTATCTTTAAAATTATGAATTATGAGCCAAATAATGTTTCAGCAAATCAGAGTTTGACTTGGGAGCAGACAATGTGCTTTTGATTAATACACGCTCGAGTGTCGTTTACAGTCGACCACAGTAAATGTATCATCCATCGCGTGATGATGACACACATACGGTGACACAGTGGATTTTATGGTCCAGGCTGGTCTGATAGCAGCGGCACATTAGGCTTTAACAGCCCTCCGCATTAGACCAAACCATAAGTCTGGTCAAGATGTGCCTTCCTGTGACAAAGAAGAAGCTGCGGTGCCTCTCCTCCCTCATCTTTGGCTGTGAGGCTGGCCGTCGTCAACTTTCTGGCGCCACCACAAATGCCCAGTCAGACGAGGAACCCGGCAGTGATTCATTCATACTGACCTCGTGGCACCTTTTTAACATCATTTACTTTCCACCCTTCTCTATACCTTTACACGTATTACTCATCACATCTCAACTCCCCCTGTTTCCTTCCTCTCGTCTTTCATCCTGCGCTCCCCCTGCACCTGGCCACAAGGACGAAACATATATACATATATATACATATATATATATATATATATACACACACATATATATATATTATATGTATATATATATGTATAGATATATATATATATATGTACACATATGTGTACACATATATATGTGTATATATACATATATATATATGTGTATGTATATATATATATATGTATATAGATATACATATATAGATATAGATATAGATACATAAATGTTTATATGTATGTATATATGTATATACGTATATATATACACACACACACACACATATATATATACACAAACACACATATATATATACACACACACACATATATACACACATACACACACACATGTATGTATATATATGTATATATGTATATAGTCTTTGTGGACAGGATGCCGGAGTTGTGTAACCGAGTCAGTCGCTGCTGAAGAGTCAGCCTTTTTTCCTCTGCAGCCAGTTGATTCATCCAGAAACAGGTAGTTCCTGGGGAAGACCGCAGCAGAGCAGGAAGTGGCGGTGGAGGTGGGGGATGGTTGAAAGAGAGGCCAAGGCAGGTTGTGCCAGAATAGCACAGGCGTGGAACAAGCGCAGGTTTTTTTTTTTACGCAGAGTGGAAATGAGACATCTGCAGGACATCCGCATGAGATTCCAGCAGCAGTAGGATTTATTCCGGTTCGAACAGTAAGACAGTCCTCTTCCTCCTCCTCCTCCTCCTCCTCCTCCTTTCCTTTCTTTCCTCCTCTCCTCCTCCACACTCGTCTTGGCGTCGGGCAAACCGTAGGGCCTGGCACAGCCACGCTGGCAGAGAGCAAGGACAGATAATCAATAGCCATCGACGTGCAGCGCCGCATCAAGATTGGTACCGCCAAGAGAAAGAGAGGGAGGATCTATTTTGTTTGAATAGGAAGAGAGGAATAGAAAGATCAAGAGAGGAAAGACTTTTAAAAGGTTCCATGTTCTGCCCTCGTTAAGATCTTCATTTTTCTGTCTTGTTTTATATCAACAAAAAACCTCCATACTCACTCATATATACACCACACTTTAGCCCTTAGCGTTAGAGGGCTAACCAAACACCTGACAACAGTTATCAAGGAGGTATTGGTGCCCTTTGTGACATCACAACAGCTATTCTACAGATTTCACTGTACGGGCTCTTTAAAACCTGGGTACGGGAAAATATGATGCATCTTCCGATTATATATTCTAAGAAAAGCTTCCGTTGCTTGTGTTTTGAACATCACCTCATTATACCTCTGCTGTCTGTGCTGTCTGTGACTCTGTTTCCCAACACTGGCTCAGACCCTTCAGCTGTGACACGTCGCAACGGAACTGGGAACTGGGATATGAAACAAGTGACAAACAAACAAGTTATCGTTTTAATATCGCCATGCGATTGATTTGTGATTGCCGCATTATTTATTCGGCACAGGAACAAATGTTTCACAGAATAACCCGGGAATCACATATAACAGTGAAACACTGCTGAGGGAAAAGTCAGCTGCACCTCCTTAATACCAACTTCTTCTTTTTTTTGTTTGAAGAGGAAGGGGAATGAGTGCCATGTATTTGTGTTGTGGGTTTGATGTGATTATGTCTTCTACTATAGCTGAAAAAAATATATATAATCATGTAATGTCTTTGCCACTTGTTTTGCTGGTGCAGTCGACAGGACATTTTCTATGGCCAACATTTTAATTGCAAAACATTTTGATCTTAAAATAAATAAATATATAGTATTAAAGTTAATTTCTCATGGTTAGTACTACAGTAGCGATCTGTAGCACTTAAAAGAACACTGGTTGTTGAATGAGATAAAGAAAAAAAGAATTACATCCAGCTACTACGAATGCGTTCTTGAACCGACTGGAGGAAATGGAAACACTCCCGTCATCGTCTGACTCCACACTTGGCCCTGAATTTGCTGAGTGCTTTGTCGCCTCCTTGATTGTCTAGTCTCTGCGCTCCTCCCGCTCCCGCTGATGTCTATGAATTGCTGGTTGACACGAATAACCAATTGCATACTTTTCATTTCCCTGTCCCCCTCCACCCGTCTCAGGACGGCTCATGCGCAGGGTAAGGCGGAGGCGGCGGTGGGAGCAGCTCAGAAAGCCCAGGACGAGAGTCGCATGGCGAGGGTCACGGCCAAGCAGTTCTCCCCTTCCTTCCAGCACCCAGGCAACGGTAGGACGCCACACAAGCACAGCCCTCCTACTGCTTCAACCATTTTCAAAAAAAAAAAAAAAAAAACCCAACTTTGCTCCATAAAATTAAAAACTAAATGAACTAGGAATAAGGGGCTGTGTCACTCTGGGTGTCACAAACAGAGCGTAAAATGGCAGCAGCTGGATACTTTCCCGTTATTATCCGTCACTGTAGCGTCGGCTGAGTCTGGACCGGTCTTGATCAAAAATCCCCAGTCCGCCCAAGTCCGAGACTGAGACAAGACCGAGTAAAAATACCTCCGAGTCTGAGACCCTTAAAAAGTGGTCTGGAGACCAAGACCTGTCTCGAGTACGACGAGACTACCAGAGCGCGTGTGTGTGTGTGTTGGCGATGAAGGTCAGCTTGCACCACCCTGCAGCTTTTACATGTCCGCCACTGCCACTCACACCTGTAGCGCGCGGCAGGCGGTCAATGCGGTTTGCTAATGCGGCGATGACGCCTTCAGTGAGAAACTGCAATGTTGACAGTCAAGAGAATGAAAGAAAAGACATTAAATTCATAAACACACACGCACCAAATAGACCACGTACGTGTGTGTGAGACAGCAGGGATCGTTCTTTGGCCATAAGCAGCCGCCTGTAATGCAAGACAGTTTAAAAAAAACAAAAAACAAAGACAAAACGCTTACTAATATCACCAGGGCGTCAAACAGCATTCTCTGCTGACATTTTGCTCGCGCAAGAACGTTGATGTTAATGTACATCCTGGGCATTAGGCTATGATGTAATCAATGCAATGGACTGGGAGGCATCAAATCCTAGTCATCATTATACAGCAGCGTCAGTGGCGTTTGGCTCAGTGCACTGAGCTGTTAGTGTTCCTTTCCCCCCCCCCAAATGATGCACTGATGCAAAGTTATTAGTGCGTCATGTCAATGTATCATATGCTGAAGCTGCGACTGACTGCTCGGAGGAGCGCAGGGATGGCGGCTGCTGATGTTGATGTGACGCACCTATGGAAGTAAAAGTTCATAGGAAACACATGGTAGGGTCTGTGAGGACAGTTCAACTGAATCACAAGCTGCACGCAAAGACACTCCTCTGCTCCCTGTTACCATCCATCCATCCATCCATCCCTTTTCTGTCCCCGCTTCCTCCTGCACCACATAAAGATAAACAACCATTCACACTCACGCACACACCTCTGGACAATTCAAGAGTTCCCAATTCGCCTCATATGCATGTTTTTGGACTGTGGGAGGAAGTCGGAAAATCACGGAGAGAACCCACGCACACACAGGGAGAACATCCCCGGAATCAAACCTGCAACCTTCTTGCTGTGAGGCCACAGCTCTAACCACTGCACCAGCGTGTCGCCCATGAGGATGACGATGATGATGATGATGATGATGATGATGATGATTCCATACATCAAACAAGCATTGAGATAATGAACCTGTCACTGTCTAGACCAGGCATGGGCAAACTACGGCCCGGGGGCCATTTGCGGCCTGTTAAGCTTTCTAATCTGGCCCACCGAACTTAAAGAAATGAGATTAATATTAAGTAAGTCATAAAATAGCTGTATTTTTTTTTAAATCAGTTTTTTCAGTGTTTTAAGAGTCATTTCTATAAAGAGTGAAATACCTTAGGGCTGCAAAGACAGATATAGTTATATTTTCTTTCTCCTATGAGGTGGGTCACCAGAACACTCCATCCATCTGCTCCTGTCCAATTTTACAACCCATTGTGGCCCCACCAGTTAAGAAGTTTGCCCACCCCTGACATGGATCCAATATTGTGCAAAGCATAATTTCTATTATGCTGGGAAACCAATCAAACACGCTGTCCCTTGTCTTCTGCTCCAGGCATGGAGGTCCAGCGTCCCAAGCGTCAGGTGTCCAGCGAGGTGGAAGGGGAGGGGCTGTCGAGCAGCGCGGGCACGGCCGACAGCCCGGACCTCTACGTGAAGAGCGCGGCGGCGTCCGACGACCCGTCCAATGACGCCGCCACGCGGACCTCAGCCCGCCTTCCTCCTCGCCGCCCCACACCCGCCCGGCCCGCCCCGCCCACCCAGCGCACCAAGAGCGCCCGCCCACCCGGCAGAGCGCCGTCGACCACGGGGACAAGACGAAGGACGCGGGCGAGAGAGGCCGGAGCGGCGAGGCGTCGGGGCCCACGGAGATCCAGGTGCTGATGGAGGGCGGGGGAGGGGGCGGGGGAGACAGAGGGGAGAGGGGGGAGTACTCGCGGGCCAACAGCTGGAGCGAGGACAAGAGGAAGGGGCTCCTGTCGAGAGGAGGAGGAGCAGGGGGAGGCGGGGGGGCCGGGCTCAGCGGGAGGGGGGCGAGCCGGACAAACGGACACAAACACAGCTCGTCCAATCACAAGTCCCGCGAGCACGGCTCGTCCAATCACAGGCCGGGCCGGGGTGGGGACAGGTGGACCGAGTCGTCCTCGTCGGCCTCCTGGACGTCCGGGCACCACCGGGCCGCGCACGGCCGGGGGGGCGGGGGCCGTCTGCTGGAGCAGGACGAGGAGAAGATCAGCAACTACGAGATGGAGATGAAGCCCCTGCAGCCCAGGGACTCCACCTCCCACAAGGCCCACGGGCACGACGGGGACGAGAGGCACGGCGGCGAGGGGCGCTCGTCGCACGGCGCCCCGCGGCAGAGGCACAAGAACCGCGAGGGCCGGGAGGGTCGAGAGGCCAGGGAGGGGGGCAAGGCGGAGCGGCCGGGGGAGAAGGTGGATTCCAGGCCTCTGCGTCGAGACCTCACCCTCTCGCCGCCGCTCAAGTCCACCCCCATCGCACCCGAGCAGCAGGACCAAAGTCTCGCGCAGAGCAAAGGCAACTCGGTGAGTTCGCAGCCGCCAAAACCTGCACCTTTCACGTCCAGGATTCAACCCGAGCCACACAGGTCAGACCAGGCGTGGGCAAACTGCGGCCCGGGGGTCCATATACGGCCCGTTAATAGTAAGTGAGTCATAAAATAGCTGAATTTCATCAGTTTTTCAGTGTTTTAACAGTCATTTCAATTAAGAGCTAAATAACGCAGGGCTTCAAAGATGCATATTTTGCTGGAACGCTTTTGTTAATTTTCACTTGACATTAAAGCTCATGTTTTCTACATATCCCACGATATATTTTTTTCTCCTGTGACGGTGGGTCACCGAAACAATCCATCCATCTCCTCCTACCCCCTCTGTCAAATCTTAGAAGTCAAGCCAGTTTTTCCACACTGGACCTTTAAGTGGGTAAAGAAAAATGTAAATCCCAGTTCAGCCTTATTTCTTCATGCACTGTAGCTTCTGCTGCATGCTAATGCAGCTCACGACCTCAGCTCTGGTTGTAAAGTTTTCTATGCTTAAATGTTGGGCAGGTATCAGAATAAGTTTTTCAGAGTTTTTTGTTTTGGGTCTCTAAAGACAGCAAATGGAAGCATCCAATGGGAGAGGCACATTTGAACAAAACCTTTGATGTTACTGGCAATAAAACCAAAGGAAGTTTGAAAGCGCGGTAGAACTGAGAGGAACTGCCAGACGCATTTCTTTCTTTTCTTTTTTTTTTTTTTCCGTGAGCTCATTATTCCAACAATCCTTCCAACCCATTTCACTTTGCACGGTTTTGATGGAAGAAAAATGTACTTTGGCAGCTTCCAAGCGTCAGGAAGGTCTGCCTGGCTCAGTTTGGCCTCAACATCAGCTGCTGGATAGTGCTTTTGTCACATCTGTTCTCGTCACCGCCACGCATTGATTTGACTAAAAGGATTTGTTGCCCACTGTCACGGCGATACATTCCATCCCGAGTGACATAACACAATGTTATCCCACATATTAAGATAATCCTGGGGAGAGACACGAGGTTTTAACCTTGTGAAATAAAGAACGACGTTTTTGTACTACCAGCGAGTAGGGAGGATTAAGCCATTATAATATAATTTTTGGATGTGTCTTGTCTCAGGCCCTCAGCCGTGCTTAATCCTCTGTGATAATACGGCCGCAGCATTAGCTAATGAAACCCGCAGCAACATCAGGAGCAACTACAAACGGCACTTTTTGCATATGGCCGTGTCCATTCTCAACCGTCCAGGTCCTTGTAGTTCTTCAGCGCCGACCGGCAGGCAGCTGGGCTTCGTCCTTCTTTACTCAAAGACGCTTCTTCACTTCCAAGCAGAGGTGGAAGTAAGTCACACAAGTGCAGGTCACAAGTCAACCAAGCAAGTCAAGTCATTGCTCAGGTCAAGCAAGTCACCAGTCAAGTCATACAAGGATCTGATCGTCTCCCCCAGTTTCCACATTAAACGTAAATTACTTTACATGACGTTACGTTGATGTTACGCATATCTTAAACTTAACACGGCTTAATGTTAGCATTCATATCAGCAAACGTTGCTAGCTAACGTTTGACCAATTTGACCAGCCAATCAGTTAGCTACAGGTTCTTAGTGTGTTATTAACTTGTTGCAACTTACTCGTGGGATGTTCAGACATGTTGCCCTGCCCACTCGAGTTGTGGTCTAGTCAGCCTCTACCCGAACTCGCAGGCCGGGCAGTGAAATGTGAAATGGCTCAAAGCCAGCAAGAAAAATGTCCAGACTCGCAGAAAGAACAATGAGAAGCAAGAGAACAAGTAATAGCTCTAATATTCTTTGGTATTCTTACTCTTAGGCAGTGTAAATACACACACTTGACTCATGTGCGGACTGTTCAAAGACAGTTTCACGCTTCAGTTACTGCCACTCAATTTATTACACCTATTGTCTGCAGCGGTGTGTGAAAGAAGGGAGTTAATACATGTGAACATGTAAAACATGCGCAAGCATCCCTCCTTAAACAGAGAGACACACGCACTCACGTCCATGTACAGACACACACACACACACACACACATATGCATGCACATCCAGGCAGAGAACCCCAGCGGTCCTCCCTGCACCTTAGTAACAGCAGACTGGTAAACTAGCCCCTTCCTCACAGAAGGCCCCCTATTGGCTGGCCAGTGCTCTGTTGCTAGGGAACAGCTTATGCCTTGCTTCAGCGGTGGCCAATCAGTGCGTGTATGTCAGTGACAAGGGGCGGAGGGTGGTAGGAGCTAGGTTGTATGCGTGTGCGTGTGTGTGTGTGTGTGTGTGTGTGTGTGTGTGTTTGCAGCAGAGCAAGTGGGGATTTGTGTAGGACCGGCTCACAACATACATGGATGCGATCGCATACAGATAAATATGCTCACTGGGATGGCAGTGAACATTGATGGGAGAATGGATCCATCGAGTGTACACACACGTACATGCACGTGCACGCGCACACACACACACACATGACTCGATGTATGACCATCGCTGAAATGCTGCAAAATTGCAAGTGCATTGCGCACCTGGACAAGAGATGATTTATCTTTTATCTAATCTGGTTTAGCACAAAAAAAAACAACTCTTTCTAGCTCTCCTCCTCCTCTCGTGCCCCCACAAAGACATCAACCATTCGTCATCATGCAAGACAGAAACGAACCTCCGTGTATCCCAAAGGCTTATATTTGCAGGAAAAACACCTCAGTGAGACGTGTCCCCAGATGGCAGAGTGCGTCACGCACCAGAACGGAGGTAGCATAATGACACCAGATTAAAAAAAACAAAACAAAACAAAACAAACAAAAAACAAGATAAGGATTTATGTGAATGTGCAGGAGCGTTTAGGTTATAGAGCATTGTGCTTTTAATGTTTCTAAACCTTCAACTCGACATGACAAAGATCGAGCCGGGTCCTTTCAAAGGTTCAGAATCAATTGGTTATTGCGTTTAAATAAATGCTTTTGATTCACGTGTCAAAAGTGTCAAAGGACTTTGAGGTGCATCCGTGCCAGTCTTGGTAATGGATTATGAGATCAATACCAAGCCTGCGTTAGGAAAAAAAAAAACCTTTCTTTTATAGCGTGCAGTGTTTGACATGGAAATTAAAACATTTAAAGGTGACAGACTGCTGGTAGTCAACATGTGCTACTTTATTTTCGTCTGCAATTTGTGTTTTTTTTTTTTTTTTTGTTGCGTCACAGTCCTTCACAGTTTTACATCTTTTCACTGGGCTCTGTGATTTTTTTTTCTGCGCCACAGCTGGTGTTAGCGTGTAAATGAGTGTGCAGAGTTACTGTGCAATACAGAGTACATATTTTTGCCCAGCACTGTGCACTATGTGCTTACGTTTAGCTTAGCACAAGGTACAGATCTGAACGCCTGTCTAGGCTCTGCAGTTGCAGTTGGTCCTGGTGAATAACATTTTGTCATAAAAACAAAAGCAATTTCTTGAAAGACGTGACCCCTGGGAGTCATGGAGGGCTAGATTAGATTTTTGCAGTCAGAGAATGCTGTGATGTTTCTCTTTAGCACTTTATTAATGTTTGTGAAAGTGGAACAATAATAAAAATGTGCATTTTGGCAAAAAATTAATATCTAGAAGAAGTTGGAAATCTCTCTGTAAGAGTTTAATGTGGCATGAAATGACCAATTAGCATTTCAGAGCCACAAAACTACTATTCAGATTTGGTTTGGAAGGGTCAAAGTTGCCGGAATATGAACAGTTTAAGCTGCAATTCTATGTTAAGAACAGACAATTGTTTTAAGATTTTTAATTGAAAGGGGGCAAGTATCATTGCTGCCATTCCTGTTTGCAAAACCGATGCACGGTAACAGATCTCTGAAATAAATTACAGCTCTGCGCTTTGTGCATCGCGATGGTTTCACACCGAGAGGATTAAAAATAAACCTAATCTGACGACGTGTTAATGGATAAATCGGTTTCAGCTCATTTAACTCTTTCCCTATTTCTTTCGTGGTTAAAGACTGAAGAGGAAGCAACCTTCAAGACTCAGTGGACAAATAATTAATATGTTCTAGAAAGTCATTGTCAACTGATGATAGCACTGACATGAATAACTAGAACCGAAGTTAAACCTAAAGTCTAAATAAGTCAAGACATTATCATTGATCTTTTTAATCTGTATTAATTACAGTTCACACTCGACTTCGCCATTTGATCAAAAGTTCACCGTCTACTGTCAGACTTTTTGACTCCACTGTCCCAGAATGGGACATACTTGGGTCATACTTATCTTACCTTTCCTATTTCCACACAGATAAAAGAACATAGGGGACCCCTGCTGTGTCAGTACCTGTCTTCCAGCAGTTCATTTAAGGCTGATGGGATTTTAAAAAAATCAAAAATCAAAGGCATGCTTTCCTTAATTGATGGTATTCATAAATATCTAAATAAATTTGAGAATAGTGTATCAGCAAATCCAATACATAGCCTGCAGGCAGTCCAATAGAGGGTATTGCATTTCATCTTCTCTACTCCTTAATGCAGAAACACAATGTGTTGAGCCAATGTTGTAATTAATGTACGACCATTTCCCTTCCGTAGAGACCACAGAGATCAAACAAGAAAAATAACGAAGCTCTAAGAACACACACAATAAATAGTTAAAGGAGCCTCATGTGATCAAATTAAATTTTTGCTGTTGCTAACAAGTTTTCAGAGACCCTTTGGTCACTACTATGGATGCATTTCTTGTCCAAAGAAGTCTAGCATCACTGCTCAGCTAATAACTTTATAGTTTAAGAAAGCATTGTAACTAAAACCACCACATTACAAAACAGACTTGCAATAAATCAAAGGACATGATAATAATAATAATAATAAATTAATTCGTGACTCATGACTTTGACTTTTTGTCAAAACCGCGCTTCGACAAAAATTGCCAGCTGAAGGTGCGGAAGGCTGAACATTGTGGGATTTTGCCCTTCTGCTCTGGTAATCATTGATGACACAGATCTGTGATAAGCCTATCAGTGGATTGATCAGCAGGAACCTTGTTAGCCGCCACTCTGGGCAGATTCATTTACCGTGTTTTGCTCTCATGCAGCTTAATATCCCAGTGTAATGTTACTCACAGTCCCGTCATATCTCTCCCACTGCAGCCATTAGCAAAATTATTTTTTGAGGTAGACTTAATTAAAGCCATAGGTCTTCCGCACCTCCTTTCATGTGCGCAAAACACACTCCATGCGAGCGGAAGTGCGACGCTCCGAGGCAAGATGTTGTCGGTGGGCCACCGAGCCAGTTCTGTATCAATGGCGCCGTGGATTCACTTTGCCGTATTTACCCGCCGTGGACAGGTGGTCAAAATGACCGGCCTTCACCCACATGACCCGGGTTGTCACAGGGCATCTGCTGAAGTGTCATCGAGCAAGACGCTGAGCGCCCACCAGCTCCAGGCTGCTGCTCCGCAGCGCAGTTTGCCCTTTGACCTTATTCTGTCAGGGAAGGTGTGCTCCCCTTTTTGGGAACTGGCGGGGCGGGGCGTGTTACTTATCCGAGAATACAAACTGCTGTGTTGTCATTGTATGGATATCACTTGGCAGTCGCTTAACTCCCACACACTTTTTTTTTTTTTTTTTTTTTTTTTAAATTATTTTCCAAAAGGTTTTTTTTTTTTTGTTTGTTCAAGAAACCAACCGGTGCGAAGCAAATAGTCCGGGAGATGGCCGCGTGGTTTTCAAGGCTCTGCAGCAACATGTGATCATGAGTATTTACATAAGCGCGAGAGGCCGAATCCAACATGCAGCGGCGAGCGGCGTGCGAATATCAGACGTGTGTCAAATTAAAGCGGCGAAGACAAAAAACCGCGCACGCAGGCCGTTCAGTTATTCCTCTTAAACTGCATACATTTGCATGGAAATGACCATCTGTGGCGGTGGAAGGTGTGCCGTGCTTTGATTCGGTTAAAAAGATGAAGGGATGAATGTGGCTCTGCGTGTATGCATGTGCGTTCTTATCACTGACAATAGCCCCTTTTCTCTCCCTCTCCCTCCCTCCCTCTCTCTCTCTCTCCCCTCCCACGCAGGCCTACAGCTCCGTCCTCGTTGTGATGGTGATCCTGCTCAACATCGGAGTGGCTATTTTGTTTATCCACTTTTTTATTTGAGGACAGCACCGCTTTCAGAGTCAGCCTAATCTATGCTACGACGACAACTATTCATTTGTGTGCGAGTATTACGACAAAAAAAAAAATAAAAAATAAAAATCCGCTGCTCCTTCGCGCGCTCGTCCCCGGCGAGACGACTTGCATGGGGGTCTTCTTGCTGAAGACTGCGCCCCCCCTCAACCCCCGAGGGAGACTCACCCCGCCACCGCCTGGGCTAAAGGTGGCCAGCCTGGGTTAACCTCCGCTGAGCTTAGTCCGGTCTTCCTGAGACATGATACATGACGCATGCAAAGCCAAAAGGAGTGGACGACGAGAGGTAAAGTAAGTCCAGGTGACATGGTGAAAGTGGGTTTTGGTGTGGTTGTGAAGTCCACAGACTGGACTTGATTGAGCTTCAGGGGCTTACATGTACACTCCGATGAAAAAGGTCTAACGCCTTAGACCATAAGAGCTGCAGCTGGTGTCACAGTCAGACGTCTGCTTCCTCTGTCTGCAGATGTGTGTGACTGGCCAGAGAGACTTTTTCCATCTTCAGATCATAGTTTTTTCGACAGATTTGTATCTCAATTCTTGATTTATGACTCATCTTCTCTCATGTATAATACGTTGATGGATATATTATTTATTTTGTAACTGTCCAATTCACTATTTGTACTGTTCGAACCCTGTCTTCTGGTTCCTGCGAGTGCCCGTGGTGTTGTTACTGATGGCTCGGTGGGGGGGGTGTACTCCTCTCCACGTGTCTCCCAGCCCGTGGTTGAATGTTGAGAAGAGGTCTCCCCACTTCATTTGGCATGAAGCCAAAATGTCCTGCGTGTGAGTCCCTGTCGTTCGTTCGCAGAGCCCCGCCATTGCACCCATCCAACTCCACCCGTTAGCCGTGTTTCTCCTTCTTCTTTATTAAATATCACAGCCACAAAAACACAGTCCACAAATAAGTTTGACTTAATTTTACAGACACAAGCTTTAGAAAGAAAAGAAAAAAAAGAAAAAAAAAACGCTCTTGATGTGCACTCTAAAAATAGATTTGCTATATGACTATGACTATGGGACTGTTACTTATCATGTTCACTTAGGAATATATGAAAGTACTTTGAAAACAGTTGGTTTCTCGTTGTCTTTCCTGCGGATGAAATAGGGCCACACACACCGTGTCCAGGACGTTTTGGACTTCATGACCCACTGATTTGACTTATTCCTGCTCATCCAACTCCAGCTCAGATTCATCTGACACAAAGCTGTGGGTGTCTCTGTATAAATCAAAGTATGTAAAAACCATGTGGATGTTCTGTATGCAGGATATTTGAATTGGGCCCAACTTTTCCATGCAAAGGGGTTTTTTGTGTGTGTGTCTGTTTCAGGCAACAGCGACTTCTCCAAAAAAAACAAAAAAAAAACCTGAGTGTGTATGTATGTGGGTGTGTGTGGGTGTGTGTGGGTCTGTCTGCAAGTAGCACAGTGGCCTTTCACGCTCTTCATGAACTTTTCGCCACAGCCTCTCATGAGGACACCGTCTCCGCTCATTTTCGTCCAGCCTACCAGCATCAGCTGACAGCTGTGCTCTCTCCAGCTCCCTCCTACTCCTTCCCACCTCCACACACACACACACACACACACACAGACACAGACACACTAGCAAGAAGATGGTGCTTCCAACGAGTCGGTGGTAGTTCAAGTAAAGCTGTCCTTGGCAGAGCCCTGCTCCCACTCCACCACGACCAGAGGTATTTAGAGGCACTGACGAGCCCGCTTAAAGGAAGAAATTTGATTCTGAAAACAGTTTTGTGTTGATGAATTAGTTGCGTCCCACTGCTCCTCTCAAAACTTAGCACCAAGAGTGCGACAAACTCGGGAGATGTCTGAAATTTAAAAAAAAAGAAAAAAAAAGTCACCTGCCTTGCTTTTGTAGCACAAACAAATAATATTACAACAATGCATGCACATGGACTGTAATATCCCAACTGTTCTCCTAAACTTCAGACACCATGTTAAGTTTTGACTGGAGCAGTGAGTCAGACGAAGAAGAAGAAAAAGCAGAGATGTTTTTTTCTGCATTAAATCCAATTAGCTGAAGCCACCAATGGGAAATGAAATGTATCTGATGCAGCCTGGCCTAAAAAAAAACAAAAAAAAAAGTATTTTTTTTCCATAGAGAAATGACGTCAACATGTTGTCGCGTAGAAGCAACGGTGGCTTGGATTGAGGTCACGATGCGCGACTGTCACTCCTCAGCTTTACTTTGAGTCTGAACAACGAGCATGCAGAGTCACAAATGTCAGTCGCTATTTATCGATACTGTGTGCGAACGTCTGTGTGAACGTGTGCATGTGTGTGCGTGTGTGAGGGAGTGTGTGCAGTTCAATCGCATCTGCTATGGTCTCTGCGTCCACTCGCTTGTGTGCACATCAGTGCTCGTCTCACAGTGGCCTGTGCGCACCCTCCTTCACACGAGGGGACGGGTGAGCATGTTGCCATCAGTAACAACTTCCAAGGGCTGGGAGCCTCGCTGCTGTTTATTTTCCTTTCTTTCTTTCTTTTGTTCTTTCTTCCTTCTGTCTGACAGCGTTTCTAAAATTACGGATCGGAACACAGTTATGGGCCTGTATAGCTGATGTTCCTCCACTTTACTACTAGAATACAGTCTAATGTGCCTGCACCCTGAGAGGCAGAAGAATATATATTTTCATTTACTGGGTCCCAGACTGAAGCTGTGCTGTTTGCCATCAGCTTGGTTAATGATACTCTGCGCCACCCTGTTAGCCCGCAGCATGCTACAGCATGCTGAGCTTTCTCTTGTTTGACTCCTTTTTTTTTTTCCTTCTTTCTCCTTTTATTTCTCCCTTTCTTCTTTTCTTTTTTTTGGGGGGGATTCACTCTCTTCTTCTTCTTCTTCTTCTTCTTCTTCTTCTTCTTCTTTTTTTTCAGTTATGTGGAAAAAAAATAATGAAAGTGTTTGAAATTAAATGACCCTTGGCTCTTGTGTTTTTAATTCGCCTCTTCCTTTTGTGTTGCCATGCAGTGTTTTCATACTTTGACTGACTGGGATTCGGGCAGCATCCCTAAATGCAGAGAGGGAGTGGTACAGGCCCGGTTGAGAGGGAGGGGAATGGTTACTATGACAACCGGATTGTCTCCGTCAGTGGGGGGCGGGGCGTGATTTGGGGGGCGGGGTAATGAATGTTATCAATGAGAGGGGGGAGACTATTGGAAGGCTGCAACTGATGTAGCAGAAGAGTGAGAAAGAGAGAGAGAGAGAAACGCCGACGCAAACACTGGCTGAAAGAGATGAAGAAATGTCATTTAAATATCAAGTAAAACTGTGTCATGAATATTTTTCAAAATGACTTACATAAGTTTATTTGTGACGAGGCATGGTCAGGTGGATGAAGACGTTGCCCTTCGTGCCGCATCAGACTTTTTTTTTTTTTTTTTTAATGTAGTCACACCGCCATCTAGTGGTCATAGAGGGGAATAGTTTCGGCATGCAGATTGCTGCGCTTCACTGGGCTGGTGAGATTCAAAGTGTGACTGACCACCGTAAATTTGAAATTAAAAGCACACTCAGCGCACGATCACTCATGCCTTGCTGACAAAATATACATTTTATTGTGTAACTCAAACTAGGGTTCACACGATCTCGTTAGCGTGACTTTGTTGGTGAGTCTCAAAGTCTAAAACCAAGACAAATTCTTAAACACGGATCTTCAAATGAGTAAAGTTAATCAGAGACTTATTCTTCCTAATATTTATTTTTTTGCTTGTTTTTTTTTTTTTTGTTTTTTTTTCCCGGCGTTTCTCAATTCCAAGAAGTATGACCCAGCTCGGACCATTCCCCAGAGACGCGAAGAAGAACAACTCAATTGAACAGTCAATTGTTGCGCAAAACAAAAACCGCACAGCACTATTTTTGTGTGTAGCTGGCGCTTTAAAGCCCCAATGACTAAGTGGAGATATGTATGAGCGCATGAGAAAAAGATGTGGAACAGCAGCGATCGTGAAAGAAAGTCTGGACTTTACGGACGAGAGCTCCGAGCCAATCGAAGCGGACATTTCCATTCGGTGGGCGGGTGTATTCGCCAGAGTCGGGATAATGTTATACACAGCTGTTTCTTCCTTCTAGATGTGGCGGCTAGCGCAGAATTAGGCAAGTAAACACTCGCTCGTGAACCTCGGACAAATGCACTTTTTTTTTCACGTGGGAATTGCCGTGACGTGTTATAGTTTTATCTAAGCGGCCGTTACCTCCGTTTTTTTTTTTGTTTTTTTATTCGTAAACTTATCCCCCACCACCACCACCGCCATCAGGCAGGCAAAGTCTTTGCTAGCAGTCGGAACTTTGAGTCGAGCGGAGCCCGGGCACAGAGGAGCAGCACCGCCGCCGCAGCACCATGGAGGGTTCGTTGTGCCGTCCGGGACAGGACGGGAGGGCGGCTGCAACACCACGGTGCCTCTGCGGTTGAACTTCTCCGCCGCCGTTCACCACCACGAGCTGTGTGTGTGTGTGTGTGTGTGTGTGTGTGTGTGTGTGTGTGTGTGTGTGTGTGTGCGGCAGCCGCGGTCCGACCGGCGCGGAGGGACACGCCGGAGGGGCTGACGTCCCCTTCCCGATCCCGGACTTGACGCCGAGTCGGCAAACCGAACTCAGCGCCGTTACTTTGACTCCTCGTAACCGTGTGATGATTTTTTTTTAATTATTATTATTATTCGCGGCTCTTTTCAGAATGGTGTTTTTCTACTTCGACGGAACTCACGAAGTAGGCGGCCGTAGTTTGTTTTTCGGCCGTGGCTCCGAGAGCTCGAAGAGAGACGTGACAGGAGTCCAAGTTGTCAAGCAGAGCTCCGACTCCATGGCTGCTGGTGCTCCACTGTAGAGCCCCCCTTTGTTGAGAAGTTTTTTTTTTTCTTTCCCTTCCCTCCTCCTCGTTCTCCTCCTTCTTCTTCCCGTTACCGCGGGGCCTCAAAAGTTGAGTTGTTGCCGCGGATGAGAAGAGGATGGTGGAGAGCCGGAGCTGCGTGCAGAGGGAGGGGGTCTACCACTGGTTCTCCTCGCTGACCTCTGCCCAGAGAGCCGAGTTCCTGTGCGGCCTCCTTGACCTCTGCGTCCCCATCGAGCTGCGCTTCCTCGGCTCCTGTCTGGAGGACTTGGCCCGCAAGGACTACCACTCGCTGCGGGATGCCGAGATCAAAGCCAACAACCCCGCTGACCTCTCGGGCCTCACCAACGTCACGGACGAAGTGGTCCGCAGCAAGCTGCTGGTGTCGCTGGCCCTGCTCGGCTCAGACAACAGGGAGGCCGCGGCGGTCCTCTACCGGACTCTCGCTCACATAGACACGGTGATCAACAACTATGGGCTGACCCAGAACGACGGGACGACCGAGGAGCAGTTTCTCCTGCTGTTCACCATGGCCTCCCACCACCCGGCCTTCAGCTTCCACCAGAAGCAGGTGCTGAGGCAGAAGCTCGGCCAGATCCAGGACATCCTGCAGGTGAGAGGGCTGCTTTTGACTCCACAGGGTTAACCTCTTGGATCCTGGTCATACTTTTTCTTCAGTAGCTGTGTTTCCATTACCCCTAGAATTACGCAAAACCTAAATATCGCGATAAAAAACTGGTCATGGAAACACAAACACTTTTAAAAAAAACCTCTCGAATATCGCTAAAAGGTTTTTACGTTCTCAAGTGAAAATGGCGCGGATGTTTGGATTGGAGGAGGAGACAGAATATTTTTCACATGTAATCAAAGAGAAAAATATAACAACCAGTCTTGACAGCAAGAATGGTTGTTATATTTTGAATTTTGCTCCAAAACTCAAAATGTTTGTACCTCCATCTTCCTCAAAGTGAGGTCTTGTGAGACAAGATTTTTTTTTTCGAGAATTACATTTTATGCGCTTGACACCATTCAATGGAAACACCTTCAAATCCCAATTGAACATTGTCGAAATTTTAATGTCGACTGGAATAAAAATACAATATATATAAAAATACAATAAATCCTTTCAAAATGTGTTATATCTAAGTGTAAGTAGGACATTTAAATACGTATCCAAAAAAATATGCTTAGTTATAAACGCTAACGGGGGGAGCACTACTAGTTTTGGTATACCTGAAATGGTTCCACTATATTAAGATAAAAGTGAGCCAATAAGAACAAGTGAAGGCTCTGCTTGCCTGCTGGAACAGAGCATGTCATAACCTGCCATGCATCCACAAAGATCCCTGGAAACAGCTTGCAGGCTTTCACTCTGCCGTGAAGGTACATCTCCAATACAGAGGTCCTTCCTACCCCCCCCCCATGTGAGACCAGTCACATCCATTCAAGTCACTGCGCATAACTGAGAGGTGCACCGAGGTTGCGACGAAATCTGCATCTCGGTCTCGCTCCGAGGCGCCGGTGACATTTTTCACAAGCGCTCAGAGAAGGAAAAGTCATCGGAGCAGGTTGGAATACACACATCCGAGTGCTCTTCTCCGACATGTTGCTCAGTAAAATTGCAGGTGAGCCACAGTCAATGAGTGGCTGTCTCACTTGTGTGAAGTAAATGACAGTAAAAGCCTTGAGCACAAGGAAGGTGACGGCGTCCCCTACATCCATTTCAATACCCGCTTCTTCCTGCGCCTCTGTGTCGCCCCAAATGAAAACACAAAAATCAATGATGTTTTTTTTTTTTTAGTTGAAATGATCAGATTTTCATCATTCCGTATTTAAATTCAAGCATACTTTGGGAAGTATTGGACGGCGCAGATGAACTCACGTGCGGCCCGATGTCACTCCGGCGGTGATTTTCGGACGTCTGTTTTGACGACGTGCCTCGGTTTCAGGTCAGCCGTGGAGGAGCTGCGGCCGAGGCTCAGGCGGTGCTCGGTGCGGAGCGAGTCGCCGCGTCTTACACTCCCGCGCATCACCACTATCTCCGTCACGCCGCCTCCGCGCCCCTGGCCTCCGCGCCCCTGGCCTCCGCGCCCCTGGCCTCCGCGCCCCTGGCCTCCGCGCCCCTGGCCTCAGCGCCCCTGGCCTCAGCGCCGCTCTCAGGCTGCCCCTCGGCCTCTGCTGATGCTCCCTACTTGCCTCCCCCTGCCTGCCAACCCTGCCACACGCACTGCACCTGCTGCCACACGGTAGGGTCCGATACAGTTGTCTTTTTTAAGTGTCTTTTGCGAGCCGGAACTCAAGCGACAATCAAATGATAATGAGCAGCACTATGACTTTTTTTTAATAAATACAATTTCATAGGAGGAAGTGCAAATTGCTGTGCATTTCTATAATTTTGCATTTTGTGCATTACTTGTTTATACCCAGATATTATAGCCTGTTCTGTGTATCTAATCCTATACATATCTAAATACTTAGAATAATACAGTCAGACAGTCTACTGCCCCAACACCTTACTTGTCATACTCTACAGTAGAAGAATCTTGAAAAAAATGAAGTGTTTGACTCTATTCTTATAGCTTTGGTACATATTTAGAATCCTGGTGGTGTTTTGGCTTACATCATATATACTCCTATATATATTTATAAAACTAACTGTAAAAACCAATCATCATCAGTCTTAATAGAATAACAGGAAAGTGGCCTATTTATTCATTATGTCTGTTTTACTTCACAGATATTCTGAAATACATATTTTGCTCATCTTCACTCAGGAGCTTCTTAATAATTATTGAACCTTTCTTCTTTTCAGTGGCAATCTAGCTTGATTAAGCCCATACTGATGTATAGAAGTCATTCTTCTGGCTTCAGCGGTGTTTTGTGTGCACAGCAGCTGAACTGTAACAGTGAATATATTACGAGTGCAAAAGCTGTCGTAGCTGTCAATTCTATGCTCCTTGCTAAATTTGGCTCTACCTGATAAGCAGCAGTTGGAGCGATGGTGTAGTGTTTTTATCAGTCCGTTTCACGTCTTCATTGTTTTTTTTGCTTCCCAACACTGGCAGTGAGGGGCAGCAGAAGCTTTTCAGAACCAAATAGACTCACCGGTGGTACAAATATGGTAAACTTCAAAGTAAACTTTTGTCTACGGAAGCTGACAGATACATTATGGCGTGGCTACACCGATTAAAAATGACCGGACCTACGCGTCTCAGCTTGGATTTTTGGGATTTTTCAGCTTGGATTTTTCAGCTTCCTCATCCTGTGCTTCACTCGTACACTCCCCATTTTTGTGCAAGGACTTAACTGGATCTGTCAGCTTCTATGAATGCACCCCAAGCAAAGAGCACCTGTTTTTTTGACTATTTTATTTAAAGGGCCCTAGCAGCGCTCTTTCTTCTTTCTTTTGAACTTTTGTCTCTCACTCTCACTCACTATTCAGTTCCCCATGATCTTGCGGTTCCAGCAGCTCGGAGTTTGTTCCACTGCGAATGGTCTCGCCTGGAATCACAGCAGAGACAGTTCGGCCTGTCGTGATAGGAAGTTTTTCTGAACGATACATTGTCCCAAAAATTAGAGTGACAAACAATATCATTGTCAACGCCGTTTTAAAACTGATTTGCACTAATATAATAAAATACCATAATAATGCGAGTACACCCATTCAAAAAACTTTATTGTTCAAGAATGCTTGTGTTTGTGTCTTGTGAAAGATGCAACAAAGCATCGGGAAAATAAAACAAATATTTTTTTGCAGGAAGCTGCAAACAGGTGGTTAAATTTGCTAGTCTCTAGATGTCTACAGAGGTTTTTGGACAATCACTGTGGGAGCATTCGCCACTGTAGTCGAGCCGGAAAATTAAAGAGCTGGAAATGGGTAGAACGTGCAACTTTAACGTCGCTCGCTGGATTCTTATGCTTATTTTAAATTTCCTGCCTCAGTCGTCTACTCCAGCCATAATGTGGTGTTGTGTCTAAAATCTCAAAATAATAAACACGAGAACTCTGTAATGCCACTCTGTCTTCCCGCCAGCTCGCCTCCCTCTGGCTTCCTTCACTATCATCTTGCATTCTTTTGGGGAAAAGCTGCATAGCAAACATACTGCGCAAACTCCAATTAGGCCGACATGGGCAGCAAACCAACATCGTATTAAAGTATAGTTTTACAGGAGTTAAAGGCCAATTCAATTTGTTATCCCTGTCTGTCTGCCTGTCTGTCCGTCTCAACTCTCAGCTACAACAAATTAGGTGAAGCTTCTCTCATTGCTGAGCGTCCAGAGTCTTGAAAAGGAAATCTTTTTTATGATGATCATGATGTTCTTTGAAATGATTTCCTCTTTTTTTTTTCCTGCTAAAATGGCCTCTTTCATCCTCTGCTCTTAAAGTGGTGGAGCCAGATGTGGAGTTTGAGCCGCGTACCTGGTCAACTCTCCTGCACAGTGTTTTGATATGTGGAGAAAAGTGCTCAACTAGTAAAACACTCTTAACAAAGAGAGGAGTGGTCAGCCATAACCATACCCAAAAAATGTGATGATTAAAGAGGACGGAGAGAAAAGGACTTGTTTTTGTTTTTTTTGTTTTTTTTGCAATATGCTTATATAGCCGAGTGTGGTTTTTATGGCTCCATGTGGATTTGTAATGATGGGGATGGCAGATGAACGGAGAGACGGGGATTCCCGGAGTTGCGCTGGGATTCGTGGCTCTTGCAGCCTCTGTGACAGCAACCTATGGGATTTGTGCTGCTGGGGTTCTGAAGAGGGATTATCAGGACACAGCTCAGGATGCGGAAAACTGTGGAAAGGACAGTTTTGTTAAGTTTAACCAATGCAAAGGAGACAGCCGAAGATGTGAAAAGAAGGCATTTTCCCCCACCCCGCCATAAAGCTCACACAGCAGCAGCCAGACGCACCGCTTTAACATGTGTGCGCAGTGAGGGAAAGTACCCACGGTGAGAGTAGCGTTTGTGTTTAGTGTTTTGTTGCCCTTGGCTCCTGCTTACTGCAGGTCAGCACATTTCTCTATGCTGAAATCAACCCTGTGTGCGTGTGTGTGTGTGTGTGTGTTCATACAAGTGTCTCTAGTGAATCCCCAGGAAGTTACAACTGCTCTCAGTTGCTCTCTCTGCGACGCTCTTTGCTCTGCCCTCCTCTCTGAAGGGTTCTGGCAGTCACTCAGTCGCTGCATGCTGATGAACGATCGGCGCTAATTACAGCTGGTAGTTTTCTTGGAGTTATTTTTGGTCTGAAAGGATTCTTGTGTGCTGTGTTGAAAATTGGCTGTAGATGGTGATGCAGAAATGAAGAGATTAGAACTAATTTGTTTTGTTTTTTTGTTTTCATTTATTGAAAACATTGATGAAATACATGTATAATGAAATGAAAACGTGCCAATGCTGGTGATAGTCCAAACAACTAACTGTTGTTGTTGGTTAATTTCTCCGCTATGTGTGGTAGCATTATTGGCACAGTGAGCCTTGTTTGGTAAAACTTTCTAATTTGAAATTAAAATGACAAAATTATGAACCCTAGTGCGGTGCTTTTATTTATTTTTTTTAACTTGTATTGCAAACTGACGAGCAAATGGACAATATCAGCGTACTGCAGCTGACAAGCTGGAAGGCGCAAAATGGAAAGAAAGTCGGTTAATGGAAAACAGCCACAAGGACGAAGGAAATGTGTCATTTTTGTGTGTCTGCTTAGCACTGGCCCCAAGTGACTGTAATATAAAATCTGCTCAAAACAAAAATTACAACCACAACAAATGTGTGTAGTAATTAGATAATTGTATTCAAACAACAACAACAAAAACATTGCATTGCCTTCTCTCTATAAATAAATGCATACATTAAAGGTTAAGGTTCATTATGAGAGGAAACTGTGACATCAAGTGGTTACATTTTAGATCGCAGTGCTCTTTCACTCACCCTCCCCCTCCCAAGCTTGCCAGTGAACTACGGTGGCCTGCGCACGCAAACCTAGATACCTCGTCCACCTTCTTCCTCGTTGGTTTATTCGAGGAGGCGAGCGTTCACCCTAAATACGAAACGCAACTATCAGGTGGGCTGGATTGGCCACACCAGGCTTCCTTAGAAAACTGGTGGTGCAAGATGGCAGCTAACTGGGAGCAAGACCCTTGCTATATGTATATGCTTGTATATACAAGTTTTGTGGGTAGGAAAACCAAATTACTTTAATTGTACTGCGAGTATACACTTTTATTAATGTATTTATGGGCAGTATATTGGGCTTTTACCCATACAAAAACCCTTAGTTGGGTTCAGGTGAGAAAAAAAAACACTCGGGAAGCATTGGGCAGCATTTCAATAGAAATCACACTGCAAAAAAATGTTTTGACTCAGTGAGACAATTAGATATGAACGCAATTGTAATGCTGATGCTGAAAAAATAATGCTCTACCTACCTCTGATCGAATGTAGCTACCATCTCACAGGCTCTCTGAGACCTTCCAGAGTCATTCGCCATGAAACGACAGAGCACCAGGGAGCAGGCAGGAGAAAGCAGAAACTGCACCGGTCGGTCTGGTTCTATATCTTACGTGAAAAAAACAAATGAATTACTCGGTATCAACAAATGGGGAAGCGGAAACGTAGCCGTGGACTAGCTGGGTCTAGCCGGCTGAGGAATGCGACACGAGCTGATTTTAAGTTAAAACAGATGTATGCCGTCCTCACCCCAGAGGAATAAACGCTAAATAGATTTTTTTTTTTCTGCAGCTGGGAGGCGGCGAGCAGCAGAAGTGCGGTGAAATAAATAGTGAATACATTTCACTGGCCGCAGCTCCGAAACCTGCACGATCGCTCTGTTATATAAGAACGTCCATGTTCCCGTAACAAAGGAACAGTCCCGGCCTCCGAACAGACATCTGACTTCAATAGGAGACGTGTAGACTGTGCTGACTGATCGCAACCGGCAGAGATTCTCGTGTCTTTCCTCTGAATGTGCTCAGCCAGCGGATCTTGATTTCATTTCAGCAGTTCGCGGGCCCTTCCCCACCCCCCCAAGTTTGCTCTGATCTCATCCGTGCAGTTTTTATTCTCCATCTCCCAACCAACCACGTGTGACGGTTGTGATTCAAACTCGGCAAACCCTACGCAACGAGCCCGCAGGCAGAGTCGGGAGCTTGGCAAAGTAATATGCAGATGTGGCAGTAGCACACTTAATTGTTTTCAGACCCGCTGTGTACGCACGGTAGGGGAAGCAAAGTTGTGGATGAGCTGTGAGCAAGAGGGCCCGCGGCTTCCATCTCCGACCCTCGGAGGTTCTCTACAGGTAGTCCAGCTTTGGAGCGAGGCAAGTGCAGGGCTCTGTGATAAAAGTTTGTCCAGGATATAACCAGACCTTGACTTCAAGACCGCATCCCTGTCCCTCTGTGCAGGAGAAGTGCTCATAGGTAGGTAGGTAGGTAGGTAGGTAGGTAGGTAGATAGGTAGGCAGGTAGGTAGGTAGGATAGATAGGTAGGTTGGTAGGTAGATAGATAGGCAGGTAGGTAGGTAGGTAGGCAGGCAGGCAGGCAGGCAGGCAGGTAGGCAGGTGGGTGGGCAGGCAGATAGAGGCAGGGTGGGTAGATAGACAGACAGGCAGGCACAGGTAGACAGGCAGGCAGGCAGGTAGACAGGCAGGCAGGCAGGCAGATGGGTGGGCAGGCAGGGTGGGTGGGTAGATAGATAGATAGGTGGGTGGGTTGGCAGGCAGGCAGGCAAGCAGGTAGATAGATAGGCAGGTAGGTAGGTAAGTAAGTAGGTAGATAGGTAGGTAGGTAGGTAGGTAGGTAGGTAGGTAGGTAGGTAGATAGATAGATAGATCTTGCAAAAATACATACAAAACAATACTAAACCTACAGTAAAGCTTTTGCTGCCTTGCTAAGTAGATTTTATGTGAGGTTTCCAGTGTGTTTGCCACGTCACAGTCCTAGCACCTCACCACCAGACAAACCACCTCTGCACACCTCCTCATTGTATATCGTACAATGTATGTTGCTGCGTATTTTGCCCTTATCGTCATTATTCACTCAGTCATCATCGTCCCACCTTTCTCCTCCAAAAACCAGACCAAGGAGGCCAGGACACCCTCGGGGCCGGGCTCAGGGGTCACGCAGGGCGGCAGGACCAAGGCTCCAGCCAAGAGCACGGACCTCATTCTGACCCTCCTCCGTCTTCTCCACCTCTTCCTCCACTGCCGCCCACATCTCCTCAGCCACCTCCTGTTCCTGTTCCTGCTCCTGCTCCTGCTGCACCTCCAGCCGCGCTGAGCAAGAACCACCAGGACAAAGCAGGGAAAGGTGATTTTACCGTTGTACCGGTGTTTGATGGGTGTTGGGAATTTTTCAAACTGTGTGTGTGACTGGATTGCCACCCTTGGATGAAGGCACGGTCTCACGTGTGTGTGTGTGTGTGTGTGTGTGTGTGTGTGTGTGTGTGTGTGTGTGTGTGTGTTCCTCGTCCCACAGCACGCTGAGTTTAGCCTGGTTGGACAAGATGTGGCACGCTGGCACAACTGAGCAGTAAAACTAATCACAAAGAATGCTGCCCTGAGGCTCCGGTGTGTGTGTGTGTGTGTGTGCACTAGTGTTGTATAGTCGAGATTGGTCTTGGTTTCAAGACCACTTTTTAGGGGTCTCGGTCTCATCTCGGAAGCATTTTTACTCGGTCTTGTCTCCGTCTCGGACTGGATGGACGGACTGGGACCGGTTAAGACTCAACCAACACTGTAATAACACGATAATAACGGAAAAGAATCAAGCTGTTGCCGCTCTGTTTGTGACATCCAGAGGGACACAGCCCCTTATTCCGAGTGAATTTATTTTTCAATTGTATGAGGCAGAGTTGTCTTTTTTGAAAATGGTTCAAAATAGTTGGCAAAGCAGCAAAATGTTCAAGAAAATGATTCAAAGATGTTCCACCATTTAGACGTGACAGCCATAAAGGCTCTGGAGGTCTAGTCTTGGTTTCAAACCCCAAATGTCTCGAGTCTTGATAATGTCTTGGTCTCAGTTGGTGACGACAAGACGTGTGTGTGTGTGTGTGTGTGTGTGTGTGTGTGTGTGTGTGTGTGTGTGTGTGTGTGCGCGCTACATTTGACTCAAGTCGGTTTCAGGTTCACCGTGATCTGTCAAAGCTATCATCGAGTGTCCCTCCTCATGCACAGTCTTTACGTTGACCTCAGCAGTCGCTCCAACGTCCCCGGCTCTGATGACTCATTTTAAAAGATTCACCGGCGATGCATTCAGTGCACAGCGGGGTTTTCACCACCGGGATGTTTGAGCACCGCGTCGCCTGCGCAGCCCCTTACGTAAGCGGACGACGAATGAAAACTGGAAAAGAGGAAAATTGGATGTGTTGGTGTTTACGTGGAGCCTCTCCACTTGCCCGTAAAACTGGAGTGTAGCATTCCAACTTGTTATTAGGGGCTGCCTGGGTCAACTTCAGTTGTTCGGCGAAACATTTTACCATGAAGCAGCGAGGAAGCGTTGTCTGTCACAGCCCTGGCCTTTGTCAAGTGAGTGTGTTCTCGAAAAAAAAAAGAAAAGAAGAAAGTGAGTGATTCAGTGTGTAAGATTCTGAATACTTTATTATACTTAAATATTAATACTACTAATACTTTATTAGCGTATAATAAAGTAATTCACTTTACCTTAGAGAGCAATTAACTTTACAGTCTGTGCTGTCTTTAGCAACGCAGAAAAATAATATCAGAGCAAAGAAGAAACATCTCCATCATCTCAACATTCATTCACAGTTATTGTGCATTTAGCCAACCAGCCAGGATGTTAGTGTGCATTGGTTAGTTCAACTTTGCATCAATTTATTTAGCAAAAAATGTCTCAGTCAGTCAGTCAGAGAGAGTGAGAGAGAGAGAGAGGGAGAGGAGAGGGAGAGATAAACACTCTTTATTGACCCCAGGCAATTGCAGCGTGGCAGCAGCATGAACACATCATAACAAATCGAGCAAAACAGAATAAAAGAAGAACAACATGTACATAAAAAAAACTCCATGTAAAAAAAGCACAATTCAATTCAAAAATCAACTGCATTCACTTTGGCTCGCATAATACCGCATCATTATATTGTTTTGTCCACTTTTTTTTTTCCCACAAGGTCCTGGCAGCAAGTCGTTGATTTACTGGGTGACTGTGCTTATTTGCCCGCTGTAAGCTACAACAGCGTATTAAAGTGAAGACGAACGGGCTGTTCGACTCATCTAAAAGGGATGTTTTTTTACGTTTTTGTGCTTTGTGGCGCTGAATTGCGTGTTTGCCGACAAAATCCCGCAACGGGGAGCAACTGAGCGACGTGGCAGCGACAAAGCCACTGACAGTGCATCCCTGACGGTCTGTTCATTCACTGGCACAAGTGGATCTTAGTTCCATGATGCCTGTTTATGCTGTTATCATCTTGCATTGACTGTGCGGGGAGGGGGGCTCTGTTGTTGTGTTTGCCCTCTGCCTCCGTCTGTAACGCAACACTAAGCCGCCTCGTAGTGGCTCGGCATAGCTGAGCTGTCACCGGCGTCAATCAAAACCCACACACAGTTGAATCCAGCGCGTCCAAACACGTGAACCACCGATCGGTGCGACTACAGGTATTTGCTGGTTCTTTCCCCCGGGCTGGCGGGCTTTGTTTGGACTGCTAGTTAAGATTGAGCCACGCTTGTTTTTACAGTGCATTAAGTGGTTTTAATGGCACGTTCCAACCTGAGCGGTAACGTGATCGAGGTACATAATGGATATCTGTCATTATCCAGTGTTGCCTCCCCCGCCCCCCCCGAGATATTTGAATATTTGTGAGCTATTTGTGGACTGGGGATTTTTGACCAAGACCGGTCGAGACTCAGCCGACACTACAATGACACGATAATTAATGGCGAAGAATCCAGCTGCTGCCGTTTTACGCTCTGTTTGTGACACCCAGAGTGCCCAGCCCCCCCTTATTCCTAGTGAATTTATTTTTTAATTTTATGAGGCAAAGTTGTTTTTTCTGAAACTGGTTCAAAATAGTTGGCAAAGCAGAAAATTGTTAAAGAAAATTTTTAAACGATTCCTTGCTGATAGGAGACGCTGCTGTTCGGTTTAGAAGCAAACTTTAATTGAAAAAATGATACTAATATTTTTTTTCCTGTTTTGTGGTTATTTTTCTTTGATATATTGGTCTTGTCTCCATGTAGACTCTGTAGACTTGATAACGTCTTGGTCTCTGGTGCGGTCTTGACTGCAACACTACCGAAGGGACACAGATGTGTTCAGTTAAGTCGTTAAATTCGTTAAGTTTGGTTAATTTTAGGTGAAGATCAAAATCACTTTCAATTTTCTGAGTAATCCCACTCCTTCTTCTCATCTGCTCAGCTCCCCCCTCTCTACCCTCTCCATGCACACTTACAACCTCATGTAGAACAAAACAAAAATATCAAGTGAGGTACCATGTTTAACCAAAGTGATCGAAAACAAACAAGTGGTAGTTCAAATGGTCCTGGTTTGACGAGAGACAATAACGGAGAGTAAACTCTCGGTTGGCTTATTTAAAGTTGGTAGAATGTTTGCAGAGGTTTCGGGCTGAGTCGCGCTTCCGTCGGACTGTGAGCTGTGCAATAACCATGTGAGGCTTTTCAGTCCAAGTGGAATTTAAAGGACTTGGGCAGAGGTTCAATGCAAAAATAAAACAGAGAACACTGCAGCGGCAGCTCAAAGGGAGAGGCACAGAAGAAATTCCACTCATTCAAACAGCTGCTCGTTGAGGCTTTGGCACCATGGAATCTGGCTCCAGATGGAAGATTACAGTGCACACACTTATACGTGTGCTGACACTGCGGTGTTCTCACAGTGTGGATGAAAGCCAGTGAACGTTTTGGGGAATTGATTTTGATGTTTGATGCGATTATATTGTTAAAACCTCTTCACCTTCGTTTTCCATGCCCGCTTCTTCCTGAGCTCAGGGTCGCGGGGGTCAGCTGGAGCCGAACCCAGCTGCCATAGGGCGAAGGCAGGGTGACACCCTGGACAAGTGGCCAGTTCATCGCAGGGCCTACTGTTAAAACCTTCATGAATTAATTAGACAAGAGTTAGTTATGACATTCATATGCGCACAATGCTGTTTTCACCTGAGAACACGATGATCATCATCTCTTCACGCTCTCTTCCTAACTATTGCGACTGTGCGGTGCGGCAGCGCTTGATAAGGGTGGCCTCTGATTAACATGCTGCTAAAATGATGTGTGTTTCCTTCAGTGGCAGTGGAGCGGGTGGTGCTGAGAGGTGTGACACACAAGGCGGAGGAAACCAGTGAAATCGTCTACGAGGTGAGCCCTGACCAGAGGGACGCTCGGCCTTCCACTCCCCTTTGCTTCCTTCTTCTTGCTTCCTTTTTGCTCAGCTCGTGTTTTTGTCCTCCTCCTCTTCTTCCTCCTCCTCCTCCTCCTCCTCACTGCGCCCTCCAGGCCTGCTGGTCCCACGGCTTTGTGTCGTCGGTTGTCAGGACCCAGAAGGAGGTGAAGGAGCTGCTGTCTCAGGTCCGAGCCGCACTTCAAATACACTCTCTGAGAAACACTTTGGATTAGACTCGTTCCCGATCGCGTTAAATCTTTCATCACTCGGGCTTCATGACAACATCATGAATTATTATCAGAACTGAGAATTAAAACAAGTTCTCATGCGCTTGCTTTTCTTTTCCCAATAGCTGTCCAAAGCGTTTCCCGACGACGGGGTGGAGAAATTTCTCTCCCAGTCTGTGGAGCTGGACCCCAGGTGAGACCCCACCTGCTTCTATTCGGTCCTCTCGTGGTCTCATAAAATGTCCTTTCATCAAATTCTTTTCTTTGACTTATCAAAGATTTCAACCTCTTGCCGCCGCCTGTGTGCTTCCATAGGGAGCTTCTGCGAAAGCCGGTGTTTTGAATCATTTGAGCTCTTTCCAAGAGTTTCGGCTCTTGTTGTATGTATTTTGAAATGCTTTTCAATTTTTCTTTTTTTGGTGCTGTGTATTGAAAATATTCCATTTATCTTCCAACACATGTAAATGTCGCACATTCGATTTCAAAGCTACCGCGATGGCATGAATTCCTTTATGAACACCGAGGTGAACTGAACTTTACTTTGCTCCGCTCACGCGTTTCACTTTGAGCCCCAAGCGGTGAGAATTCTTTTTTTTTTTTTTTTTTGCTTTTGGTTCTCATTTCTTTTCACTCGATGACCGTCGTGTCTGTCCGTCTGTCCGTCAGGTGCCTCACCGCACTACCCGGCCACGTCCTCCAGCACCACACCGTCCAGCTCTTCTTCACCGCCAGCAGGCCTCGCTCGCCCAGCCTCCCGCCGCTGCCCTCCTCCCCCCCAGCTGCTGCCGTCGCACCCACCTGCCCGTTCACCTCCGGCTCAGGTGTGTCTTTCTCTTTGTTTTCTTTCATTTATTGCTTCTCTTTAAAAATATAAGAAATAACACATCTGGCACATCTTCTTTTGGTTGTTTGTTGTACAAAGATTGATTTGAGTGTTTTTGAAACTACTGTACAGTTTATTTTTTTGTACTGTTTCTTGAGCGCTGCAACAGTGTAGTTTTGCAATTTGGGATCAATAAAGTACATCTATCTATCTATCTATCGATCTATCTATCTGTCTGTCTGTCTGTCTATCTATCTGTCTGTCTGTCTGTCTGTCTGTCTGTCTGTCTGTCTGTCTATATTATGTCAGTTTGAGTGGACGGGAAACGAGATGTGCAAATACGGGAACAAAACGGCGACCTAACGACTTTAATGGCGGCCGAGTTGTGCGAAACTTACAAAGTGCGCTGCAGAGCGGCAGCGGTACAAAACTGGAGGTCCCTATTCTTAGTTGCGGAGCCTAAGTGGGGGCGGGATTCCACCCGGGCGAGGGTCTGGACTCCGGGGTGAGAGAGCGACGGCAGTGGAAGTGGCGACGAGAGGCGTGAGTGGTGTTACCCAGCCACTGACTTGGTGTGACTTGTGAAGAAGGTGAGGGAGGAGGCGAGAGCGACTGCAGGCGGGGTTTTCACCCGGCGTGTCAGAATTGTTGCAGGGTGCGGGGCCGGGGCCTATTTTAGTCCGGCGTGGCACTTTCAGCCTGGTATGTTTGTGTTGGGAAGTCCAGAGCGTGGTGACCTCACGCTGGAGCGCGTGCGGCGCGGCGCCAGCGTGTTTGATTCCGCGAAAGTGACTTCATGCAGGAGAGTATTTATAAATCTGTTTGTGTGTGTGTGTGACCTGAATATGTTTCACTCCTCTTTGTCTCCCTCTGTCCTGTCTGGCCATCATGTCAAGCAGAAATGACTTTATGGTGGCCGACTGAATTATTCTCTCAGGTGGAGTTGGAGAGTGTGAATCACACAGGTCGCGTCAGGGACCACCTGCTGAGTGGTTTTATTATATTATTGTGTTAATATGATTCACTGTATATGCATAAATAATATGTTTCCAGCAACATTTATTGTCGTGCACGTGGATCAGTGTGTGCACGTCAAGCTGGACGACTCTCATTAGAAAAACACCCAAATGGACGATAAAACCCAGCATGTAATGGCCAGTTGTTGGATCTTTTGAGTTATAGTATGGGAACAATTATGAACGACCTCGCAATGAGAAAATTGCACGAGAAAGTGTGTCAAATCATGCAGTTCTGAGCGTGACATCTCAAAGGTTTGGAAGATCTAAAACTGTCCCTTGTCCTCTTTGACAAGTTCTTTGCAGACAAGTACTCAGTAGTACTCAGAAAGTATTTTTTTTTAAAGACGATGAAATTGGTTTGTCTTTCTGCAATGTTTTTGTCCCGCCCCCCCCAAAAAAAAAAATCAGACTCTTTGTTGTTTGTATGTCCAAAGCAAAAGCAAAGTAATTAAGATTACATTAAAACTCAAAAAGAAAGAAATCAAGACCACAAAATTGACTTCTTGTTCATTCTCGTCTCCTTCCTCTGTCCTTCAGGTCTCGGGTGCATGGTCCAGTTCAGAGGGACAACCAGGTAGACCTTTTTTTCAATCCATCATCATTCTACCTTCTCATCACCACCATCATCTGAGCTCCTCCAAACAGCGCTCCTCTCTCCCCAGGGCAATATACCGGGTGGCCAGTGTCCAGCCTGTCGTCAGCACCCACAGCAGCGTCTTCACGCGGCCCTCCCCTCACCTCTCCTCCCTTCCTCCCCCTCTCCCTCCCTCCATCCCTCCCCCCGTGCCGACCCTGCCGGGCCAGTGTTCGCTCGCCATGGTGGGGGAGCCGGCGCCCAGCAGCAGCAGCAGCAGCAGCAGCAGCAGCAGCAGCACTCCCAGCACGGCCAAGCGCTGCTGTACTCTCATCCTCCCCAGCAGAGCCTGAAGCACCACCTCCTCCCCCAGAGCAGCAGCCAGTCCGGCGCTCAGCACCTCTCGCTGCACCTGTCCCCCTCCCCCGCCCACCACCAGGCCCTGTCCTACGCTCAGCCCCGCCCCCAGCCTCACGTCCCGGCACCGTCGCCGTGCCAGGCCCAGGCCGGCACCCCCGAGCAGAACGGCATCCTGGACTGGCTCCGCAGGCTGCGGCTCCACAAGTACTACCCTGTGTTCAAGCAGCTCACCATGGAGGAGGTGGGTCGGTTCCCCCTTTGTTGTCGGGCGATCACCTGGTCAGCCGAGCGCTTGGCGCTCTGCCGTTCGACGTTCGATCAGCCGCTCGTTCTAAACCTGTTCCCTTCTCAAATGCAGTTTTTAGCGCTGACGGAGGAAGACCTGAACAAGTACGACTTGACCCAAGGAGCCAAGAAGAAGCTCAAGACTCAGCTGGAGCTGCAGAAGTCAGTGGAGTAAGCCGCTACAGCCCCCTCGAACCCCAATTCACAGCAAAAGCGTCTGCGGCGCGGAGACCCTCCGTACCCTCTGACGCCAAGCGCGTTTCCGAGCCGTGGCGTCGAGCGCGGCGGCGGCTCGATCGGTTCACGTGAGGATTGCAAAATCGAGCGACAGCTCAGGCCCCTAAGGAATAAAATTGTTTTAAAAATAAAAGATAAGAAAATTCTACTCTAAAATTGCAAAGCATCATCATCATCATCATCATCATCATCATAAAAAAAGAGTATTTAGATGGTCAAATTGTCTGACTCATGCTAAAATGCACAACAAATTAAATTGCAGTGCAACAAGTATTCACCGCTCCTTCAGTTGTGGCTCAATTCTTTCTGACAAAACAAAAGTCTCCCCTTTTTTTTTTTTTTTTTTGTTGTTGTTGCGTTTGGTGGTTTTTACAGACTCCACAGACAGCAAAGCATTTTGGTGGAAGTGAGGTTTCTGCCTTGCTGCTCCACTCTGTCTGAGTCACATCAACAGAATTTGTCCTTTGTAGCCAGCAGTGGCTTAGTGTGCATCCTCCACGTGTTCACAGTCTGCCAGGACATCTGGGGACAGTCATGAGCATTTGGGCTGATGGCGCACATAATTGCCCCCCCCTTCTCTTCAAGTCCAATATAAGTTGCAGCCAACGTCTGGTTTTGATCGTTCTAACAATGTGGAAGCCTGAAATGTCGGGGACACTGCACTCATTTTTACATTTCGTCAGTCAGACTCAGCGAAAAGCCATCGTTGTATCTGGTGTTGACTTTGTCCTCGTCGTTGATCTGCTCACGTGCCTCTATGGAAGCGATGCCTCACGAACAGAGATCGTCGTCGTCGTGGTCGTGCACAAACTGTGTCCCATTAAACAGTGACAAAGCAAACTGATGATTGGGTCAATGGTTAACCGGTCGCAGGTGGCTACACAGATAAGGTGTGCTAATGAGGAGATAACCGGCAGCGAGGCGTGCAAGAGCACAAAAACAAGAAAGTGCAAGAAAATGCATCCGCATGTTCTTCCGTCAAGCTCCTCTTCGTGACTTTTAATCTTGATGTTTTTGGAGCGCTGTTGAGTAGGTTTCCATTGGGCAGGTGAGAAACACCTCCATCCGTGTCCTAAAGAGGACGTGCTAAAAAAAAAAAAAAAAACAAAGTAAAGTCTCTGCTTTAATTTTCCGCGAGACAGATAAGACTTGAGGGAGAGCAGATTTTGCCCATGACCGTTTTCCTTGGGCTGATGCTCCCCCTGGTGGTCGAAGTGGCAAAACGGCTGTCTGTGAATCCTTGCCCGCACGTGGAGCTGTCGTCCACAGACGCGATCGGTCTGATGGCGGTTTATAGCCGTGGGTTTCAAAGTGGGGGGGCCGCAGAAAGTTGGAGAGAAGATGCAAATTAAGGGGGAAAAAATGCAAATAAATAATAGAATCAATTTTTGTAATAGTAGTAGTCTTATCAAATATAATCTACAGTAATTCTTGTTTAATCAGCTAAGTATAAGCTATAATAATATATGAGTTCCAGCTAGCAAAAAACATTGTTCATGGTGTCGAGTTTGTGACGTGGCGGTTTGCACTCATACAAAATGGACAGGTTTGTGACGAAGAGACCAAAAGGAACAGACAGAGAGCCACAAAGAAGACAAAAGAAGAAATAAAATAAGAAAGTGAGAACATATGAGGCAGGCATACATTAAGTATGGCTTCACAGCCATACAGAAAAATAGCCAGGATAATGAACATGTCAGTTGATGGTATTCTTATTCAAAACAAACGTAATCATTTTAAAACAGCAAACAAAAGTAACAGAAAAACATAAAGTTGATGTTTGTTTGTTTTTCTTTCTTCACCTTGGGAATCTAGAACATGTACTGAGACCTCTGTGTGTGTGCGTCCCAGCAGGGAGATGAAGCTGGAGAAGCGTCCCTTCACTGGCATTGCCAGGGTGACGCCTTCCAGTCACACCGCTGCAGGTAGTGAGTCGGCTCAGCCGAAGCCCTGAACAGCCTGACTGGTTTCACTCACGCAAACTGTTGTCTGTCTGTTCAGATACAGACGCAAGCAGAAGGCTGCGATCATTGTCCTGATTTTCTTTGTTTTGAAATATGGTCCAGGAGAGCTCCGAGTGGAGGTGGACTCTGTTCAGCACCACCATCCCATCTGCACAGACAGCAGCTCGTCCTCAGGCTACTCCAGCTCTTCGTGCTCCCCCCGAACCCCACTGTGCTGCAGCGCCGCGCTGGAGCGGACCAGAGACAGTCACAGGCGTGAGTGCACTCACACACACACACACACACACACACACACACACACACACATACACATTTCCAGTTGTATTGTCAGTCAGTGCAACTGCAGGGTAGTCATTTGTTTTGTTTTTGTTTTGTTTTTTCATTCAAGAAGCATTTTTTACAATTTGCCATAATTTTTCCTGGTTATCCCAAGTTCCTATGTCAGACTCATGACACCCCGACCTCGTGTGTGTTCAAGGTGTCCCGCAGGATGCCTCCGGAGGCGGCCTGGAGAAGGAGCGCTCCTGCCTCCTGGTGCTGAACTCCGGCTGCCCCCCCGGCTCCGGCCGGCCCACCGCCCAGGTCCTCCCTGTCCAGACGGATCCGCCGCCTCCTCCTCCACCTCCTCCTCCCCCTCCTCCTCCTCCCCTCCCTCCGTCCTGCTCCTTCGGCCTCCCGCAGCCCCCCTACCACCCGCAGGCCGCCTACCACCCGCAGACCCTCCTCTCGCCCGCCTCCAACCCGGCTCGCATCCTGGCCTCCCCGCGCAAGCCCCGCCCCCCGCCGCTGAGCGCGGGGGTGGGGTTGGGGGTGGGGGTGCGGCCGGAGACCGTCTACCCCGCGCTCGGCCTGGATGGCCCCTCCCCCCTGCAGGAGGCCGCCGCCCGCTGGGGCCCGGTGGTGGAGACCAGCTCGGCCACCACCTCCACCTCCAACAGCCTCCACCACGTCTCCCAGCCTCCCCTCCACTTCCACCTCTCCTCCTCCTCCTCCTCCTCCTCCTCCTCCTCCTCCTCCTCCTCCTCCTCCTCCAACAGCCTGCACCACGTCTCCCAGCCTCCCCTCCACTTCCACCTCTCCTCCTCCTCCTCCTCCTGTCCCTCCTCCTCCACCTCCAACAGCCTGCACCACGTCTCCCAGCCTCCCCTCCACTTCCACCTCTCCTCCTCCTCCTCCTCCTGTCCCTCCTCCTCCTCCTCCAACAGCCTGCACCACGTCTCCCAGCCTCCCTCCACTTCCACCTCCTCCTCCTCCTCCTCCTCCTCCTGTTCCTCCTCCTCCTCCTCCTCCAACAGCCTGCACCACGTCTCCCAGCCTCCCCTCCACTTCCACCTCTCCTCCTCCTCCTCCTCCTCCTGTTCCTCCTCCTCCTCCTCCTCCAACAGCCTCCACCACGTCTCCCAGCCGCCCCTCCACTTCCCCCTCTCCTCCTCCTCATCTTCCTCTTCCTCCTCACCCCCCTCCCCACCGGGTTACTACTCCTGCCTGCCCGCTCCTTCCTCTACCTTCTCCTCCTCCTCCTCCTCCACCTCCAAACCTGGCTCCGGCAGCGGCGTCCCCGTGGCCGCCGTGTCGGGCAACACCTACCGCCCTCCCCCGCCCTCCCCCTCGCCCTCCTCCCCCGCTGGGACTCCGCTGGACCAGGGTCCCGGCCCGGCCCCGTCGCCGTGCGTCTGCAGCACCTGCGGCTGCCGGGTGAACTGCGGCACCTACGGGCCGCTTCCTGGTTACGCTGCGGCGGCGGGCTACCTGCAGTCGCTGTCGGCCGGCCCCTCCCTCTTCACCCTCGGCCCCCTGCTCCACCTCAGCCCCCTACTGGCTCCGTCCGGCGCGCGCAGCAGCAGCAGCAGCCGCTGCCGCAGGCTCGGCGGCCGCCGCGCCCTTCCCGTACCCGGTGATGGTGCCTCCGCCCCTCTACCGCCACGGCCCCGCCGCGCACGAGCAGCAGAGCTACGCCTTCTACCAGCCCCACGGCATCATGGGAAACGGAGGCCAGAGGCGCGGCGTCACCGCGGGCGGGAACGTGTCCTGCTACAACTGCGGCGCCAACGGGCACCGGGCGGAGGAGTGCAAGCAGCCGTCCATGGATTCAACGCAGCAAGGTGAGGGGGCGGGGTTTAAATTTTTTTGTGTGTGTGTGTTGTGTTGTTGTATTGTCTTGAATTTTATTTTGCAAAAAGTAACTTATCTTCCCATCATAAAATATATAAATATATTGTTTGATGCACTTATTAGTTTGATCAAATAAATACAATTTATTTGTATGATCAAGTAAATTGATCATGCAAATATCAATTGTATGATCAATTGATATTGATCATGTTATAGAGAACATATCAAAAATCCATAATTTCATGGTTGATATGTCTAAATATAAATCTAATGTTATTATAATGTATCAAATATGTTACACAATAATGAATTATAAGTATGGAAACATTTAAGTACTTAAACAAAATGGACCCATTCATATTCATATGTGTGACGTCTCATCACACATATGATGAGACGTCATGCAAAGGTGATCAATTTGTTCAAACTGGAAAAGAAGAAAGAAAAAGAAAAATATCCATGAAAAATAAATGTGTTAATTATTAGGTTTCATAGTTACAATAAGTATTACTTTTCAAAAAATTCCCCATTTTTCACTCGTGCATCTGGAGTTTTTACTCACATTGCTTCTTCTAATTTATTTCATTTTAACATGTATTCACGAGCCCAAGTCTGCAAATCTTCATTACCCAAATCTGAGTGAGAACTTCAACACAGGAACTCTGTCTCCTCCTCGTTTCCCCCCCAGGAACATTTCGACTCAAGTACACTCCTCACTCTGACAGCAAGGACTCGGGGGACTGACCCACAGGGGGCGCTGGTTGGACCTGAACACCTGACACAGCCTTACCTCATGATACGACTTCATGCTCGCGGTCGCAGCAGTGTCGTCCCAACAGCTCTCCATCCTCACGTCAGGAGGAGATTGTGAGACAACTGAGCTTTTCCAGCCGATGACGACGTGGCCGCAGATTTTACAAACCTGCCACTGAGAATTTGTGATAATTTTTTTTTTTAAAAAAACAACAACCAAAGTATTCTGAGAGAGAGAGAGACCTCCCCTCAGTGCCTTTTGTTTTTTCTTTGTATTTCTTTTTTTTTTTCTGCTCGACGATATACTGCTCATCAAGAAAAACTGCATCAGTGGACAAACATTTCATTCAACTCGTGTACGCATCACTGGCGGTTTTTACCTCCAATCGCAGCTCGTTCTGTTCCTTCAATCGGTACATTATATTCTATGTTCTATTTTTACAGTACTTGCAAGAACACAGTACAATACTGGAGTAACCTAATAATTGAATGACTGAAAGTTGTCACCACCAGCGCCGTTCTGTGGCTGGCCCAGTGAACGTTAACAGATGAGACAATGTAAATTGTAATGTCACTTTGTTGTAATGTGTAGGATGATAAGGGAACGCATTCAGCTTCTGTTTTTTGTGTGTGTTTATTAATACGTTTGCTCATATGACAGGTTTTTTTTGCGTGTAAATGTTTTTGTTGTTTGTTTTCAGCCAGTTTAAGACTGGATCATGTTTGCTTTTTGCATTAACAAAATATTTTCTGGACACTTAAAGTGAGAAAAGTGATCTAATCTTTGCCTCTTTCCTAAGTGCATTCATTCATTTTCTCACAGTTGTCATTCTCAAGCCAGAAACCATTATTTATACTAGTGGAATTATTTAAAAAAAAAAAGTCATTAAATTCTTTTTGACTCATGACAAACCTTTAAGCGTCTGTATCACTCACATGCACAACAAGTTTCTTAGTTTTACAATGAATCTGATTCTAAATGTAAGTTTCCTTTGAACTGGTTGCAAGCAATTACAGTTTGCCAAGATGATGGACTCAAGTTCCCAGTCCGTTTGCATGACACCCTTTTGGATTCACACGTAAGAATTTTCTGAACAATGACCAGACGGTAGATGTGACCTCTTGGATGTTCACTTTAAATTTACTTGCAGGCATCTGTTGCATGGCAGTGCATTCAAAGGACGTCTCAATTCATGGCATGATATAAATACAATTTCCAGTGTTTAGATTTAGATGCATAAAGAGTTAGGGTTGGGGTTGAGGTTGGGGTTGGGGTTGGGGTTGGAGTAAGACTCTTGCTTTTTCATCAGGAGCCCTCAAGACACACCCACGCCAAATTTGGGGCTTCTGGCACATGAGGAAGCATCAGTGGCGTTTGAGAAAATCATATCCAGATTACTCATTTTAACAAAGGAAAAATGTGAGTCTGAAATATGTACATTTTCAGATTAACTAGTGTGAGGTTATAGATGTGAAGTCACCATTATCTTTCAGCCAACAATAAAGCTTCTTTAAAAAAAAGGCTTTCAGCGATGACTACTTCATGCTCATTCGTTTTTTGTTTTTCATCTTCAGTCGACTTCCTGTCAGTTCTTTACAGTTGCTACTTCTCTCTCATACGTCGGCCTTGTTGCTCTTTGATTGGCTCAAAGTAGCATTATGACTTTCCATCCATCCCCTAGTTTCATTTCAGTACCCGCTACCTCCTGAGCTCAGGGTCCCAGCTGTCATATAGGGCGAAGAGCAGGGTGACACCCTGGACAAGTCGCCACAAAAAGACAAACAACCATTCACACCTAAGGGCAATTTAGTTTCCAATTCACCTCACATGCATGTTTTTGGACTGCGGAAGGAAGCCGGAGAACCTGGAGAGAACCCACAGACACAGGGAGAACATGCAAACTCCACTCAGAAAGGTCCCTGACCCAGGATTGAACTCACAACCTTCTGGCCGTGAGGCGGCAGCGCTGACCACTACGCCACCGTGTCGCCCTGGTTGCCATAGCTCCTAAGCTCCTTGCATTTCAGTACTCAGCGATACCGAGTACTTAATAAAGCCGTTACACATTATAGAATTACTTTCATTACTATAATTTCCATTTTGAATAACAGCATGTTTTTTTGTAGAACATGGGAAGAGTGCTTAAATGAGTGAATAAATGACCAAAGTGTGCGTTTTCTTTGTACAAACAACATGAACACGTCGTCATGACACTGCAAACATGTAGGATGTTGTGGTCCACCAAGCAAGAATACACTTGACAACCATGGTTATATATCTTTTTTTTTTGTAACTCCTTTTATTGTTTACAAAATATCGACAGAAATGCATACAAGGAAGGTGTGTGATATTGCTGTAGGTGGATATGTGTGTCTGCGAAGCAGGAGGGGCAGGTAGAAAACACAGCACTGAAAGAAACCGCTCCACCTCTCTGTAACACACAGTGGCTTTCACAAGTTAGAAAAAAAAAAAAAAAAAAGATGTCAACGCTGTCCCGTAAAAAAAAAAAATGAACACGGTGAGGACGAGAGACATGTACAACAAAATTTAAAAAAAAAAGAAAAGAACAAAACAAAACACACTCAATAAAAACAAATTGATAAAACACTGCCATATAAAAGCGACTTAACAATCCCTTGAGAAGATACTGAGAAGGTCGAGGACAGATGTGATGGGACATGAGGAGCGGAGGACCGTCTAAAGCTCCCTCTCCTCATCGAACGCTGAAAGAAACACAATTGACCTGCACTCGTCCATGCAATCAGAAACAAGCCTACCGTTACATAGTGTCCAAATTCAACTTGGTCATACTCTCCCGCCCTCCCAACCCAGCCCAACCCTTTTTCGTTTTGTTAATCATCAAAGCTAATAGTAAGTCAACACTATCTGTACACCAGTGCAAAATTCTGCACTCTACAATCATCTGTTCCAATAGCAAAATCTGTTTCCTAACATCTCTTATGTTATAGTTAAGAGGTTCAGGCTACGAGGGAAAGGGGGTTGGTTGGAAGGTAAAAAAAAACAACAAAAAACAACACAAGCGGGATAACTGAAGGAAAATGACAGCAGAGCAGAGGTGCTCTCCACAACGGGGACCTCGGCTAAACTTTTAAATAGAGAGAGAGCTAGAAAAACTCAAAGATTCTATAGCACAAACATCAGTCTCATTTGACCTTTCCAGTGGAAGAGAGAATAACACCACTGGAAAGCACTTCCCCTAGTTTCCAAACGCCTTCTCAAAATCAAGGTTGGCTTTGTTCCTCAGCAGACGTACGCGAGTGAATTTGGGAAGCTGCGGAGCAATGCCACCCTTTTTAACTTCTTGCATCCTCACCTTAAACTCTACACAAAGACGTGAACACCGACGAAGCCGAGAAGATGCAGGAACACCACAGGGAGGATGGGACAGAAAGGTGTGCTGTCACCGGGTCGACGGACAATAGCAGCAGACGCACTAAGACACACCTGGCCTCTTTCACACCTCTCCGCTAGAACTCGAGAAAACTGTAGTGGCGCTAAGAGGAGAGCGTGGTGGCGCTACAGTCGCTCCCCCGAAGCGCGGAGAACGTGGACCAATTCAAGCGAGGGTGGAGGATCGTCGTATGCCGTTGAAACGCACTCAGCAGTTTGTAGTTTTTACCTTCTTACAGGCAGAACCAAAGACGGGGGAAGGGTGTGGGGGAGGGGAGGAGGACACAGGAGGAGAGAGCAAGTAAAAACTCAAAACTACCGATTGTCCGAGATCGGGGGGGGGGCGGGGCAGCTCAGTGTTCGGCCAGGGGTGCGCCGAAGGTCTCCTGGGAGGCGTAGACCATGTAGAGGAAGCCGTCGTTGTCCTGCTCGCGCTCGTACACCTCCGAGATCACGGCCGACACCGAGACCATGCTGTGGCCGTTGACCAGCAGGAAGAAGGCCTGGTTGGAGTTGAGCTGAAGGCGCCTCCTGGTGGGGGAGAAGGGGAAAAGACATTTTTTGTTGAGAACGCTTTTGTTTATTTTCAATAAGATATTAAAGCGCGGGTTTTCTACACATCCCATGATGTTTTTTTTCCTCCCTGAGGTGGGTCACCAAAACGCTCCATCCATCTGCTGCTGCTCCGGCCCCCCCTCGGTCAAATTTTAGCAGCCACCGTGGCCCCCACCAGTCAAAAAGCTTGCCCGCCCCCCCTCTCACCTGATGATCTTGATGAGTTCACTCATGTTAACGTGGTCGGGCACCAGGAACTTGGTCTTGTCCAGAATGGGGAGCTGCTTTTCCCCCATGTATCGCTCGATGATCACCTACAGTGAGTGGGGGGCAAACAAAGAGGTCAAGCTGACTTGGGTGTAGCAAAAATAAAGGGCTGGGCTTCCTGTGAATGAATGGAAATGCGGCGAGATGAATAAAAACCCAGGGGTGAAAACAAGGCTTTTGTCTGGGGCTTAAATATTCAAATTTGTGAAACAATTGTTCCGCCCGCCTCCCTGTGTGAGACTTTCACCGAAAAGGCTGCTTTCAATGGTTAGCGGTCAGACTGAACGGGCAGCGGTGCCGCATTTTAGATTAGAGTGAAAGAGGAGCAACACCCGACGCATTTACATGTCTTAGTTCTTTGTCAACTCCACCAGCTCTGTGATTCAGGTGCAGAATCACTGAGGTGGACGCAGATGATTCACACCGTTTCTCAAACAAGTCTCAGTATCAACACGGAGAAACTGAGACATGTCGACTCTTATACACGTGTTCAGCCATCTTTGATACGAGGCAGACTGTGGCAACCCGACTGCAAGGCTCTGGGCTGGAGATCCCTGAGGGGACTTTTAATATAAAGTAGAGTTGTTGTTTTTTTAAAAAAAAAAAAAAAATCACTTTCACATTCCCTTTCTTCCCCTCTAGAACACATGCTTTTCTTTAATTTGCGACTCCAATGACACGCAGAGCTCCGTAAGCATCCCGGGAAACTGAGCCCAGCGTGCAGTTTCCTATGTGACTGCAATTATGCAAAATATCTGATCACAAAACTTTCAACGGCTTCCGGTAAAAGACATTTCCCAGCCTGGATCCCACGATGCTTTGCATTTCAAGGTTCGCTTTAGCAACGCAGCATTTACAGGCTAAGTCTGAAGACAGCAATGCGCTGCCTGAGGAAATGAGCTCAGGCCAGCTTACTTTCATGCTACTTTTTTCTTCTTCTTTTATCCATCCTTGATATTTGAGTGAAAAAAGGTGGAGACAAGTGCATCGCTACATTATAAGAAATGACATCACTTTACAGTGCTGCTTTCCAGTGAGTCAAGGCCTGTTCTGGTTTCTGCTTCCTCAGGGAGCTCCACTGCGGCTGTCTGCATGGAGTCACATTACAGTGACACAGCGCATCAGCCCCCGGTCGCAACACTCGACCACGTTACGACCCCCGGAGAGCACAAAGGAGAGACACACACACACACACACACACACACACACACACACACTGGAGAGCTTCTTCATACGGGGGCAGCAGATGGAGGCCTGGGTTGGAGACTCTCTCTGAGTGATAACACCCAGCAGGTGACACATGAGGTTTCGCTTCCATTTACTGGTGGTTGCCAGGTGCTACTGGACAATGAACAGATGCCGCCACATCCACAAAACAGCCAAGTGCCGCCTTGGGTGCTTTCGAGGCATTATACATCAACGCATTTGATATAAGAACCAGGAAACAGCGACTCTTAGACTCTACATGTTTTTGTCATCGCTTCGGTGGTTTAGAGTAGAAGCAGGAAGTGGTGGCCTCGAACTTCCTACATGCATGTCTGCACTTACAATGATACATTTCTTTCATAGGACTGCCCTTGTGTTTGCTGTTTTGAAAGAAGTGAACTCACCGGTATCTTGTTGGGGTGCTGCTGTCTGATCAGTCTCACATCTTCTACTCGCTGTTCTGTGAGGGCGGAAAACAGAATGGAGTTAACGGAGATGTTCTGAACAGGTCGGGCACTCATGGAAACACTTAAAAATGTCACAGCCGCGGAGGGAGTGTTCTTTGGAGATACCTCCTTCAACTACAACATTCTCATTGTGAGATTCTGGAAGAGTGATATCAAGGTTTCATGGAATTATGATCACAGAAAGTTGGAAAATGCAACACACAATCTTCAGAGTTCAGATATGGTGGAAAAGATTAATGGTTTTGAAAGTCTGACTTAGAAGCTCCTTGAAACCGGTGACTTACGCATTATATATATATTTCTTTTTTTTCCTTCCTTTTAATTGAAACATGAATCATAATGGGCTTTACTAATTGGCAGTTCTGTCCACTGAAGTTAGGACACACTGGTTTCACTACTCGTTCGCTTCCACCGATGCCTGTTTACGCTTTGCCCCCCACTTGCAAGTTACCCAACCGGGTAGAAGTGTCCTCCTTCCCAAGTGTGTGGCCTGGGTAAAAATTCACGGTGACAACACAGCAACACTCAGTGTTTGTCAGTTTAAAAAACAGACAAACGTTTATCACTCCAAGGAGGCCATTTCCGCTGTAAAGACCAGAGGAGCCGAGAGCCACTGTCCTCTTTTCTCAGGTCAATCACGATGAGCTAAAAGGCCACAAACAGGGAAGCTCTGTCTCTCATGACTAGCTAGGCCCAACGACAAACAGCCTCTTAGTCATCCAATTTCAAATCAAATGAAAAAAAAAAAAGCGGAAGCGGTCCTGCCTAGAAAAACATGTGGATTTCTGGTCTGTCATAAAAACAGAATTATCCATTTATTGCCCAACCCAGCAGGGATCTTCCCTTTGCGATGACCAGCACACAGAGCGAGTAGCACACTCACCGAGGTCGACAAATTCACACAAGCTGGACACCAGTGACTTGTGTTGATAATGATGATTCAATCAATACACATAAAAAAAAAAAAAAACCCACGTGGCTTAGAAATACCTAGTCAACAGTGTTAAACACTTGGCAACCACTGCTTGTTCCTCGACCAATGTTTATACACGAGGCAGATTAGCCGACAGATTCTCAAAAATCGTTCTAGTTGCCCCCCCACACACACACACACACACACACACACACACAAAAAAATTGGCTGAGGCACGTTCTCAAACACACGTGACGAATGTTTCTGTCTGCAGGCCGACCCTCACGTGCGCCGGTTGGCTCGGTTTCGACCAATCGGCGTGAAGTTGAACCGGAAGTCGGTTACTTTTAGCTTAAGCTCGGGTCGGAGGAGAGACAGAGGGGGAGGGAGAAAAAAAAACAAAACACAACAAAGCAACACGTTCCTTCGATTGAAGAAATGAAATGCAATGCTGGCATTTATATACGTACACATATACGAGTGATTTACAAACTTAGCAACTGGAATGTCCGAAGCAGCACTTTGGTTTTGCCGTCAGACAAGTAAAACTAACGTGTCTGATGCAAAACAAGCCAAACTGTAATCTAACGAAGCCGCGGCCTAAACGTTCCAACCAAAACCGAAATAAAAAAAAAAAAGAGGCCGACTGTGCACTTTTTCTTTTCCAGACGTCACCTGAAGCTGTTCCTTCTTTGTAACGAACCCACTCATCCTGACCAGCGTCCCATCCCCCAATCCTGCAGCTTTCTCTCTGCCCTGCATTTCGACACCACTTTGTTGTTGTTTTTTCCCCTCACACACACACACACACACTGTCCGGCTCTACAAACACACAAATATTCAGCAAATGCACTAATTCTTATCCTTCGTGCATCTAAATAGACGTCTAATTTGTTTCGCGAGTGTTTTGTATGTTTAAGACGAGTAAAGGCAGCATACAACATGCTTAGTTTTTTTTTTTTTTTTTTATCTACAGCACCTCGACATGTTAAGAGTAGAAAACATTTACTGTGAGCCCGGGGCTTTAAAACGTTACATTTAAATCCCCAAACCCCAAGTTAGGGGTTACGGATAAAAGACACGACGCATTTGTCGAACCAGGATCACAACAAACAATTGTGTCGGGCCTGTGTACGTTGCCGTCGTTGAGACGCTGGGTATTAAAAATGGACAACCGGTAATTCCGTATTTGTTTAAAGCGCCAAGAGAAAAAACATTCGTGTGAGTAAAACGACGATTAAAAAAAACAAACAAAAAACAAGAAACACGTACCGTAGGTCCTCCTTTGTTTGAAGGTTTTTTCCGAAGGCATATTGCGTCAAGTGATAACAGCAGGCGAGGGGCAGAAACAGCTGAGCAGAGCCGCGTCGAGGTAAACAAAAATAGAAACGCAAAAGCAAGCAAACAACTACCGAGGAAGCCTTTGTGGCCTAGCTGCTGCTAACTCGTAGCTAAAGTCACCGGCCGAGGAGATGTTCCGTGACGATGCTTTGGTGTCGTCGTTTCCTTTAGCGACGCTGGCTGGCCGTGTTTCTGTTTTTATCCGGGACGAGCAGGAGCGGCGCAAAACAAACTGGTCAGCTGATGCGTGACGTCAGCGCCACTTTGCATCTGCCGCTCTCCCTCCTGTAGTTTTCCTTCAGCGCCGCACCAACAATTAAATGTCGGATTGTCTTCGGGGGGGGGAAAAAAACCCCCGTTGTACCAAGTTGTTAACAACACGTTGGTGTTGCTTGCCGGGAGAAATAACCCCCAGGCCGAAGTGGACCGCGGCCACGTCTTTATCAAAGCACTTAAAAGCACATTATAGAATGCCTTTATTGTCTTTTTGTCTTGAACATGAATTGGGAAATTCAAAGAATTCAAAGTGTTGTTCCTTTAAGGTCCAGTTTAAAAGCATGCGTTCATGCTTCAACATGTTTTACTATATGATTTTTTTTTCTCCTGAAAAGTCTAGTTGGAATTTTGTAATTTCTTTAATCATAAACTTGTGTTGCAGCTTAGGCGTTTCAATGGGAGATAATTGAGCTGCGCACATTTAGCCAGATTTTAAAGTGGTCTGTGGCACCTAATACAGTAACAACAAGGCACAGACAATAGTGGACCAACTCATAGGAGGAAAAAATATTAATTGGGATATGTAGAAACATGTGCTTTACTGTCACTTGAAAATGAACAAAAGCGTTCCAACAAAATATGTCTGTTTGAGGCCCTACGGTGTTTATGTCTTTATTAAAACAACTCTTAAAACACTGAAAAAATGATGAAATACAGCTATTTTATGACTTACTCACTATTAATATAATTTCTTCAAGTTAGGTGGGCCAGATTTAAAAGCTTAGCGGGCCACATATGCCCCCCCGGCCATCGTTTGCCCATGCCTGCAGTAGACTAAGCTGTGATGTACAATGCCAATAGTAGTATGCGGAAAGGTGTCGCCTAAAATGAAACAAATAAAAAAGAATAATGAATCTGCTGAAGTTCAGGAAGACCTTAGGAAGAATTGCAGCTTCCTTACAAAAGCTAATGGGAACATTCAGAAACATGCACACAAGAAAGTGTTCCATTGTCCCACAATGAGGGTGTGTGGGGGCTCTAATTACTCAAAAGCTTTGAAACTTTTGGAATGGAGGTAAAAACTAAAAGACAATCAGACAATGATTAAAACAATGAGATAAAATGATGACAAATGTGCATGGAAGGGTTTAAAAACCATGCATCGTGCATACAATTCAACAACACAACAATAAGAAGTCAACATATGCAACACACGTGTCAAATGAACAAAGCTCCGATAAAAAGCACTCCTCGCAACAGACCAGTCATAACATTTGCACAGACATTTTCCCCAGAGTTTTGACTTGAGGAAATCAAAACTGCCTGGGTGAGACATGGGTGCAGTGAACTGTGGCCTAACGGCAAGAAGGTTGCAGTTTCAATTCCGAGTCTGGGGGCCTTTCCTTGTGGAGTTTGCATGTTCTCGCTTCGTCTGCGCGGGTTCTCTGTTACTCAGACTTCCTTCTGCCCTAAAAACATACATGTTAGGTCATTTGGCAACTGCTAACTGGGAATTGGTGCAAATGATAGTATGGGGGATATATATATATATATACAGTATATATAATTGTATCTTTGTCTACTACAATGATTAAATGACTTTAATGTTTGTTAGATACTCCACTAAATCAGGTCTGGCTAAGGAGGAAATGATACCTGCTGTGCACACCCAGTGTCTAAATGGAAATACACATTATAAACAACTATATTAATGACTATAGGTTTTGGTGGCAACTGTCAACTGACCCTGATCAAGTCCACAAGCCAGAATCTGTGCTCAGAGTTGCCCCCCTTTTTGTATTTTATTTTTAAGGTCTTTTTATTATTATTATTACTATTTGTGGTATTCAGACTGATTATACACCTTCAAGTTTTTGAGGTGAGGGAGTGAAGCTTTTTAGCTTCTTGGAGGTCTCATATTGTGCATTTCAATAATTTTCCGGCATCTCAACTTTCTGGTGTCTCAAAGTGTGTCAGTGGAATTCCCAGAATTGAGAAGTCCCGCTTCTACTGATTGTGCTCGTTGTAAGCATGTGTTAAAATATGAAGTTCTGAAAATGGGCCGTTTGTGATGTTATACTGATACAGTACATATGTAAGGTTAATGACAATACCCAAACCCTGCTGGCCATTGCTTTTTTTTAAAATCCCCTTTCCTTACATGTGGACGGTATGAAAAACAGCAGCAGTAGAAATAGAAAAAAAAAACATTCAAATTTATCCTTCGCCCTGCAATAAACTTGTCCAGGGTGTGAACCCACCTTTGCACCATGTGAGCTGTGAAAGGCTCCAGCCCGTCTACGACCTTGAGGGCAGGAAAATCCGTGACAGAAACTGGATGGATGAATGAGAACGAAGCAAACTCAATATTATAAATAAATTAAATAAATTATTTAAATTAGGGATAGAGGCATATTCCCCCGTCTGACTTCCTGGTGCCGTTTGTAAGTCACGGGGAGTCCGCAGCAGTTCTCTTTTTGTCCACCAGGTGGAGAACTCTGATCACCTGTTGCTGCTCACCGAGCGCGAGAGGAGCGATGTGGAGAACATCAGATGCGCCGTGCGGGCGCTCCGTGCAAGCGTCACGTGTGTGCTTCGTGCAGCAGAAGCAGAAGCTTCACCTCGACTTGCCTTCTCTTGCTGGTAAAAGCTCCTGCTGGAATGGTCAAAATGCCATGCTTGCGGTACAAAGGTCGGGCCTGCTTCCCTCTTTCATGCAGATTGAGAACGCTTGCATCACCGCCTTACACGGTAAACACACAATGACCTCATTTTCTGCGCGCACAGTGAGTGTTACTGTGTGTGTGTTTTTTTTGTGAGCACAAAGGACCTCCCATTGCATTGTGATTTCTTTGGGGGGTAAAGGGAAGTGCAGGCCTGCTGGAAGCCTCCCTGCACACTTCGACCTTAACCCCCCCCTGGCTGCTGCTCAGTCAGTGTGTGTGTGTGTGTGTGTGTGTGTGTGTGCACTTGTCGGATTCGCGCCCCAACTGTGTGTGGCTGTTTGTGTAAATGGTGTGAAGCCGCCAGTCAAAGACAGCCGCCGCGCGGTCCTCTGATAACGCACCGTATTTAAGCGTGTGTGTGACACTGTTGTGTCTGAGCACACACCTCCGAGTCCAGGGACCACGCTGCTGCACAATCAAATATTTGCTGCCAAAATTTAGAGCGTCTCTTTTCCTTCTCATTGTTAGGTGGAGGCGGCGTGATCTCGCCGCGCTCGCCGGGAGGCTCCAAAGGCCGCGGAGTCGGCCTCAGTCAGTCGTAAAGACGGCGGAGGTGTTAATCCACGGGATATGAAATGTTGACACTGTTACTGCGTTGTTATATTACAGGGGAGCACCAATACCGGGGTGGTCGATAATAATAACAGGTGAGGGATATGAGGGGCAAAGGTGGAGGTCGGCGTGGTTCCCGCGAGCGCTCGCGGAGTGTTTCCTGCTGCGTGTCCGTCAATGCATATGAGGAGAAGTGCACATGGCAAGTATGAGATGATCTTCAAATGAGATGCTTTGCGGCGTCACAATAACAGCAAAAAAAAGGCATCGGCAATTGCAAGATGCACCGTTGGCAGCAGCATTTTTTCAGGAAGTCCTAAATACGAAAGACGCTGCCAGGCGAGCCTCCTTAAATACCGGGCCTCCTTAAACATTTGAAGCAATGGACCTTTAAATCACACGTCCAACAGGCCAGCATTGTTTTTCTTTGTGCTTGTGATCAGACCTTGCAAGGCCTCGCTTTTGAGTGTCCTGGTTATTTTGAATAGCAAGACACAAAAAAAAAAAAAATAGTAATTTTTTTGTGCAGAATCATCTACAGAAAATCTAATTTTGTCACAAAAGATTTCATCTTTATATATGAAAGGGACAGTACGTGTGTGTTAAAAAAAAAAAAAAAACGATGAGAAAACAAGGTCAAGAACATAAATGAGAGAAATAAGAGGCACAAGTAAAAGAAGGATGTTGGTTCAGTCGTTCTCACTAAATTAATTCAAAGTGTGTCATCTAGTAATTTTCAAAGAGGCAGCAAAAGATGAGTAGCTGTAAAGTATCCGTGATAAAGCCAAAGCAAAGAGCGAGTGCAAACAATGCCAGCAACAGGAGTGGTGAGGTCTCGAAACTGTTTGATGATGGCTTATTTCAAATAACAATGAAGTGAGGCTTCTCTGTATTAACAATGAAACAGGCTTTTCTGATCTCCACCTACAGTAGTTTGTGGGCACAAAGTTGTCTCCAGTCTTGTTTGGGTTGTAAGTGGAAATATCTAAATGACCAGGAGCAGACGACTGCGATGTTAATCTGGTTGTGTATCTATATTATAACTTGCTCTTTGTCCACTAACGGTTTTGTAAGGACATAGGAGGACAAGTCCGTGGTCACCAGAAGGAAAAAATATCATATCGCAGAGCGCCGGCGAAGAACAGGAAATCTCCTGTCTCGCCTTCACTGATTGTGCTTGTTGTAAGTAGGTGCTAAAATAAGTACGTTTGGAAAATGAGCCATTTGTGGTGCTGTAATGCAAGGTTAGTGACAACACCCCTTGCAGGCACCTCTTGCATCTGCCTTGTTTTCTTTTATTTGTCATTATTATTCCGAATACGAAAATCAGCAGTTGAAGCAAGAAGCTGAAATCAAGCAGTTCTGGAGCAGGCTGAGAGATGTGGCCTGCTGTTTTTTTTGTTTTTTTTTCTGAAGAAAAGGCTCTGCGGACATTTTGGAGTCTAAATCAAGCGCAGGGTGAAGTGCAATGATGGCGATGCTGTGATTTCAAAAACACGGTAAGAACCGCCGTGGTTGAAGAGGAAGCCTTTTTTTCTTTTACTTTAAGTCAGTGGTGGAGTCGACGTGATACACAGGTATAGGCTGTATGACCACTAGAAAAAGTCCCAAATTACCGTACAACCACTAAAAAATGCTCAAAGATGCGTATCAGTCTGTTTTTGTTTGTTTTTTTTTAATCATATTAGTGCTTTAGTGCCGCTTCAGAAAATCTATTTGTTTGCACTCGATTGCTGAAACTTTTTTTTTTTTTTTTAATGTAAATGTTAATTATTTATTTATTTTATCTTTAACAAATTAGTCATGTGATTGCTGTTTGTCCGTTCATTGAAGTCCAGCTGTAAATTTTGGCTCATATTCATGTCCTCTTCCACTTCCACTCATGCTCATTAATCCCACACCAAGTCAAATCCAAATGTTTTCTACGACTGGAGCCGTGTTAGACTGCTTTTGTGGAAACGGTTTAAGGAAGTCACTGATGTGCCGTCAACACTGTCACATGTTTTAAAGTCATTTGATAGTAAACATTTTTAGAGAGGGAGGGAAGTAATCCTGCCTGAACACTGGTTATAAGTCAGCCATCAGGACGAAGAAGCAAGATTTTCTGGTTTGAGTGATCAAGGTTCAAGATACTCAGATACTATGAGGTTGAAAGAGTAAAAAAAAAAAAAAGAAAGGCTAAAGACTAAAAACCTGAGTGTAAAGTGGAATCAGGGGCACCATGGGGGAGTTTATAGAAATATTTAGGCAAATAACCGGTTGTAGAGCAGAGATTCAGTCTGCTTACAGCTGTAGGAAAAGGCGCTGAGCCATTCTGGGGCACATTGTGGAAAGATGAACATAATATTTTGAGGAGCTTCTGAACCTGAGCAAAATGCTGAAGAGGAAGCAGAGTCTGAGGGAAATGTTGCCTTTAGCTCGCAGTTTTAAAGCTGCTCAGTCTGAAGAAGCAGGCCGCAAACAAAGACGGTGCAGATGCTTTCTTCTTTAAAATTCTTTCAAATAATCAATTTAATGCAACTGATGATTTGTTCTGCCATTAAAAGTGTTATTTAAATGTTCAGACCAAAGCAATGACAGCCATTTCAGCATTCATACGCCGATAAAATAATCAAAATGCTGGCCCATAGTAAAAGCAGTTCTTAAACCATCTTTCTATTTTTTAATGAATCATTTCCTACTCAGTGTTGAGGTGTCCTCTGCGTATACTTAGTATTAAATATACTGTACTCAGTACGTTTACAACAGTCACCCAGAGGTTTTTGTGCCGCACGTGTCCACTTCCACTCGCAACAGGGCGCACAGACACAGCAACAGGCACAGGTGTGCGGAGGATTCTATCAAAACCTTGGGAAATTAGACACGGCTCCAGTTATTATGCTGTTTCCCTGGAGAGCGCGCAAAGAAATAATCAGCAATTCCAAACTTGAGGCAAATTCTAAATCTCCTCTTCGTTCCAAAATATGAAAAAAAAAACGTGCGAGCGGTTTACAGAGCAGATTCGTTAGTGCCCCGGAAAAAAAAAAAAAAAAAAAAAACACACAAAAGCGCGTGCGTGAAGGAAGAAGCTGCAACAGGAAACACTTTGTTGATCGTGGCCTTTTCTGGATTACTTCGGTTGCACTGTTGCCAAGACAACGGCTATTAGAAACGACTAGGTTGCCAAGCAGAGTGCAGTTATGTTTCTGTAGCAACCAAGGTTACAGGGAGGGCTGTGGGTTTACGTGATTCTCGCTGAAACAGTCATTGTCACTGTCGTGTATGTTCTCCGAGGAGCCGTTGGGTTCATGTAGTAGCACGTTGGCTGCGTTTTCGCGGTGGAGGAGGCGTCCGACCTCCGGCACGGCTGGAGTTGCTGTCCGCACAGAGCGGCTGCATCAGTGTCAAAGGGAAAGTGTAAGGAAAGAAAGAAAGCAGGGCGTGTACGCGTATATGCACGCACATACTGTATGTATGTATAAGAGATACATATAGACACACACACACACACATATATACATATACATATATATATATATATATCAATACTATGGAGAAGTCATATCGTATCGTTTTTAATTTTCAGTATTGAAAAAAATATCGATATATCAATATTTTTGACAACACTAATACATACATATTGCCGCCATTAACTTTTTCATGGGTAAAGTAATATGCTATAGTAACAGTAATGTATAGTAATAGTTTCGCATGGAGTGTATTTTTGTCTGCAATGAATTTCAGGTGGGTTGCTACTGATTAAAATGTGATATTGGGAAATGCAGTTTTATCTTCTGCAATGCAAACAGGCTTATGAACACACAACATACTGCGACATTATGAACATAACCTCTCCTGACCTGTCACGTGCATGTGCAGGCTACAACATGCATATCCATGTTCGTGGATGCTCGCTTGTCATGTTTCGCTTGCGTGGACCACAGTTGTGTTGAGAAGTTGCGGTACTGTCACCGGGTCTGGTGACGCGATTACCTGATTCAGATGAGGCTGTCAGAGGCACTGTGGACGAGAACTTGAAGAAGGAAACACGGCGTTCACACAAATAAAATCAGAGAAAAGTTACTCCCCAGCTGTCTAAGTGTACACTCTTTCTGAAGCAATATATGGAGATGTGGTTTTTAGAAAGTACGCAGTACATGTCTGCATGTGTCCACACACACACACACACACACACACACACACACACGCACAGCTCATATCACTTTACTTATTAAGAAGGTAAGGGCGGCCATTGTCTGCAAAACGAACATTAGAATTATTCACTGCGGCTGCAAAACACAGTTATAATAACGACGCAAATGCATACAAATCCAACCTGAACTCATACATACAGATTCATACAGGTTTGACCAGGACGCCACTGACAGCACAGCTAGTGCATCCTCTTAGAAAAGAATAAAATATGTATTTTCTTCTCTCTCTCTCTCTCTCTCTCTCTCTCTCTCTCTCTCTCTCCCTCTCTCTCTCTCTCTCTCTCTCTCTCTCTCTCTCTCTCTCTCTCTCTCTCTCTCTCTCTCTCTCTCTCTCTCTCTCTCTCTCTCTCTCTCTCTCTCTCTCTCTCTCTCTCTCTCTCTCTCTCTCTCTCTCTCCCACTCTCTCTCTCTGCTTGACGTGGGGAACAACATACGGCCTCTTACGCCTCGGCCAGTCTCCTGCATGCTGCGTGCACTTCCTGTCATTGGTTAATCATCACAGCGTGACGCAGTGGCAACACCGGCGAGCGCAAACACACCATAATGACCGCGGCAACAAACGGTGACTTCCTCACATCCATCCGCGACGCAGTGCTTGTTGCGCTTACGTAAAAAAAAAAAAAAAGAAAAGAAAAAAAAAAAAAGAAATAAAAAGACGCGGCCGCCAGGGGGGCTGCGTAACAACAGCGGCCCCGGGGTCTCTGTCCTCCTTTTAACCTGGGATTTTCTTCCACTCTTTCATCCTGCCTTTATCTTTCCATCTGAAAATATGGCCCAGCCTTCGCCTAAAAGCCCTGCTCCGCTCGCTCGCTCGCTCCTCTCTGGACACACGGCGAGCAGCTCCGCTGGCTGCAGTGTGTAACCAGAGGCCAGGAGGACACTTAATCCCTCAGCACCTGCTCTCCCATATTACTATGACCTCGTCCAGCTGCCCGTGTGTGTGTGTGTGTGTGTGTGTGTGTGTGTATATATATAGATATTATAGACACATACTTCTGATTTAATGTTTTTTTTTTTTTCATTTTCATTACTATTTACATTGTAGATTGTCACTCAAGGCATCAAAACTATGAAGGAACACATATGGAACATGTATTCAACAAAAAAGTGCGAAATAACTCAAACAAGTTTTATATTTTAGATGATCTTGCTAGAATAACAACCCCCCATTTAAAAAATATATAACATAACCTATTTAGGTATTTTTTTTTTTTTTTTTTTTTTGCCACATTAATCCACAGATTTTGGTCATATATTTAATGTCTTCAGTGTGTGTCTACTGTGTAGAAAGTCGTAAAGATAAAGAAGAAACAGGTGTGTCCAAATGTATAACTTGGACAAAGTCACGGACCAAATAAAATACCAAAAAAATACAAGCAAAATCTGCCATGCCAGAGCAGCCTTTGCTCAGCCTCAGACTGTGAAACAGATGGGAGCCGCCACAGAAGGGAAACATCCCGTGCCTGCGCGCCACCGACGAGCAGACTGCAAGGATCAGTAGTCACATTAAACACGGTGACACTTGTGTCGAGTCGGAATTCCATATGTGGCGCAAACCAGCGTCACCGTCATTACAGGTTCATTAACCGGCTCTGGATACTGAGATATGCCGAGAGCATTTTTATTTATTTATTTATTTAATTTATTTATTTATTTTTACAAGATTCACCATCTGTGCAGAAGGTTTACATGTTTTATTTGCGAAACGCGAGAGCAAGGTGCTTATTTTTTTATTTATTTTTTTAATGAAGATGAAATGTTGGCGCTGACGCGGCTGCACCGACAGGTTTGCAGGTTTGGCTCAGTAAACACAAAGTACACCATCGTTCCAAAGTTTGGGGTCGCCGACTCATTTCTGCATTGAACTCCGTTGTAAGCAGCTTCATGAAATCATCTGCTGGAGCGCTGTCGGAACGTCGCGAGAGCACGACAATCAGTCAGGATGTGCTGAACACATCTGGGATGGCGTGGATAGTTGTTGCCTTGAAGGTCTAACTGAATGTGATTTCAGAGAATGAATATCAAGTGTGCAATATGTGGCCATCGTTACAGAGGCTGAATGCTTTAAAGCTGCTAATAAATGTAAACATTCCTAAAACAAAGCTTTATATTACAATCACACTTAGTTGTGTGTTAAACCATAAAAGAGTTAAAAAAAAAAAAAAAAAAAAAGAGCATCATGGTTTATATTTTAAAGCACATCTTGACTGATTTCCGTGCACTCACAATGTGATTTTAGAGAATGAAGATCAAGTGTGGCCATCATTACAGAGGCCGAATGCTTCCAAATTGCCCAAAAACATAATGTACATTTTCTATTACAATGAAGTTTTGTGTGCTAAACCATAAAAGAGTCAACAAAGCATCATGGTCTACATTTAAGGCTCTTTAAAACTACTTTTAGTGAGTTCACGCAGAAATTTTTCACTTGGAATTCACGCAATCACTTTTAATTAGACATTGGAAACGGTTTTCATTAAACACTAAAACGTTCCCATACTTGCTAAGCACATCTTGACTGATTTCCGTGCGCTCATAATGATCACGGTGCATTCAAGATCCTTATTTCATCTAACTGGTTATAATGGAGTTAAATGCAGAAAATGAGTCAGTGACTCATAAATGGCAGCGTACGTCACCAGCTGCGCTTCCATTACCGCTAGAATTGCGCAAAACCTAAATATCGCGATAAAAAAACTGGTCGTGGAAAAACCTAAACTTGGGAAAACCTCTCAAATATCGCTGGAAGGTTTTTGCGCTCTCATGAGGTGGTTTTTCAGACGCGTCGATTTTACAGGTATATCGCAAAGGTCTCATGCAAACGCCATTTTCACATTTACACGTCAGTGAACGTGACGTACGGGGGTCACGTGACCAGTTCACTTCAAATGAAAACGGCGCGTTATGTTTAGACGGAGGAGGAGACGAAACATTTTTTTACAAGTTAATCAAAGAGAAAAATATAACAACCATTCTTGACAGCAAACAAACGTCAACAAACAAAAGCAAAAGTAATTCGGGACGATATTTTACGAGAATTCGCACCATTCAATGGAAACTTTCTTGAAATTTTAGAAATATCGCTTTTATTTTGTGAAAAACTGTCAAGGCAACGCTGCCGGTGAGACTCCCCAGTTTCCTCTGAGACACTTCAAGGAAACACAGAGAATCATAAAAGTTAGACAATTTTATTTGCATAAAATATATACAAGTTGGGATATGCAGAGTTAAAAAAAAAGAAAAGAAAAGGGAGTAAAAACCGCATTATA
>CM020513.1:20602500-20885000 GCA_009823395.1 Thamnaconus septentrionalis
CGCAGAAGTTCTCAAAGAGCTCCAGCAGCTGGTCCGAGGTGTTCTCGAAGACGGCCAGCACCTCCGTGGACACCATGTTGTACACCACAAAGAAGGACGGCTGCGGGAGAGGACGGAGGCGCGTGGTAACCAAGAGGAACTGCTGCTTACTGCTGCTTGTTGTTGTTTTTACATCATGTTTCACTAACTCTGCATTTCAATCTTGTTTTAGAATTGCGCATTCTCTGTAATCTTGTGTTTTAACTGTGTTTTACTGCTTTCATTATGTTTTACTTTAACTTATTTGATTGAATGATGGACAGAAATACTTTGTGGGTGTACTAGAGTAGATTTTTCACTATCTGTACTTTACTCGAGTACTTCTTTTTCTGACGGCTTTTTACTTTTACTCGTCACATTTGCACAGAAATGTCAGTGCTTTCTACTTCTTACATTGGAAAAACATTGCGTTTAAAAGATGCAAAGTCCGATTTATATTTTATTGCAGTTGTTGCCGCTTGAAGTGGAGCTATTTGAACTATTGTACACCAACGTGTCGTTTATTATAAAAGTGGATCATATTTCAGGGGGAGATTATTCTAAAGGACTCTGGCTTTGGCGTCACTGTTAGTATCAGTACAGAGAAAAAGAAAAATGCAGACAAAACATCGGTAATTGTTATTAAAAGTGTCAATATCCAAGAATGACTGACTGGCTGTAACTATTAGCGATTACAGTTTGGTTCTGCTGTAGTTGAAAAATAAAAGAACAAATGGTATTGGGAGGAGCAAAGCTGCTACAAACGATCCAGATGTTCATCGAGTCCTCTGCTCACTTCAGTCCAGATTACTATTAGAACTAATGTACTGTTTCATTAATGACTGTACTTTCTCACTATTGTTTGAGCAAAGGAGTATTTAAAATTTTACACAAATACCCGTACTGTTACTGAAGCACAAAATGTCAGTGCTTCTGTCGCCTCTGGCAGAGGTTGATGGTTCAGACTCTGCTGGACGCATTAAATGATGATTCTCCGTCAAATTGTAAAAACAAAGTCAACAGTTGTTTTGACAAAAATTTTGTTTTGTTTTTTTTTTCCAACATCTTAAGGAAAATGAATCAAGGGGGAGACTGAGTTTAAATGAAACAAACGCTAATTAGATCCATTTGTTGCTCCCGCGAACAAATCGCCGGACTGAGGAGAATCTGAGGGAGACGCACGTCCTTGGAAACCAGCGAGCGGAATGCCTGTCATGCGGCTCAAACAACAAAAGGCGCGGGAAGGAGGAGAGGGCAACAAGAGAGAGCGCGCGCACACACGCACACACACACACACACACACACCTGCGAGGGGTCTGTGACTCGTAGCGTGACCACGTCCTCGCTGGTGTATTTAATGAAGAGGTGATGCTCGTCCAGCAGCTGCATCTTCCACATGCGCAGCCTCCTCAGCTGGTCAAAGAACTGGAAGAATCTGCCGAGAGGAGGAACAGAGTGGCGTGAACTGGGGGCGGGGGGGATCGCCGGAGGAATACCAATCAGCCGAGCGAGAAAAAGCGAGGCGAGGTCGGAAGATGCGTCCGAGCAAAGAGGGAGTGACTGTTTTTGAGAAAAATGGCAAAAATAATTTGAATCAACTCGTTTAAAAGTTTTAATTCCCAAAAACAACCACTGTTGGAGCTATTTGGCATTTTTGTAAACATTTAATTAGTTTATTTTTTTATTTTTTACCTTTAGTTTAATCATAATATTTTGCATCGTTTGAGTTAATATGATAAATTGCTGAAATTTTTGAGTTTCTGCAATCAAAGTCCCTTGGAAAAGAGATGTTGTTGAATCTCAATGGGAAAAATGTAAATACTTCTTACTTCTGGGCTGAAAAGATGACTCCTTACCAACCGGTAACCACAGTCAGTTTGCAGTGAACGCGATGAAGTGAGTAAAAACATGCAAAACATCTCGTTCACATTCGGATTTAAAGGTGTTGCAGTCAACAGGGAAGCCAAGACGTGCGTCTCTTGGTGCAGCGTACCTCCTCTTGGCGGTGGCGCTGCCATCCTGCTCCGCCCTCCTCCACAGGTAGACCAGCAGCCTGTGCTTGAGGGAGTTGATGGTCTTGTCGGTGTAGAGGCGAGGGAAGCCCGGCTGGCTCTCGGCTTGGGCCTCGGTGTAAACCGCAGAGAGAGTCAGCAGGTCGTCCTCGTAACAGAAGCGGCCGATGGTCCTCACGTCCAGGAAGGTTCCCTCTGGAGTGACCTGCCACGGGAGAGAGGTCGCACGGGAGACGGAGACGGAATTCAGTTTGAAGCGCTAGTGTCCACTGTGTTTCGCAAGAATGGAGCAGATTTTTACAAAGCCAAAACAGGAAAAAAAATAAAATAAACATAGACTACCAGTCAAAAGTTTGGACACACCTTCTCATGCAATATAAAAGCTGTTTGAGTTACTTCACACTTTTACTGTTTCCTATATAATTCCATGTGTGTTCAGAGGCAGTTTTCAGTGAGAAACTGCAACGTCAACGGTCATGAGAATGAAAGAGAAGACATTAAATTCATCAGGGTGTCCAAACTATTGACTGGTAGTGTGGATCATATAAATGACAATTATGTTGTATCAAATCAACTTGCGCACAACTGGAGGTGAGAGGATCCAATAGAAAGATCTGACTGGAGATGCAACATCTTTTTAATCAAGGAATAAAGTCAGTAAATACTTTTTTGCTCCTGTGATCTCTTCACAAAAAAGCTCGAACACACAGAGAGACGGTTTGGAATCGAATCAGGACATCAAGAATCGGAATCTAATGGAATCGTGAGACTCACAAAGACTCACATCCCTAAGTGACAATCAATATTATTCTGTATTGCAACTAAATTACAAATCTTTCAGAGTTGAAAACTACCAAAGAACAACAAAAGTGGTGGCGCAGCCTTGAAAGGACTCCAAGGTTTGTGCTTGAGTGCGAACTCACCCACCTGAAAGACGTGTATGGTTTGCTGCTGGACGGACAGCACTGCCAGGATGTTCCTGTACAGGTAGAGTCCTTGGTTGTGCGACAAGATGATCTTGTCGCATTTAAACGACCTCGTGTCACACAGCCGCCCGGAGTGGAGGTCAATAATGTGGAGAGAGTAGTCCTCCAGAGGAGAGCGCGGGTTGGGAGTCACGGACTCATTGTTTCGATACACCTGGAGAGTCCATGCAAGCAGAGGCAGGAGGGGGAAAGAACTCCAAAGTATGATTATTCTGTACATAAAATGAATATGTTCAGCAAGTTGAAGATTGGACGTACAATATACACACCACCGTTCCAACGTTTGGGGTCACGGACTCATTTCTGCATTGAATTCCATTATCACCAGATTGATGAAATAATCTACCGAAGCACTCAAAGAACATTACTAGTGCTTGGAAATCAGTGAGGACGTGCTGAACACATATGGGATGGCTTTGACAGTTGTTGCCTTCGGCTTCTAACTGAATGTGATTTTAGAGAATGAATATCAAGTGTGCAATATGCTGCCATCACTCCAGAAGTTGAATGCTTTAAATGCTTTAAAATAGCTAATAAATGTAAACATTTCTAAAACAAGGCTTTATATTACAATCACACTTAGTTGTGTGTGTTAAACCATAAAAGAGTTAAAAAAAAGAGCATCATGGTTTATATTTTAGGCTCCTTAAAACAGACAACCTTTAGTGAGTTCACTAGCACATCTTGACTGATTTCCATGCACTCATAATGATCACAGTGCATTCAAGATTTTTTATATATATATAAATATATATAAATATATATATATATATGTATATATGTATATGTATATATCATAAAACTGGCTATGATAGAGTTCAGTAACCCGAGACATTTGAACTGCAAACTGCAAACTGCACCGCGTTGTCACCTCAAAGAAGTAAGGCGGCGGCTCCTCTGGGACGTACACAGCCGAGCCCACGATGACATAGCGGCAGTCGTCCGTGAAGAGCGAGCACTCGCGGTTGAGGTGTTCTCCGTTTGAGGCCACGTTGGTGACGTGGAGCAAAGAGAAGAAGCGCTCGAAGAGTCGCCCTCGGATGTTGAGGGAGCGCTGGTCGTTGGCCGTCAGAAGGGTCTCGCCCTCTTGACCTCTGAGCAGGTCCTGAGCCGCCTGGCAGCCTTGGTATTCATAGATCTGCAGGGTTGGAACATGATGTCCGTCAGCTCTCCTCAGCGCGGTAGAGTGGCGGCAAAATCTCTCCGACGCTTCTTCTACTTTTTAATTCACACAGCATAAGCCATACGCGGTCCGTAACAGGCCATTAACAGAGAGGACAATGATCAAAGGAAATGGACAATGATCTGCTCTGTCTCACCTCAAGGGACGTCTGGTCAGAAGAGAAAGCGATGAAGCAGCGGCCGTCCGGCGAGAACTTTCGCAGGAAGCAGGGCGGCTTCTCCACGTTGACCACGGTGAAGTTGGGGAAAAGGTTCTGGTGGAAGCAGCGAACTCTGTACCAGTGCGCCCCGGGGCGACCCGAGCAGATCCGCCGCCTCTCCAGACGGTGAACCACGTTCTGATTCTGGATCCGTCTGGGCTTGAGTGTCTGGGTGTCCTCATCCATTGCCGCGATTACAGACGGTGACGGTGGTTGGTGAACGGCTGCATTCCAGACACAATGCTGTAATCAAGAGAGGAGGGAGGAAAGTGGTGCAAACGGGTGTTAGGGTTTGCAATTCAACTTGAAAGCTTTGAAAACCTCATTCCACAAAGGTTAGCGCAAAATACAAAAGTTTTCGTCAGATTATGGCAACACTTTGAATAAACTGCGTACAAATTAGGTCTCAATCATCATTCCTTCAAACAAGACTCGTTCACATTTCAACAGGGCGAGCGTCCTTTATTTTGCTGAGTGAAAGCTGGCAACACTACTTCAGTGGGGGAAATGTAGTGAAAGGTGGGAATTTAAAAACACAACTACACACAACAGTTCAATCGTGATGAATTCCGCAAGCAGCGTTTACAGCCAGCTGATTGAAATTTCTCCAAAACTGTAACAGATTTCAACTTTCGAATCTCCACTTCCCAATACAAATCAAGACAGGGAGACGTTTCGTATTTTATTATTCAAACAAAGCCAGTTGCGCATATCCTCCTTTGCAGCGCTGAGTAGATATTCAGGTTAAACAAAAACTACACACGTACATCCAAAGACTGTACATCACAACTGCAATACGTTGATTTACTGCGCCCGTAATTTATATGGATAAAAAAAAAAAAACAATATTTCTTTTTTTTTTTTTTTTTTTCTAAAAGCAAGCGATAGATTCTAGTAAAGTGTTACTCACTCGCCTCTTTTTAAGGGCAAAGCAGCCCTTTACTGGAACGCTTTCTGGCTCCTTGGAGTTCTGTCAGCCGGAGTGCGTTAGCAGGAGCACAGAGAAGTTCCACCGTCAACGGCTGGCGGTTAGCTATCGGCTGCTAGCTTCGAACCTCCAGTACATTTAAAACGTCAAGCAAACTTTATTTCATAAAAACGTCGGAGTCCGGCCTTGTTTCTCTTGGTGTCCTACGTCCCGGGGGATGTTTTAAAGCCGAGGAGCTGTTACCTGTCGCTGGAAGGAGTCAATATTTTGTTGCGCGACATGGAGAAAAACGCAGAAGAAGACGACAAACGCGTTGCTAGGAAGTGTCGCTCTGAGCTGGTTTAAAACAGCGCCAGCGTAACGGTGTTGGCGAAAGACGGCATTGCAACCATTTATAAGAAGCCACAGTTTTTTTGTGCCGATCAGTCATCAAAATGACATTGAGCGATGTTGCACAGATAGATCAGATTAATAGAAAATGTTTCGCGCAGTCTAGGTTTTTGTAGCGTCCTTATCTTCTATATAGACGTCTGTCATTTAGTTTTGCTTATTAAAGATATACAATTATCCAAGAGTTAATTAATAAGACGAAGAAGATGAAGAAGAAGACGTGGAAGAAGAGGAAGAAAATGAACAAGAATAATAAAAATAATAAATACGAGTAAATAGAATTTTAAAATAAATCAGTGTCAAATTTATAATTCTGTCACCACATAATATTTCGAATTTTATTTACAGACAACATAGAAAGGAAGTAAATCACACCGTCACAACATTTACTAAGTTACAGAATGAAAGTCCTTACATTATGATATCTGTGAATTGTTTTATGTAAAAAAAACAACAAAAAAAACAACAAATCTCACTCTACTGACTGCTACTTCCATTTTAGCTCTACTATTCCAACTCTGATCAAATGTCGTTAGTCGTGTCAACCTGGCAACCAGTAGAACATAATATAATAATGCCACGAGAGTGACCCGGAGGTCCACATGCTGTTCACACCACCTTTAATGAAACACATTTGAAATACACATATTTCTCGGAAACTTCAAATGCAACTTTAAACGAACTGTACTTTGAACTGAGCCTCACGCTGAAGGAGGCCCTGCATTAGCAGAGTATACACCATGCTGATTCGGCTGACTTGCCAATTTGCCGATCAGTAGGTGGGTTTGCAGAGGTTAGAGCAAAAAAAAAAAAAAAAAAAAAACACCTCAAACATGAATATAATCACTTCCTCTGACCTGTCCAAGGTAAAAAAAAAAAAAAAAACACAGACTTGTTGCTACTTTACACTGAAACTGTCTGTTTAGTCACCTGCATTTTATTTTAATGACTTGTTTATAACAGCACGTAGCACACGTGAACCCAGAGTGACCTGCTTTTTGTTCCAGATAATGACAGATAATTAAATTATAATTATCCCTTTTCTTATGAGGCACGTTATTACAGATTGAGAATAGCATTAGAAAAAGACGGAGATGAATGCTCATGGTGCATTGGTCTTGGAAGACCGCTAATGGTTCTTTGTGCAATTGTCCCTGACCAAAGAGTCTGGCTTAAATGTTGTAATTTTCCATAAAAGCACATATAGTGGTTATGAAAGCCGGCTCGAAAAGAAAAATGAACAGAAAAAAAAGGCGAACAGACGGAAAGATGTGAAATTATCCACTTTAAAAATCTAATGGCATTTTCCTTTTCAACTATGCCTGATTAAACCTGCGCTTCAAGACGCCAGTGCCTGTGGCTGCCTTGACCAAAAGTTGCCGCGACTGCGTTTAAAGCGGTGCCTGCAATTTTGCGTGCGGAGCCTCAACCTGTACTGTGCATTTTTATGGACACATACATGCATTCCGTCTCTTTGTTTCCCACAGTATAATCGTGCAACAGCTTCCTGAGGGAGAACTTCAGAGCAGAAACTTTCCTATCCACTGTTATTTTCTCATAAACTTCGCACCTCGCAGGGCCTTCGCCTCAGCTTTTACCCGATGTTATACTTTTATTTTTTCTTCCAGAAACAGCCGGGCAACAGACACAGGTACCTATTTAGGATTATTTTTTCATCTGTCTGTGCTTTTTACAGCCCAAAGTGGCCCAGTCTTTTTGAGCTTGCCATCTTTCTCTGGGTGAAACAGGGCAGAAATGCTGCTTTTAACAGCCTGCTCTCTATGGACGCCATCACCGTTCGCCAAATGGACTTTCTAGAAGCAAAAGTTGCACTCGATTGTCTGCGCAGTCGTCGGGATCCACAATAAAGCACCGCCACAGGTGCAAAAGCTGTTGTTTTTTTTCCCCCCGTATGTTTTAAAATTTTCAGGAGGAGAGAAACTCACTTTCAGCCAGTTTGAGGAAAAAAACATAATAATGGGGTTAGTTGAGTTACCGCCACAATTATGAAAAAATTTAAATTTCCTAGAGCCTTTGTGCCGAAGAACATTCGAGCGAGAAAAGTAAATTCTTTGATGTGACAAAACTATAGAAAAGGCACTTAGAAAAAGGTTACTGAAAGCATGGCGAGAAAATAGCAATCCATTGTCTAAGCATTTCCTCCATCTTTTCCCGCTCAGACAGTTGCGTTTGGCATTTAACGAGAGCTTTTAACTTCCCGGTCCAGCCTAATTTCAGAGCGCAACAGGACATTTTAACACTGTAACTTTTCCATCCGGGTGCAGCAGTGAACTTTTCGTGAACTTTCTTGCGACAGTGGATGCTTTCTGGGTTGTTGGTTTTTTTTTTTTGTGTGTTTTTTTTTTTTTTTTTTTAGCGTTAAATTATAGTGATCGCAAATGCATTATGGCAAACCACTGCTGCACGGTGTTCCTTCAGCACGGCGAGCGCGGAGCTCAACATACGTTGAGATGGGAAGGTTGGTTTTTAATGTCACATGAGGAAATGCATGTGCGGTTTAAAAGCAAATAAGAAAAAAAAATTCAGACAAAGCTATAAAAACTAAAGCAAATACTACACATTGTTGCTACTGATGTGATTAATTTATATTTGATGTGATTGAACAGGATGGTGAATTAGTGATAGAAATGAATGCAAACTGCATTTTGTAAGCCGTGATGGGAAATAATCACAATCATATAGTTTTTTTTTTGTTTTTGTTTTTTTTTTTTTTTTAAAGTTTTTGCAGTGGAAATTTTACAACCAAGGCCTGTTTAAAACCAACAACATTACAGTATGTGTATTTCAAATTCAAATTCTTTATTTTTAAAAAGGGACAAAGTACATTAATCAACATTTCCTTTAGAAAGTAAATGTACCCGAGTTAGCTGTAGGCTAATTTCTATCGCTAGTCCCTTTGCCCAATGTTAATAGACACTTCAATAAAATACACAACACACATAGACAAGAAGATAGCGTGAAAACGGATAGACAGATACAGTAAGAGAAGATTCGCCAGTCGGTCCTTTTTTTATTTACAAATAGAACAAGTATGTTTATTATAAATTAATGGAACTTCTCATGCTTTGCGGAAACAGTTCTTTTCTGACAACAGTATAAAAACATTGACTTTGTTTATAAAATAAAGGCACTTGGGCCTCTTCTCCTTTTAAAGCACAAAAGCTGCTCAGGATAAACAGAAAACAAAGGAGTGACACATCGACCAACATATTATAATTGTATCTTGTTGAGGACGATTTTAAAAAGATGTGAACTTGAGTGAAGAAAATAAAATCTTGTTGTTAAGACAGTGCTGTGAAACATTATGTGACCTTTCCTTTGTTTCAGACATCATCTGCTGTTTCACACGTTACAACCGTCAAATTTGAAAGAATCTGTGGACGACTGATCTGTTGACGAATGAGAGTCCACTTTTCAATAAGAATACTTGAATATTTTTGTTTTTATCTCCTTCAATCTTTAACACTGGAAAAACGTCTTACTGATTATGTGTCTAACTCTAATGATAATTGTATTTGAAAGCATTCGCATATGTGAAAAGATCTTTTATGTATACTGACAACATGTATTGCAGTTTCTATAAGGAATATGCATGCACACTACTGCTTTTTGTATTTCTTTTAAATAAATTCCTCCTGATTTCTCTCTCGTCAGTTTTTAATCACCGGGTGCAATCAGTGCAATCGATTCTAAATTACATTTACATGACATGGACATATTGTAATGCGTAATCTTTAATTATATTGAAATATACATGAAATGCACTATCTACTTATGTGTTGCATAATATCTTGCCTACATTATGAGTAGTACTAATGTCAGTGTTAGAATTAGTGGGAGTAGTAAAGGTAACAATATGAAAATTTGAAAATATGAAAACATGCTTGAAGCAGAATGACACGACGCCCCCGAACGCTGCTACAGTGGTGTGACTTTAGTTACACAAAAAGGAGGAAAAATACATTCTGTGCAAGTGATAATGTGCAAAATATACCTGAAGAACAGAAAGAGAGGGGGGGGCAACAATAGGACGTAGTGACAGAGGAACAATGTCAAACATACACATATATTTCATATACCATCTGCATTGAATAAGACACTCTCAATTCAATGGAATTATTGTACGCACTAATACATAAAACATCTCACGATCAGCCCGCGGTCGCTCGGCCGAGGGGAGTGTGAGCGAAATGTAAATGCAAAACAATGAAAGACTCTTCGCCTGACCTGCAGCCACAGTTTTGAAAAAAAAAACACACACACACACACAAAAAACAGAGGAAGCTACATTTGAAAATGATTTGTTTTCTGCCGAGACCTTTGATACCACTCGGAATATATTTATCCTCAGATGGTGGATGAAGTGGTGGCAGCGCAGGCCAAGTGTGACAACAGTATGAATGAGAGACCAGAGAGGGCTGTTACTTGGACATTTTATGGAAATGCGTGTGTGTGTGTGTGTGTGTGTGTGTGTGTGTGTTTTTTTTTTTTAGCCCGTAAGCCTTCCCTCACAAATCAAAACTCATTTAGACCAACAAGGGAAAAGGGACATAGGTTACACACACACACACACACACGCACACGCAAATGCCGGACAGTGAATATCAAGAGGGAATTGAAACGCTACCGCTGACTAGTTAATAAAAACAGCATATGGATGTGATCTGTGGCGGCCAGGTAAAGCCTGATTAGTTTCTACATTAACGCAACTCTGGCGCTCAGTGCGACCAACTCCAATTATTTCTTTTGGCTGGAATTTTTTTTTTTTTTTTTTTAAAAACAACACGTCGGCCCTGTGAAGCTTCCTCCTGTTCTTGCTCGGCGCGTAATTGACTGCGCAGGAACCCTTCTGTTAAATGTTCCACTTTTCAATTTTGATTTTTACTTAAGAGCGCCGTCGTTTTACACCGACGGGGTATTTGTTGGGGTTTGAGGAGGGATGGATGGATGGATGGATGGATGGATGGGAGGGAAATGCAACACGTTGCCCTTATTTGTCACGGTGAGTGAGTGCATTTTCACATCTAATTGTATTTTCACACTCTTATGTAGAAAATACGAGTAGTCAGTGATTTTTTTTTGTGTGTGTGTGTTGGTTCTGCTTTCCAATCAGAGGACCTTATAGAATGGAAAATAGGACCATTATGTAAATAAGCGCATTCGTGCGTGCACACGCGTGTGTAAGTCCAGCGGCTTCGGGGCAACAAACAAGCAGCAAAAAATTTAGGCAAACGGTCATTTGCTCTTTTGTGATCAGGCCTTGGACAGTGGGCTTTATTCTTTCTCTTTTTCTTTTTCGGTCTTTTGTTTTTTCCTTTCCACGGGGTCAAGCCCTCCCCCTCACTTACGTTAGCCGCAAGAGACGAGAGGCCAGGGACACAATTATTTTGCCATTTTTCCACCAAAGAAAAATAGACCTCCGAGCTGAAAGGAAGAGCTTAGAAAGAGGTCACCTAACTTGCCTCACTAGCCGCTCATGTTCAAATTTTCAGTGGGAAGCGAATGGCCTTGGTGGGGGACTGAGCGGCTGTACACATTACAGCTAGAGCCGAGGCAGCCCTGTCATTTCTGCCATTTGAAAGTGTGAGCTGAAAAGCAGAGTGATGGGCACTTTTCTGTTATTATTCTGTTGGCAGAGTGCTGGCTGAAGGAAACAGCCCGGCTTTAAGAACACGTCCATCACTCGCCCGGCAGTATTTGGAAATGGTATTTGTAAAGTAACTCTGTCATGTTGTATCGTTGACTTTTGAAAGGCGAGAGTGGCTGCACATGTTGCCGTATGTATAATGCCCCCTTCCTACAGCCTCCCCGCGGGCAGCCTATGGCTTCAGAAGGTGCAAATTCTTTCAGGTAATGGCGATGATTTGGGTCCAAAACTTTTAAAACCCCACCATCTCCGGTGCCCTGACAAAAAAATACATCATATAAATTTGATGTATTTTTTTTTGGCTTTTCATTAAAAATGAACTAAAATCATTGACAGCAGCAAAGATGTGAAGCAAAGATGTTTAAATATTTCATTGCAAAGATTGAAATATGATGCAGTGCTTGGTAAAGCACTCGTTTTATTTTATCAACATGCATCAAAACTGTGGTTGATTCATCCCAGAGCCCAAGCTGGGAAAATTTTCCCCATTGGATTTGGACGGGAAATTGGAACAGCACCAATGATAATATCAACAACTGCTTGATTCTGTTCGGCTGTAGTGTATTTTAATTATTAGTGTTGTTGTAATAATAGCAGCACGAGAGTGACCCATTTCTGTTTCTAACCAAGACAATAAAATTGCAGTGAGTGTGCCAGTGGTAATCAGGGTAGATGACACCAAGTGTCACGTGGCGCAGGAGCGTCTTTTAATCATATCCTGACAACAGCTGAGCTCTTCAGTTAACAGGAAAGGAGGAGTGGAAAAAAAGACATTCAAGGATTCGGCGACAATGGAAAATGTCTATTAATATCGTCACACCTTTTCTATTATCATAATCTGTGCTAATTGTTGAAACATGTTGCATCACTCGGTGTTATAATGACGTCGGCTCGTTGCCTTTTTATCCCTTTGCGCGGAAAAAAAGCCAAGGGTAGGAGTCTCGGGCCCGTGTTGATTAAAAGCAATCAGCGTTCACTCAATCACTTCATCAGCGCGCTTTGCCATTACGCAGGTGCTGCCGGCGACGCCTCCCGACTAAAAACGTCGAGGCATTTCGACGTTTGCGCGGAAAAAACAAATGGCCTCCTCGTGTTATTACTGTAATAGCGCATGCTTTTTAGGGGGGAGGGGCAAAATTATTTACCGACTACGAAGGGGGTGGGGGGGAATATGAAAGAGCAGATGTGACGGCGCGCCACTTTAATCAATACAAATGTTTATGAGATACACTACCATTCAAAAGTTTGGACACACCTTCTCATGCAATCGTTTTTTGTTTTTTTTAATCTTTACAACGTTCCACACTGCAGATAGACACTGAAGACATCAGATATATGAACAAGATATATGTAATTATGCAGCAAAGAAAAACACGTTAAATAACTCCAAATATGCTTTAAATGAAAGGTGGCTTTTTGAAGAATTTGAATATGAAATGTGTTTGAGTTAGTTGACACTTTTACTGTTTCCCGCATAATTCCAATGTGTGTGTTCATCTGTAGTTTTGATGCCTTCGGTGAGAAACTGCAATGTCAATAGTCATGGCCGTGAAAGAAAAGACATGGAAGTCGTAGGATGTGTCCAAAGCTTTGACTGGTAGCGCAAAGCCATTAGCACACGGGAATATGCATCCTGCTTTATTTTGGCCAGCTACCCTAAAAAAAAAAAAAAGTTTTCATCTCTCTGACGACGTCAGGCTGCTGTTTTCCACCACCGTCCGTCGTCTCCCGTCCCTCGGGCCCCTCCCTCTTGTTTTTTCGGCGCCGCCGCACTGTGAGCAGGTAAATGAGTTCTTAGTGGGTATTAACTAAGACCGCTGGTGGTTATCTGATCAGACCAGGTCACATGGAACAAAGACCTTCTTGCCTCCTCTGCCTCCAGCCACCTGCACTGCCCCCACCCCACCCCAACCCCCACGGCAAATGAGTTTCAAACCCCCCCAACCCCCACCATCCACCACCACCACTCCCTCCCCTCACCGTGAGCGCGTGCACGTGCGTCCGAGCACGTGACCGAATCCTCGTCTGCGTGTGTTTGTCTATGCATCTATGCACCTTTGCTCTCCGTGCATGTGTGCGCGTGTGTGTGTGTGTGTGTGTGGAAGGTGGGTGAGGGGGGGCACGGGCAGATGCTCCTTCTCAGTGAACACAATGAATTACTTATAGGTCGTTAAGCCAAACACGGCTCCACTTGCCGCTGGTTTACCCAACACTGATAGGGCCCATCTGCCGAGGCGGCTCTGCCGCCGCCGCCGCAGAGACGTAACCAGGGGCTTATCTGCGAGGGGCGGGGCCACGCTGCTGATTTAAAAACATCAGCATGTCTGAAATTGTCTCTGCGTGTTTTTATTTCCTTTTTTTTTTTTTCATTTGTGTGTGTTGAACCACATTAACGTCCGCGCCGCGCGCAGGTATCTATTGCGACGGTTGTTGAAACAAAAAGGCTTTTTTTTTTTTTTGGCGGGGGGCTGGGGGAGCAGGGAGGGGGTAAATAAATAAAAGGTATTGGCGCGTGGGCTATGGCGCAAATAGTTTTAATTATGGGGTTAAAAGTGTGAGTAAAAAAAGCAAAGCGAATCATTTCGGCTGTTCAATTCGGGGCCTCGACACAGCAGATTGATTCTCCTTTTAGTTTGGCATCGTGGTTTTTTTTTCTCCGCCGCGTCCCCTTTCTGACACGAACCATTAACATTTATCCACACTAGGAGGAAACGGAGGGAGCGTCCTTTTAGGTTTGACCAAGCTGGGAATCAAACCCAGGACCCCCACCAGCCCCCACAGTCTCTCTGGCTCTGTGCAACTGTCACACCAAAAGTGGAAAGTTGGTTGAAAACAATGATTTAAGACAAGTGTTGGGTAGCTCGGGGTTTGGAGGAACAGCGTCAGCTCACTGTTTTCTTTGTCGCAATTCTACCGTAGGCCACCGCATCATTGAGGAGAAGGTAAGGAGTGACGTTGCAAGTACAGTATCCTTTCACGCAGGGTACGTCCGCAGGGTACGTCCGCAGGGTACGTCCACTACGCCCCTTCTTCAACCATTCCTCAACCACTCTTCACCATTTTTCAATCATTTTCACTTCAGTTCACAACCCGAAATGAGCTTGAGAAATGTCAGAATCATCAAGTAGAAAAGGCTTTAATGCCAAATGTATACCCAGATAGCAAAATCTATCAAGTCAACGTTGAATTTTGCTCATAAAGGTTGATTTTTGGTGAAGGTTGGGGATGGTTGGGGTTGGTCGATGGTGGATCAACATTGAATTGACGTTGTGTTGTGGTGCAAATTTCATTCAACAACCTGCACATCCATCTGTACATCAGATTACGCAGTACAGCAGAGCAATTACTATGTTACTCTATATTATTCTATTTCAAATGAAATATCATCTTGCAGCAACACACTGGCTTCCTATTGTGATGTGGTATTAAATGACAGATTAAAATGCATACCATAGTGCCAAAATATAACTGAATTAATAACATATAACAATATAGTTACTATTAAAGAGAACAGGCTTGATTTTTAGTTTGTCTGGGTGGATGGAGTGATGTGTGTGGGAGGGTTGTTAGCCTAATCCACTTAGTATAATTTCATAGACAACACGGAAAATGGCATGAAATGTGAGGGTGAGAATGACAATTCATTTCCACCCAGCGCTTTCCATACCTTCACCCTCCGTTCATTAACAGGCTCTGTTGGAGCTGTAGCAGGCGGCTGTCACAGCCAGCTTGTCTGCCTTTCTCAGCCATCTAGTCGCCCATCGTCTACTGTAGCACTCTTGTGTGTGTGTGTGTGTGTGTGTGTGTGTGTTTTTAATGTGCTTGGTCACAGAAGCACATCCAGGCAAGGAATATTAGACAAGATTTCTAAGTCTTCTAAAATATATTTTCCCTCTGACATTCACCTCACCACTGGTGCCTTCTGGTTTTGATGAAGTGCTGCAGACACTGAAGGCCGATGAAGGAGCTCAGGGGAACCTTGAATTGCTATTTTGAAAGCAATTTGCTATGCTATTTTGAAATGCATTTTTTTGATCATTCAAAACCAAAAATCTAGCTGCCGTTCGCTGATGATTACACAAGCGGAGGTTTATGAGCGAGAACAAAAGTCGTGTGACGCCCCTTAGTTTTCTGTAATTGCCTCAGTCTGCTGTCAGCTCTGATTTCAGCAGTGCAGAGTCGCAAACATACATAGGTCCTTTACACCTTAAAATGGCTGAGCAGCATCTAATCCAGTGTTTCCCAAAGTGGGTGGCGCACCCCCCCCCCCTGGGTGCGCAGAGTCACGTCTGGGGGGGGGGGCGCGAAACACCGGGCAGGAGGGAGAGGAGGCGCCCGAGGGGAATTAATGTTTTCACATCGCAACTTTTTCCACGGCGGAAAAATTAACAAAAAGTCTTGAGTAGGTTGTAGCTAAGAAAAACGCTGCTCAGGTACACAGGATGGAGAAATATTTGACAGGGACGAAAAGAAGAATTCAGGGGTCCGGCGGTGGCCACTGTTCTTTGTTGTTGGCCACTTTTGGCTGTAGAATCGTTACCGCGAGTAGCTGCGGAACGATGGTGTCGTTCACGCCAGACTTGAAGCGGGGTTCACCTCCGTGGCCGCGAGCCAAAAAGCCAGAGGACAATGAACAGTTTTCCAGCGCTGATAGAACGGAAAATTTCCTTCCTCCAAGGTGGGGCGTGACATAGAAAGTTTGAGAACCACTGATCTCATCCAACCTTCTGTGCTGTTACTGTCATCTGTCCTCCTTGCACTGTGTCTCTCCATTTGGTCGAATGGTGTTTGATAAATGATTCCAGCCTCTAAAATTCTCTTTTCCTTCAGTTGCCAGCCAGTGAGCCATCTTGATGGCCAAATATATCAAACAACCTTGCTGATGTGTTTTCTCCAGAGTTTGTGTATCGCATGATGTACCACCATTCTGCTAATAAAACTCCAACAACAGTCTTGCTGCCCCCAAGTCTTCCCACTGTTTGATACTGTATTTCTCTTCTGTGCGGCCCATTTTAAAGCACAAAAGCTGTCATGAAGAAAACGGCGGTAAACTGTGGCTGCTGACATGATGCCAGCCGGTGAAATAAGGCACAGTGAGAAGTCGATCGATTAGAAATTCCTCAGCACTGCAGCGCCCCGCTGCAAAAGTTCCTTGTGCACCCACCCAACGTTTCGCCCGAGAGCGAAAAGCAAACCTGAAAACCCGAAATGTGAAGTAGGACTTGAAATGAAGCTTCTAGTTTACATTTCAGGAAAATGAAAAAAAACAACAACTGCTGTGCGTGTGGGCGTGGTTGTCTGTTTGTGTGGCCTGAAGCGTAGGAGTCGTGGGCACCTGACGGTAGCGTGCACGTGTGGTTCGGAGCGCGTCGTGCCGTCTACCTTGAATATTTGGAATGGTTGCCATGCTTACAGGACAGCCGGTGTTAACTCTGGAGACAGAATTATAGATTTAGAAGGTCTCTCCCTCGGCAATGGTGTTTGGCTCTACTTCAGTCAAAGTGAGCTGGAAGTGGAATGCCTGTCACACTAGACTCTGAAAGCAGCAGCCTCAGTGAATAATAGGCGTGTTTCCGCAGGAGCTTTCGGTGGTACGGCGCTCTAAACTTACGTTGTTTCTTACGAATGCTACAGCTGGAGTGATATTTCTTGTGTGGGTGTGTCACTTGTAAGTTTGTGGGGATGTAGTTCGACAAACGCATTCTGCTTCTATTTGTTGTAATTCAACAGATGGAAAAACAAACCGGCAGACAAACAGTCAGACATCCAACTAATTTTGGGTGTTAATTTGTCTGGACGGCATCTCGATGTACCATCATGTGATATTAAACACAGTTTATGGAAAAACTACAGTGATTCATTATTTAGATAACTTGATTACATCATATCGTTTGCATGTTAATATTTATGTATCTATTCATATACTTTAATGCTTTTCTGTAAAAAAAAAAAATTCTTTCCTTCATTTCACGGTGACTAAATGGAGCTGTTTTCCATCCACCCATCCGTCCATCCACCCATCCGTCCATCCATCCATCCATCCATCCAAACATCCACCCACCCTTCCATCCAAAACCAGTCATGCTGCAGTTACGTTGGGGGATTTTTGCTATTTTTGCAGGCCAGGAATTGAACCTCCAACATTTTTGCTGTTGGGTGACAGGAATAACCATCATGCCGTGCTCAGTTTTGTTCATCGTTTTTATTTTTATGAGATTATTCTTTTTTCTGTGTGTGGATTCAGTATTTTGGCATCGTAGATTTCTACATTGTCACAATAGCAGAAGAAAAGTGTCGAATTTTGAATTTTGGTCTTTGTCATTGTGTGAATTGCAGCTGCGCATGCCAAGGACAGCATAAGAGTTGTCGGCTATTATCTCTATGTGTGTCGTGTCTGCCGAAAGACATGGAACTGCTGGAGGACCAATTGGATTATGGTAGCATGAGAGCTGCATTGGATCATGACAGAGGAGTCCATTCATCTGTTATTTTCCAAATTATCTTTTCAGAAGATTTGGGATAGGTTCGGAGTTTCATTTCGTAGGCATATCAAACTACACTTAAGGTGAACACGCAAAAAGATTCAGAGACGAGAGGTTCTGCCACCTCACACTGACACACCTGCTGACCTGATCTGAACATGCTGATCTGAACTGATGCCAGAATGGACCCACAAACATCTTTAAGTGATTTTATGCTTCACCTTTATGTCTCACTTTTTCTATCCATTTTATTTTATTTTTTTTTACACTGCTCCCACCCACCGGGAGCCAATTATGATATGCAGACTTTGCAATCTTTGGAATCCCAGGACTTCAATTATAACATACAGTCAATGCCTGTGAGCGATGACTTCCTGGAGTTTCTACTGCCCACCTGGCATTTCACTGCGTCCTGCCTAGAAACAGTAGGCTTGCGTAAAAGAAAAGAGAGAGACATTTAATGAGCCTTACAAATGCCGCTTGGTGGATCTTGTTACCTCCAGGCAGTCTGCTTCCAGCGCTCGTTCAAAGCACCACTAGCTGGCTTCCAATATTATGATTAACCATAAGCAGACATTACAGTCAAGTACTTTAAATCCACGCAGATTTCCATAAATTCTGCTGCGCGTCTTTGTCTTGAGAGGTACGATGAATTTTGTACATGGATTGCGCCTCAGTCAGCTGAAAACGATTTTAAACGGAGCATCTCTGCACAAAAGAGGCAGAGATGAACAGAGGATTCATTTGAGCCCGCTGAAAGACTGATAGAAAAAAAAGGTGCGTACATCCGTGTTTGTGCACGCACGCGCGGGTGTGCACGTGCGCGTGCGACCCATTTCAAAGGGCGACACAAAACCCACAGAAAACAACAACAACAACAACAGGCATAAAAAAAAAAAAAAAAACACAAGCTCTCTACAAGCACAATTGCATTTCTCTCAAAGGTTTCTGAGCGTGGAACATTAGAAAGTACAATAACCCACGGAACACACAATGGCCTTCCAAATTGCTCATTTGTGCCTGAAAATACAAACTCCTCTCCAGTGTTTCTGTCATCGCTCTGCCGGCGAGACATGCGATGACGGATTATGCGTCGCTGTCATCCGAAGAGCGAGTGCAGTTCAAAATTGAGTGAAACATCCATGTCGTGTTCTCTTTATTAGCTCCATATTTACTGGCCCGCTCACAGTGGGGAACGCAATGAAATGGCAGTGAGAGACACAGTGCACGCATTTAATGTTTACATGTTTGACTCTTAAGGCAAATACTTATTAATCCCAGCTAGTCCACGTGGTGGCTTATTAATGTGTTTTGCCAAAATGCATAATAAATCATTTTTGTCACATGTATTGCTATTTAGCTGTTTATGTTGGAAAATTCTGGATGTGTTTGAGGACGCAGTGGGCTGCAGAAGCCTCCTTGTAACCATGCATTATTAAATACGTTAATCTAGTTTTGATTGATGACTCCCTGTCATGATGTAAAGTTTAACATCAAGTTCAAGTACTTTATTAATGTCCCAAGAGGGCAATTAGAGTTACAGCAGGCGGTGGTTTGAAGTGTAAAATATACAAACAGCAGAGAGGAAAAAAAGAAAGAAAGAGTATTTGTATCTGTCTGTTGTGGTCCAAGGGAAACACAAGCGAAGGACAGATGGCAACAGCAACAGCCCAGGTTGAGCCTCAATTTTTCCCTGATATCTCATTTTACCCATCCCTTACTTTTCTCTCTCATTTTATTTTTGCAAACCTCTCAGTTCAAAAATATAACCATCTCTGAAAGCTTTGCACTTCCTGTGAGGAAGTGATTCGAGGGAATTCGATATCCCTTAGATATAGAGTTTGGATGGATTTTTATATTTCTTTCAGGGATCACAATGTTCTAACAATACAATGTCCAACTAGTAACAACATCAGTCAGTTGATTGATGTCCGCGGACAACTCGATAAACATGTCCCAGTCTGTGGAGTCAAGGAGGCCCTGGAGAGTCTCACAGGCGTTTTTATCATTCCAAATCTTAATACGGATGTTCTGCACTTTTCCAGGTTCCAGTGTATTGCGGTACACAGGGGGGAAAAATGCACACAGTTGGGATTGGAAGCACCCAGAGGTGGGAGGGGTAAAGATTTATGTGCGGCTTTGACGTGTCCATAACATAAAAAGATTTCATTAGACCATGTTGTACATGTAGCGTGCTGGTGGAAGTCTCTGAGTGTCTTTTTCAAAGAGCAGTGGTTCAGATCACCAAGGATGAGAGTTTGTGCATCGAGGAAGATTAGTTGTTAATTTCTCATTCAAGTACCTGGGTGTTCATATGAACAATAAACTGGACTGGTCCTCAAACACCGCATCGATCTACAAAAAGGGCCAGAGTCGCCTCCACCTGCTGAGGAGACCGAGGTCCTTCAGGGTCAGCAGGGACCTTCTCCGGACCGTCTATGACACAGACAGGGACAGGGAGAAAACTGAACAGGTGGGGAGAGCCACTCCATCCAGGAGGTGGCTGACAGAAGGATATTGGCCAAGCTGACATCCACCATGGACAACACCTCCCACCCCCTGCACCAGACTGTGGAGAGGCTGAGCAGCTCCTTCAGCTCAAGACGGCTGCACCCTCAGTGCAAGGAGGAGCTGCTACCGCAGGTCATTGCTGCCTGCAGCCATCGGGCTGTATAACTGCACTCAGTAAACTCATCTTCTCACACCCTTACATTTTATAAAGGTGCAATAAAACATCAACATGTCAACATCAACATGTCAATTGTCATCATCATTAGTAAAATAATCAAACTGTCAATATTGAATATGAATATCTTGTTTCTGATCACCATTTGTTCCCTGTTAGCCTATAATTATTTAATTTGATTTCATTTTATTTCTATTTTACTTAATTCTTTTAAGCAATATAATCTCCAATATTTTCTTTTATATTGTTGCTGTAGTTATGCAAATTTCCCCAATGTGGCAAAGGTTTCTTCTTCTTCTAAAAAAACATGCTTTTTTTTCAAAATATAGCAATTATGGCTCCTGGTTTATTTTGGGAGGAAACCCTTGGATCACTTCCTGTTTTTGTTTTGTTTTAAATGAAGCTATCTTTTCGTACTTCTCTCTATTGGAAGACTGCTGATGCTGATAATGTTTTGTATATTCACTGACAACGAAAACCAATATACATTTTTCTCCCTTTACAGTCAAAAATAAGGTATTATTTAAATGCATTATCCATAACTACACTCTAAAAGCTTGTATTGGAATTGTTGATATGGCCAGGTACGCATTGCTGAAGGCATTTATTATTACAGGGAAACCCTTTCATTTTAACTCATTACATGTCAATGTTATGTCAGTGTTAAACAAATGGCTATGATGGAGCTGTATTTTAATATGTCTATTCTAATCTACCGCTGCATCATTCTCTGTCTTCCGTCTGTGAGCTTCCAAAGCCAAAAAAAAAAAAAAACCTGAAAGCTCACAGTCCCGAAACATGTTGAAGCAAAAAGCAGACGGAAAAACAAATAAACAAAACAAAACACAACAACAGTGAAAACTACAATCCTGCAGTCACACACTCACATCGGGACTAAGCACTCACCTGCAGTCTGGATGTGTTGCTCTGAGACAGAGGTTGAGGGTAGAACATGAGGAAATGTTTTATTTGCCTGCTCACCAAAGCAAAGCAATGAGTTTCCTCCTTTTCTCCTCATGCATCATGTTTTGTCTTCAAAGTGAAGAAATTTAGGTGGCATCAATTGAGGTGGCATCAACCGGCACACACACACACACACACACACACACACACACACACACACACACACACACACACACACGTGTTTCAGGGTTAGTTTTTCGCCCCCTTGCCCCCCTTTTCTTCCTCTCATGGAGCAATAATGCTGATAGTTTTCGCCTATAGTTCAGATGGAGAGGGGGGTCTGAGTGGCTGTGGGGTGACGTCAGGGCCTCATCAAGCTGGCAGACCTCCTATTGGAGCAGTGGAGCCTATTTAAAGGCGCAGGCAACGGCAGACCGGAGGCTCATCCTCCTCCGGCTCATCAACCGCGGTGGCGGCGGCGGCGGCGCATCGACGCATCGGCGGCGGCAGATCCGGAACCGAGCCCGGCCAGGTGGGGCTGGCTTCTCCCCTTATAGCAACGACGGCCAGACAGCGAGGGAGGGTTCGCGGAGGGGTGCGCATGTCTCTGTCTGTCTGTCTGTCTGTCTGTCCGTCTGGCGGTGCGTAAAAGGGGGCGCGCTCTTTTAAACAGTGGTTCTGGAAAAATAATTTAAAAAAAATCTACTCTCACCTTTTCTGTCTCCTTCCTGATTTAGACGGGACCGTGTTTCGGAAGAAGACGAAGAAAGAGGAGGAAGAGGAAGAGCACGCGGGGCGCCCTGTGCCGGCCGAGCTGCGGAGATCAACAGGTAAGTGAACGCGGCAGCGATCTTTATTTCCATCATCCAACTCCGCAGAGTTGCACTCACGCCAGTATCGATCCCGAGCCGGCGGTGGCCCCAATTAACAGTAATGACCGCGTAATTAGATTGAAAAGCGGGTCCATCACCGGGACACCGCTGTCCCCTGAAGTCAGAGTCGCCCCGTGCTCACTCAGCCCCGACCGTCTCCCCTTCCCCTTAACGTTAAACGACAAGGGACGGTCGGATCAGAATTGACTGTAGTTTGGCCAATCAAAGAGGACCAGAGAGGGGGGAAGGGAGGAAGGGAGGGACGGAGCACCTATTTTCTTTATTTTAATTGTTATTTTTTTTTTGTTTATAGTGTAATATAGTTCCAGAATAAAGGACTACCTGTACCGGTACGACTGTGTTTCGACTGTGAAAATACTTTCAATTTGAATTCCCTGATGGTAACAGGTTGGTCAAAAATAGAATTACATTTTAGAAACAAAAAAACAGAAAGAAAAATGTTTTCGGGGGTAGAAATTGAGTTGGGATACAGCGGAGGGAGACGTTGGTTGCGGGTAGGATAGACGATTTCAGCACCAGCTGGAAGGACAGCTCCTCAACATGTGGCGACATCCCTCCCTCCCTCCATCCATCCATCCATCCCTCCATCCTCCCATAGCGGAGGAAACTTAAAGCTGAAACACACGAATAAGGCAACAAAAGCCGGAAAACTGGGCTTGTGACTTAGATAGATAGATAGATAGATAGATAGATAGATAGATATTTTTTTTTAATCCCGTAGGAAATTCAGTTCATCTGCTGCATCACAGTCGCACACACTTCATAAAACAGTATAGAGAGAGAGAGAGAACGTTTGTCTAAAGGAACCGAACCCCTGGGTGTGTAACTTATCTACCAGTTGGGCAAATAGAGAGAGAGAGAGCGAGAGAGAGAGAGAGAGAGAGAGAGAGAGAGAGAGAGAGAGAGAGAGAGAGAGAGAAGTCCCCTGGAAAAAAAAAAGGAACCGCAGGAGGCGAGCGGTGACAGCAGGCAACGTGCGAAGGGGGGCAAGATGTATCACGCACATTATTCATCTTCCCCCCCCCCCGCCGCCGGAAAAAAAAATATTCCTAGCGAAGTTGAAACGCCTCAGGACGTGTCGGTCGGTGACAGGCAGCCTCCCGCCTCCCGCCTCCCTGGCACGGTCTGAAGTGTCAAAATAAGAGCTGGAGCGCAGCCAGGATTTCCCATTTACACCCCCTCTCCCTCCATCTCTCCCCCCCTCCTCCCCCAATCCGTTGCACGTACACGCACACGCACACGCACACACACCAACACACCCACACATCCTCACATTAGCATGGCAGGGGTGGTGGTGGTGGTGGTGGGTTAATGAAATCTGTGGCTCACACATGGATACAGAGGCTGCGCACACCCACGTACACGCGAGCACCAAACGAGCACCAAATGGTGTGACACTGCACACGCAATCTGCAGTGGGAGAGGGGGGGGGGGGGGGATTCAGCGCTAACAGGTGTTCAAACAGGCCGCTCGCTACGTTCTTCCAATTATTGCAATTAGATGCTGCCTGGTTACCGCGCTACATAATGCAGCACAACCCGATGGTGGTGCTGGTGGTGGAGGAGGAGGAGGAGGAGGAGGAGGAAGAGGAGGAGGAGGAGAGCACGCGCGCGTGCGCGTGAGAGATAGAGAGAGATGGAGGTGGGGGGGAGGGAGGATGGCGGAGACAGACAGAAATAGAGGGAAAACAGCAGGAAGTCGGAATAAGCGGGGGAAGTGGGGGCAGAGAGCTCTCAGCGATGTTGTGATTGCTGCCGAGAATTATACACTATTGAATGAACGCGCTGTGAATGCACAACTAATTCCGTTTTTCTTTTTCTTTCTTTCTTTTTTTTTTTTTGGTTTTTGCCCTGAGTCATTTATCAGTCTGAGCAGATTGGGGAGAAACGGCAGGCAGGCGGATTCTGGGTTTTTTTTTTCCGCCTCGCCGTTTGAGATAAAAAAAAAAAAAAGAAGAAGAAGAAGAAGTAGAAAACGCGCGCGCGCGCACACACACACACACACACAAAAGAAAGACGCAGCCTCCCTCGGCGGAGGCGAGTGATCGTCGCGTCGCGCAGAAACCAGCTGTTATTGCTGCTTGTGTGTGTGTGTGTGTGTGTGTGTGTGTGTGTGTGTGTGTGTGTGTGTGTTTGCAGACGACGTGCGCGGACGCATAACAGATTGGGCACGGGGCCGTGAAAACGAAGGGAAACTTTCGTCCGGCAATAAAAGCGTGACATTTACGCGCAGGCACAGCGTGTTTGCTCCTCCTCGAGCTTGACCGAAGGACCCCAGCCGCACTTCCGCTTCTCGTTTTCGTTTTCAGAACTTTTCTTAGCATAAACGACTGGGCTTTTGCATGTGTGTTATTTAGTTTGTTTGGTTTTTTTTTTTTTTGGGGGGGTGGCAGTGATAGTTTCTTGTCGTTTTTTCTGTTGGTTTTTTTTCTTTTTGCGATGGAGCTGTCACACTTTAACAGAGGTCAAAGTTCAGCCGTATCAGCGAGGGGAGGCGGGGGGGCGGGGGAGTAGACAGAGAGATAACAGGGTGCCGTAAAGGTAGACGGCAAAGACTGACATCTGAGCGGCGTTATCGCCTCGCCTGTGTGTGCGAGTGTGTGTGCGCGCGCTTGAGAGAGAAGGTGAGCACGTGCGCACGTTTAGCGGGAGATGTTTGTGGCAGCTGTCGGCCTTGTTTGAGCAGCGAATCGCAATCAGCGGCGACGGCAGCCGAGCGTGTGGTTGTGACAGTGCAGTCGCCCCCCCCCCCACACACACACACACACATACACACACTCTTTTACCATTCCTACGAATTAGAGCAGTATTTTTCAACCTTTTTTTGAGCCACATTTTTCATGTTGGAAAAAAAAAATCCCATGACACACCAACCAAAAATATTATAAAACAAGACTGTGTAGTCTAAAAATGACAACTCACTCAGTGTGAAACCTGTTTAGATGCTCACAAAGCTGATATCCAGGGAAGAATATATGCTCACGTTCCTTTTAAAACACAGTCACTTGCATGTTATTGTTTATTTTCGACCAATTAAGTGAAATTAGATCATTATCTCACGGCACACTAGTGTGCCACAGCACAGTGGTTGAAAAACCCTGAATTAGAGAACAGCAAATCCTCACCAAATTGTTAATATGAACGATAATAAACCGATAACAGCTTGTTTCCATTGTCCCAGGGTCAGTAAGGGGTCAGGGTGCCGTTAAACTTCTCCCTTTGAGTGTCTTGTTTCCACCAAGAATAATATCCACGCCAATCATCAAGTCAGAAGTACATTATACATATTGAATACAAGACATAATAAGACATATTGTAAAAAAAAAAAAAAAAAAGTACTGTACTGTAGTGGCCCTTGCTCCTCCTCCACCTCCATGAACTCGTCCTCCCTCCCTGAGCATCCAGTTCTCCTCCTCCCCTCTTGTCCCCCAACCAAAAAAAAGAAAGAAATCACCCACCTGGCATTGCATCAGTTCCAGCGAGGCAGGATCTGGATTGATTCTCCATCCTGCCGGCAGAGTTGTCACAGCTTTTGGGTCTCTCTCTCTTTTTCTTTAGTCGAAACTTCAAAAAAAGCGCCTTTTGTCACGCCGTGAAAACACGGCGTCCCTGTTCTTTCAGCGCGGCCCTCCTCCGGTACGTCGAGGAAGAAAACATCCATTTCCTCGGCTCGCTCGGCTATATACCTGCGATAAGAGTGCGAGGCGCCGTGCAGATGAGCGAATCAGCAGGGGCGCATTTGCACATTGGATGCAGTAAAACTAAAGAAAAAAATACTAAAAATAAATATTTCAAAACCATTTATAACGGGTTTTAATATACTTACGTGATTTAAAAATGACAACCATGGCGTTAAACATGAACATTTGAAAAAATCTATTTAATTTATTTTTAAATCACTGTCTGTTGTTAAAAATTGTTTTGAAATTTTGCAATTTTGTGGAAATGTCTTCACATCAATCTCCATCCTCCTCAGCACTATTTCCCAAAAGCCAGAGTACATTTAAAAATCCAAACACAATCCACCGTGACAAAGTAATGAACAAACACAAAGGGGCTCAAGGAAAAATAATTATACAAGAGGGAAGGGAACACAGGTGAGAACAATCAAGGGCAGGACTGACAACGAGGCACAGGTGTTGAAATCAAGGTGCGACCAAAAAGGCGGGAAAACGCAAACAGGAAGGAAACGAGACTATCAAAATAAAATAGGAACGGGGAAAACAACAGATCATGGCAGGGAGCAGGAGTGGTGGTAGTGGTTTGTACCAGTGAGGGAGGTTGAAAAAATATCAAGGAGGGTGACTGATCCTGATGGTAAAAGCAAAGTTAAGCTTTGTTTTTCAATTGTTTCGATTTAAGCGTTCCATCTTCTCCGTGCTTTCACCAGGGAAGTGAAATCAACAAATCATTTCCTTTCATTCCTTTCTGTGAGATCTAAAACAAATAGCAAACCCTTTGATGGCAATGTTGTGTTGAAGCCCAAATCTGAAGAGAAAAGCCTGGTTTTTATTCCCAGAAGAGTTGTTTGATAGACAGACTCTTTTCTTTATTGTAAACCTGAGGTTTTGTCAACACTGTATATGCATTGAAGTTTTTCGCATTCAGACACTCAGGTGGGGGTCAGTGGCAGCTATAGTGGAAGTGCCATATTCTCCTGGACTTGAATGTAACAGAACATTTGTTAGTCTCATGGGAAGTCAACCAGCCCAACCTTTTCCCCAGCCAAGAATGGCTGAATGGCAAAATGGATGAATGTAGCTGCAAGAAAATTCTACATTGGCATAGGGAGGACTTGTGTAAGGCTTCTTGGAAATGTCACGCTGTGCACGTCACAGCGTGACGTGAGTCCTTACACCATATAGGTCATCCATTTTATCATAATCATAGGCTTGAGTAGGGACGAGCTCCCCGTAGCTTGATTATATGAAATGCTTAAAATCGAACACGCTGTTCAGTCGAATGTCACAGTTTGTTGCTCTTCATTGGACAGATAGATAGATAGATAGATAGATAGATAGATAGATAGATAGATGGATGTTATCCCACCCACTTTCAACCATTTTACCAAAGGATTTGCTTCAAAGTAAGATTAGATGCTGCAGTGGAGTGGATCCACAGGTGTCACACCCCACTGTGGGCTCTATGTGGACTGTCACTGTGGAATGAAAGCAAACAGCTCCTGGTAGCTGCTGCTGCTGCACCGAGTCTAATTTGAAATTGATTTATTTTTGTGAATTTGATGGTCAGAGGGTCTTTCTGTGCTTGGTTGCAGTTGCATTTGAAACCTTGGCAACGCGTCCTATGTAAACATTCATTTAAGTGCAGTTCCCGGACCAACAGGTGATCAAACATTCTTGAAAATCATCTCACCCCTGAAAATATTAAGAAAGAAAAAAAAGCAGCTCGACGGCTGGCTAATCGTGTCCTCTGGCGAGTCTGCGCTGCTCTATAACCTGTTACGGCCGCACCGAGTCTCTTACCAAATGACATTTGTCAAAGTCACAATCGTGAGTGTCTTTTATTTCTATTTAAGCCCCCCCGTGCCCCTCCCACCTCTCAGCATGTTTAGAAAAAGGCGCTCTTTGAAAAACGGGACAGGACGCTCAGCCTTTGTGACACGCAGGTTGTGAGTCACGATCGGGGTTTGCGGAACAGAAGATGAGGCTTTCTGCTTTCTGACAGACACACTGAGAAAAACATGTGAGCTGTCAGACCCGAGCCACCCCACCTCCCCATCACCACCCCTGCCCCTCCACCAAACAATGGCAAGAAAAAAGGATTTGTTTCAACAGCGGCTACAAGCGACTGTCGGAAATAATAGAAAACAACACAGACTCATGCAAATGAGGGATCACAACTTGAAAAGTGGAAGGGCACCCAGACAAAGATCTTGCGCGGCTCGCATGAGCGGCGAGACGCCGCGGTGTGCGCGCATCTCAGCGTTGTGTCGGTGGCATGGCCAAGTGAGAATGGAGTCGAAAAAAAACAAACAAACAAAAAAATATGCGCTAAAGCCCTCTTAATACCTTACTAGCACATAGGCCGCGTAGTCATATTTTCATTTTATGAAAATTTTATGAAAATGATGAACAATAACCTCAACTTTCAGTACCTGGAAGAGAGAAAAATAACAACTTTTTTTTTTTTTTTTCATGTTTATGTTATAGGAACTCTGAAATGACAAGAACCAGGAAATTGAAATAAAGAAATTGAACTTTGAACTAATTTTCATATGCACAAAAAATTTTGGAAGTCATTGACTTGAAGCTCTGACGGAGGCGCTCTTCATGGATTTGTTTTGCCCCCCCTTTTCCAATATCTCAAAAAGGGACGCTGGCAATATCTTGCACGCCCATCTACAAAACACCCTCGTTTCAGTTATAATGGTTTATCCAGCGCGCTTACAAGCGGGGTTTTTTTTTTTCTTCTCCTGGATAACAACACACAGGGAAAATATAATTAAAGATCTGCTGATTAAGCTCCTCGGAGGTTGGGGGGGTACTAAAAAAACAACAACAACGATTTTACCGGTGTGATCTGTGCGATTATCGTAACAATAAAAAGAGAACGCTCTGCGAATTGATTTATATGTCTTCATTGTTGTCGGCTGAAAACAGCGTCACACGCAAGGGCGCACAAGTGTGTGTGTGTGTGCGTGCGCGCAAACAGCAGAGGCTGCCGCTTCATTTACATTTCAATGCGGAACGCAGCCGCACTTATAGTTTCGCACCTCTTTAATTGGCAACTATTTCTGAGCGGAGGGCGAAGGAAGGGAAGGGTCTCGTCACTGCACATCGCCTCTCACTCTCACACACTCTCACACTCTCTGCACACTTTGGCTGTGCAAGAGCTGCGGCGTTTTTTTATTTTCGTTTCTTACGTGAATGACTACTGCCGTTGACGGCAAACGTTGGTTTTCCGCACTCACAAGGTCGCCGGGAGAGGCGGAACACTCCCTCGTCCACCTGGCGCACTCTGAGGAGCTGTCAGCTGTCGGCCATCTGCCTCTTCCATTTCCACTCTACGCGTGTGAATATGTATATTTATACAGAGTCAACCAAAATAATGTATTCACACATCAGGAAAAGAAAAACTTGAGTAAATATTTCTACACCACATTTACTCAGACGTGACGAGATTGATCCATGTTCCCTTTGTAGGCCTCTACAATCACAAGTGGTGGCTTCCACACGTGTATGTGTACGGTGAACTACTGCTTGGGTAACGTTCGTTACCGCAACACTTGTTGATGCTACATTCATGAGGGTAACGCCATCTGTTGGGAAAACATCGTACAACAGTACGCAGTGTTATCGTGATTTGATCGAACTTCGAAAGAGGTAGCTAAATGAATCAAAGTACTGAAACAAGATTGGCCATTCTTCGAGGTGCAGATGAATCGGTGATTTGATCGAACTTTGAAAGAGGTATCTATGTGTATAGAAGTACTTATATAGTAAATAAAAATTTTCAATATTTATGTCAGTTTTTCTTTTCCTGATGTGTGTATACATTATTTTGGCTGACTCTGTATATATATCTACATACACATAAAGACATATATGTATATATAGATCTGTGTGTCTATATATATATATATATATATATATATATATATATATATATATATATATATATATATTCTCCATGTGTGCAGGCCGTTCCAAGCCTGCCTGCTTGGTGTGAGATGCTCCGAGGTGCCGACGTCGCAGCCCCTCGTTACGCCTGCGATGTTGTTGCGTTTGTGCCATTTCGGCTCCTTTTGTGTTGTGTTCCTCCGATTGCACGCGCGTCTTCCTCTCGTCCATCGTGGGTCCCCCCCCCCACACACACACACACCCCACCCCTTCCGTGCCCTTGTGTGTTTCTGTATACGTACGTGTATTTATAATCCAAGGCCATTCACGAGCGCCACATGGATCCATCCCATATCCTGGTCGCCATGGTTACCGAGGCCACTTATCACAGAGGGTCCCAGCAGATCAAACAGGTGTGCATCCTGACGACGTCTCTCCCCCACCGTGGTTGCTAGGAACCTTTGTTCGACATAACGCACAGGTGCTTGTCGCAGACAGAGAGAAAACCAACAGGGCTGCAAAAACATTGTCCTGATGTCCCAGTCTGAACTGGTGTGTGCGTGCTTGCGCGCGTGTGTGTTATTGCACTCATTTTTTTGTGGGTCATCACCACATCAAGCTCGGTTTAGAGTTTTTATCGACTGAAACGTAGTTTAAAACCACTGAAGGGTTTTTTTTTTGTGACATTTATCGATAACATGAAGAGAAACGCACAGGAATCGATGGCCTTCGTACAAATGAATCCACATATAGTTTGGCTTAAAGGATAAATTGACGTGATTTTTTTTCTTCAGGTGCCACATGACTCACCTCCTCGACACTGTGACACTAAAGTGCGGGCGAGAGGCAATCAAGTGAAATTGCTTATCTTAAAAAATAAAACAAAACAAAAAAGCAATTCAATTATGGATTTGCAAACATTTGCGTATCCAATTTAAACAAAAAAAAAAAAATCCAAATAATTGTCAAGTTGTTTTAAATCGAATGGCTTTCTTTGGTTATTTATTAAATAAAAGAAAAAAGCCATTTCAAGTATCTACTGGAGAGGCAAACAAGACTGAATCCTCACATTCAGACAATGATCACATACTTTAAATCCTACTGAGTTGCATTTTTTCCTGCACTCGTCCCTCGCTTGGCCACAGCAACAACTTTTTACAAGAACTGTACAATAGAGACAGTGAACTTGATTAACTGGTGTGTGGATAAAGATGCAGATGGCCTCATTATCTTCATGGGGTGCACTGAAATCACCTTGAAGCCACTGGAACTTTAGCATTTTTCAAAAATGTTTATTTAATTTATCTTAAATATTTAAACCCATTCAATTAAAGACCAGGTGAGACATTTTGGGTTGAGTACTCGTCAGTCTGGCCACATTCCAGCTCACTGCCAGCCCTTCGCTCAGGATGGGTACGATAGAAATATCTCAGATATCTCCCACCTATTGTCTCCTGGTGTCGAGCAGCTTCCTACTTCTAATTAAATTCCATGCACTTTGAGCTGGCAAATCACTCACAGACAAGAGTTCACCTCAGGAGATCTAACGTATTTAATTAAAGGGCAAATCTGGAGGTAGTCTGGTTTAGTGAGAGCGGACCGACTGTGCTGATGGATTATCCACAGTGAGGTTAAGACCCTGACCAGAGACGGCCACCCTTCACCATCGGGCTCCAGCAGGCTTCAGCTTTTTGAAAATGGTAAAATGTGTTGTCATTTCGGCCTTTCGGCATTTAAACAAAGCTGGCGTTTTCACTAGCTACCTTTCCATGACCCCTAGAATTGCAATAAAACCTAAACATCGCAATAAGAAACTGGTCATGGAAACACCTTAACTTGGAAAACTTCTCAAATTTCACTAAAAGGTTTTGATGCTCTCATGAGGTGGTTTTTCGATTGAGGTATTTCGCAAAAGTGTCATGGAAACACTTTTTTCGCATTTACACGTCAGCGGACGTGACGTACGGGGTCACGTGACCAGTTTACTTCAACTAAAAAAGGCGCGTTATGTTTGGACAGAGGAGGAGACGGAATATTTTTTACAAGTAATCAAGGAGAAAAATACAACAACCTTTCTTGACAGCAAACAAACGAAATTGAACAATTGCAAACTTAATTCTCGCAGGACGAGATTTTCCGAGAATTAAGGCTCATGCGCTTCAAACCATTCAATGGAACCGCCTGCAAATCGCAATGGTACTTTGTCGAAATTTTCGAAATTTCGAAAATGCAGCTAGTGAAACCGTACACGCTCTCCAGGGTGGATGAGGCGAAACGTTTACAAGGGAGGAGAAAATAAAGGAACTTTCTCTCGACGACACTCCTGCTGAACTTCCTCCTCCCTCACCTCCAGTCTCGCCTGCAGACTTGGCGCGGCGGCGGCGCTACCGTCGTCACCATTTCAACACCCCCCCCACCCCCTCTCCACCCCCTCCCCCACGCTTCCACCCTATCCCTCCTAATAAACCTGAAAGGACAAACATAAGCTCCCCACAACAAATGTTTTTTATCCTTAGCCCCTCCCCCACCTCTTCCCTCTCCCCCTCCCCCACCCACCCCTGTCCCTACCTGGAGATTAACAGATCCAAACCTGACATTTAAGTGCACCCCCTAATCCCCCACCCCAACTTCTAATATTCAGGAGATAATTAATATTGACAGGCGGCGCCGGGGTCTCGCTCAGTCAGCCGTGTGCCGGAGCGTTCACGTAAATCCATGTTGACAAGCGGGTTTGTTCTCTGTTCTGTTTGGGTTTTTTTTACATCAGGAGAAGCCTTTTTCCTTCCCACCTGCTCGCAAGGTTTCACTTACACGCGTACGTTTGCTGCCGCGCGGAAGCCCCACCATCGCGCTTTTGTTCGTTAAGGCCGCGTTCCCCAGGTGCTCACAGGAAGTGATTCGCGACGCCCCCCCCCCCCCAACGCCTCGTCACCCTCCCCAACTTACACCTTCTCTTCCATACGTCTCTCTGTTCCACCTTTCTGCCGGCGTCGTCGCACCTCTCCGCCTTCCTCTCACTTCACCCGCTCCCTCCGCCCGCCACCTTGCACCCCACCCCTCACCCTTCCTCCATCAATAAGGCGCCTCTCCATCCCCCACCGCCCCCCCCCATCACCTCCTCCTCCTCCTCCTCCTCCTCCTCTACCCGCTGACAAACCTCGCCTCCCCTGAGAACCGCCCCTCTCCTCCTCCGCCTCCTTCCCCACCATCACCTCACCCAGGGGGTGGGCAAACTTTCTGACCGCTGGGGCTACAATGGCTTCAGCACCACATCAAGTTCGGTTTAGAGGTTTGTATCGACTGAAAGATATTTAAAACCATCAAATTAGAAATGAGAAATTTCCCCACTGTGGGACTAATAAAGGAAAATCTTATCTTATCTTAAGGGATTTTTTTTTAATCCATAACCTGAAGAGAAACGCACAGGAATCGACGGCCTTCGTACAAATGAATCCACATATAGTTCGGCTTAAAGGATAAGTTGTTGTTTGGTGAGCCACCTAATAGGAGAAAAAATATATATCATCGGACATGTAGAAAATATATTATTTAATATCAATTGAAAATGAACTAAAGCATTACAAGAAAATATCATTCTCTGAAGCCCGGCCGTATTTATCTCTCCATTGAAATGACTCTTAAACCGCTGAAAAAAGAAATGGGTAAAATACAGCTATTTTTTCACTTACTTATTATTAATATAATTTCTCCAAGTTCGGCGGGCCGGATTAAAAAGCTTTAACGGGCCGCAAACAGCCCTCGGACCGTAGTTTGCCCATGCCTGACCTGACCTAACCCCTCCTCACAGGGTGCTACGACCCCCACGTCTCCGTCTTGCTTCAGCCACCCCTCCTCTACCAACCCCCGTGGCGAACCTGCGGGTCCGCGGCCCTCATGTTCAGGATGCTCCCTCAGTCAGAGGTCAGCGCTCCGGCTGTTTTTCTCCCTTCTCCCCCCTCGGCGATTCTCAGGAACATGACTGGATATCACAGCGTTTCATTTACCCTCCAGTAGGCTGCCCCTCCCCCACCCCTCCCCGAGGGTTAAATATTTTTTTATGAATGTCTTTTTTTCCCTCTTTTTTGGTGTGGGTACATTTGTATTCCCAGATAATTTAAGGTCGGCCTCCCTTTTCTTATACTTGCGTTTTTGCCTCCCTCCAAAGGGCCACGGAGCATTTTCAGGCACAAACGCACAAGTTTTCCCCCTCGTAAATAACGCAAATCCTTGTAATTACCCAGGGGGGAAAAAAACACCAACAACAAGTGATGACAACACAACCAGCCACCGCTGCCGTCGCTGCCCTCGCACCAAGATTTAGACGTTATTTCTGCGTGCGGTGCGGTGCGGTGCGGTGCGGTGACATTAACAATGTGGTGATTATCCTCCCTGCAGCCGTGTCCCTGAAGGGAATAAACATATGTTTCTTGTTGTCGGCGCACTAAGTATATTCAATTAAGAAATTCCACAGCTGAGAGCAAGTTTGTGAATTCTTCACAGGGGGGAAAACATCGCAATTGTGTTGAAATTAGTGCCAGCGCTGGCTGCGGGCCAGAGCTATAAAGTAGACACGACACTCATGTGACTTGTCCACATCTACTTGTATTGCCCAGGATGGTGTCACACGAAATCCTTTGATTTAGACCAGGTGTGGGCAAACTACGGCCCGGGGGCCATATACGGCACGTTAAAGCTTTTAGATGCGGGCCGCGAAACAAAAAGAAATTCTATTGATAGGAAGTAAGTCATAAAACAGTTGCATTTCATCCATTTTTTCAGTGTTTTAAGAGTCATTTCAATAAGGAGCTAAATGCCACGGGGCTTCAAACACACTGATTTTGTTGTCACGCTTATGTTCATTTTCCATTGACATTAAACCCTTTCTACATATCCCATGATATTTTTTTTTTTTTCTCCTATGAGGTGGCTCACCAAAACACTCCATCCATCTGCTCCTGCTCCGGCCCCCCCGCTGTCAAATTTTAGAACCCATTGTGGCCCCACCAGTCAAATAGTTAGCCCACCCCTGGCTTAGATGTAATTGTAATTTTCCCTTTTCATGCACAGTTGCCCCCACTGGACGTTTCCTTTTCTCTCACTCATGCACATAATCAGGGCAATTTTATTTAAATGAATTTGGAATTTGCTCTCTTGTTTTTTTTTTTTTTTAAAGATATGTGGGCACCAACTGTTACGTTTTTTTTTAATTAAAAAAAAAGATAATTCCAGCTACAAAACTTGCTCCTAAAATTCAGCAAGTCTGGCATGGAGGCGCTGCTGTCGTGGGCTGATTGCCAAAGAAGTCTTTGCCACTTCTGTCACTGCCACTTAATTGATTTTTTTTTAAAGTCCAAGTAATAGGTTTGTGTTGTTGTCTTAGTTTTAAAAAAGAAGGCTCAAACGCTTTCTCAGGCTTTGCATTGCTGTGTCATCCCCTCTATTTTTTTTAAATCATACATTGTTTTTCCCCGTTGTTGTGCTTGCTTGTAGGCAACAGCGGTCGCCTTGGCACGTGCAGAATCCGAGAACCTCAGCACGTTCTACAGGTGCCACGTGCGTGCGTGCGTGTGTTGGCTTCACACATGAAGGCAAGTGAAAAAAAAAAAAGGCATACTTTCGAAAATACAGATCTGTGCATGGAAAAATGATCACGACCGGCGCGCCGCTCTCATGCCCGTGAGCTTCGCACAGGGAATTAAGTCAGTAAGAAAAAATGAAGCGTGAAGTGATGATGCTTATGGGGGAGAAAAGGTTTTTTCCTTTTCACTTCATTTTACACCGCTAATTAATTTGTGAGCAAATCCAAACACAGTTTGCGGTTGTGAAGAGATGCTATCATTTGTTATTTTTGTCCTGAGAGGCACCTGTGGCGAGTGGGGGAGGGGGGAGGGGAGAGCAACCTAATTGCGGAAGCCACTAATTTGACATCCATTTATTAAAGCACACTTCTTCTTTTTTTTTTCGAAATTAATTGCAATATATATTATCTTCAGAATTGCAAATTCTTAATGTATGCTGGCGGCCGGAGGACAGAGAGATCTGTTCGGTGCCAGAGCGAATAATGAAAATGTGTCATCTTGGATGAGGGAGGCAGACACATACTGCTCTTCAGAGAATTCCATTTTCTAATTCTCTGACAGACGCAGAGGGGGAGCAGAACACATGTACCTCCCCCTCACATACACCAATTACCGCAATGAGCAAATGAAAGGTTGTGTCCCATCAGGGCCGCCGTAGGGGGTAGAGAGACAGAGAGAGATAGAGAGAGGGTGGGGGAGGGGGTGTGGCCAGGGGAAGGGGGAAGTTATACATAATTGCCCCAGAGCACGCACAGACACACACACATGCACAGACATTAATGCGCGCACACACACACACACACACACATACATTACCCAAAATCATCATCTGCTGCCCGGTTGTTGATAATTGTGAGTTGTCGGTTTAGTGTTGCAGCAGATTGGCTCTCCATGTTATTATTGTTGTTATTATCATTATTATTATTATTATTATTATTACTATTATATTTTTTAACTCCGTCTCACGCTCTACATTGTGCCTCCACTTTTGTGTCCCACTCTTCTTCATCAGCTACCACCATCCTCAGAGACATTTTCACTAGCTCGCTTCTCACAGGGGCAGCCAAAAAGCAGCAGCACCAACAGGTCAGACGAGGAACTGCCCGGAGGTTACGAAAGAGGATTAGGGCCACAAGAAGAGAAAAAAATACTACAGGAAGGAGATTTTTATTTGAGTTTTCATTTCGAGTTTTAAGTTGAAATTTGGTGAATAAAGTCAACGTTTTTGTCACGAAATTCTTCACGAAATTTCGTCTTTTTTACGTCAACTTTTTTTCTTGAAATTTCGACTTCAATCTCAAAATTTCAACTTTATTCTCGAACTGGAAACTTTAAAAAAAAAAATTCTCTTAATTTTTTTCTCTTCTTGTGGCCCTAATCCTCTTCCGCACGGAGGAACTCATTATAAAAGGGAAAAAAAAAAAATATTTGCATACTCCGACAGAAAATACCCTATGTTGGACTAATTCACCTCTTCATGTGTTAACTCTCTGGAGGTTAACGCAAAAATTAAAGACAAACTGCCCTTTTCTCTTTTTATTTTTTTTAGCTGCAATTCCAGTTCTCGACTCCCGCTGGAAACGAAATGCAGTCAGCTCAATTAAACCTCAATTCATCCTGTCCAGCGCGCAGCTGCTCGCCGCGTCTCTCTCTGCCGGCGTCCCTAAAAGCCAGCAGTAAAATCTGCGAGCCCGTGAAGCCCTCCTGACTGCTTGTTCTCACCGCGGCCGGCTGCAGCTCTGCGGCGACTCGGCGGGCTAATTGAAGTCAACCACAGGGCAACGGCTAATGATCGGCCTGTAGCGACCCTTGATGGTCTGTCATCTTCCTGTCTGCAGCCCCGCGTGGTATTTAGAGACATCCTGGAGGGTCGGAGAAAATGAGGGGGAGAGAGAGAGAGAGAGAGAGAGAGAGAGAGAGAGAGAGAGAGAGAGAAACAGAGAGAGAGACAGAGAAGAAAAATGTAGAAGAGCAGCAGATGTGGACGTGGCGAGGAGAAAGACCAAAAGACCAAGAGGGGGCGCAGGTGGTGGTGGGGTGAGGGATGGTGGGGGAGCAAGAGGGGCGTGCAGGGCGGTAGGGGTGGGGGTTGAAGAAACGATCCGGATGATGAAGTGACCGCCACGCTGCGTGGAGAAGTAGCCACATCCGGCTCACTGTTCACTTTCCACCCGTTGACCATTACGCCTCCCTGGGAGCTCCCCCCCGCTGCTCCAAATTTCCGCAAAGAAAAAAGTTGATGCGGAGAGGTGGAGCGAAAGGTGGGAAGACGGGAACTGTGGATGAGGTGAGAGAGAGGGGGAGGAGAGAGGGACATTTTGTCTCCTCAACGGAAAAGCCTCTTGTCGTTCGAAGACAATCGCCCGGAGTTTGTCTATTCCGACCTGTTGCGATTGATTATTGAGATGTCATATAATTTGCCTGTGCTTTATAACCTGTAGAGGTTGGAGAATACCGTGTCTGCTTTAATGCACCAGGCCACCTGGTTGGAGCGCAGCTCTCGCAGAAAAACAGACCACTGCTTCCTTTCAAAATTCCATCTGGAGATTCTGGAAATGTGCATCACTTTATCCATTGTCGTTCACCATCTCAAAAAAAGAATCATTGAAGGAATCAACTGCAAGCATTGATGAATATATTTATCTATACTTATATACATTAATATACACATGCAGATTTCAAATCACTTAATATATTGACTAACCAACATCGTGGCAAATTGAGACACTATGTCCGATCCCCCCATGCCCGATATTTTTGAAAATTTCTAACCATGTTAAAGGTCATATCCATAGAAACCAGAAGCACTGATTAAATCATACGTTCCTCTGCGAACACAAAATACCCAAAGAAAATCATTACCACTATTGCGCCCATCCTCATGTTCATTGTTTGATCTGCTTACCATCCATAGGAAGCATAACGATTTCCATGGGATACAATAGGAAATCAAAACGATTTTCCCTTCCTTCCTTCCTTCCTTCAGTGAAGGAATTACGTCTCGCTTGCCGGCCTTGACAACCTAATTGAACATTAGCCTAATATAGAACATTAGCGGCTGAGAAATGAAAGCCCTGCCGTCCTTGAGCCGTCTGTCAGCTTCATGGCGAACACTCCAGCGTTCGCCCAGCTAGTCCTCTCCGGCTCTGAGTGAAAGGACCTCATCCTGAAGTGAAGAGCATAATTTAGCCTGCTCTAATGACACAGACTATTCAACGGACGCAGCATAATTGTTACACCAGAGCCGGGTGGGGAATAATAGTCCCAAACTCCCCCCCCCCAAGCAGGGGGTACGGGGCTCACTGTACTGCCGTATTGCTCTAAAGTCCTTCAGGAGAGGCTACGATAACTAGATTCACCAAGTTATGCGAACTACGAGGAGCCCATTATTTCTTAATATGCTTCTTTTTTTTTTCAACCTGACATTTTTTATTTTTTTTTTGACGCGGGAAGGGAACGCTCGCTGCTAATTCCTAATGTGTCATTCTGCGCGGGTGGCTCCCAGGGCTGTAAAGGTCCAGTGTGTAAAATTTTTAAGGAAGCCAGCCTGACAGCACATTTTGTATTCAGGGCTTCCTTTAATTATCGCACATCCTTAAAAAAAAAAAAAAAAAAAAAAAAAAAAAGGAAAAAAATGTAAATAGCAATCTTATGGCTCTTTTTTATCTGCAGCCCTCTGATTTAAATTTCAACAGCAACCTTTTCCCACAGGCTAATAATAAATTCAAAAAATGAAATAACAACAATAAACCAATTAAGTAATAATGTAATCCTTCAATGGACATCCTGTCCTGATTGATGCGCCAAAATACCCGCAGAGCATTCTGGGAGTTGTGGTATTAGCGATAACGGTAGCTTCTATCTTCCTTTGGAAGGTCACATGGGTGGTGTTGTGTGACGCGTTTGTATCAGCTGGTATCACAGAGGTGTAACCTTAAAAAATAGCGGTGCAAGATGGCAGCTAACTAGGAGCAAGACCCTCACTATGGATATTCATATATCTATATAGAGATATAGAGATATAGATATATAGATACATATACATATGAGAACTTCTGAGGGTAGGAAAACCAAATTACTTTCACTGCGACTATACACTTTCATTATTGTATTTATGGACAGGTATGTTAAGCTTTTACCGATATAAAAATCACAAACCAAGCCAAATGTTACACACTGGACCTTTAACCAGGCGGCACCTTCCTCACGCGGCCGATTTCCAGCGATCCTCATCTAAACGCGCCTAACTCGGCGGCGCTCACACTGGACATTAATGAGCGGCGAGACGGGCGCACACTCCTCGCCGGGCAGGGAGAAGAAAAGGCAGAGAGAGCGGAGGGCAGCGCCGGTCTAATGAACTCACGGCTCCGTGTTCCCTGTCACTCCTCTGCTCAGAACTGTGACCCGGGACAATGCGGCCGCATTGTTTGGCCCTCGCCATTGTGCCCACGGAGAATCAATGGCGCCTGTAACTTAAACTTGGTGGCGGTGCGGCGGGCGACAGCAGCCGTCCGTCGCCAGCGATATTTCTTTTTCTCTCCTCTGACAGCGGCCTTTTGACGGAGACTTTGTGTGGGGGAGACTTGGCTGCGACGTGAAAAAGGCTGCACGAGTTCACCGCAGGATTATCCAGGTTTGTATTGAGGCTGTGGGAAGGGCCAGTCAGGGTGGGTGTGTGTGTGTGTGTGTGTGTGTGTGTGTGTGTGTGTGTGTTCCAATAATGTGACAGTCATCAATTCCCTTTGCACAGGTGTCAGGGTTTACAGTTAGTTAGACTAACACGACATGTGACTAGAGATGGGAAGTAACTGAGTACAAATACTTCAGTACTGCACTTAAGTAGGTTTTTTTTTTCAGGTATCTGTACTTTACTTGAGTATTTATTTTTCAGACGACTTTTCTACTCCTTACTGTACATGGAAAAAGCAGGCTCATTACTTTTCTGTTTAAAAGATACAAATTCAGTTTAAAGTAATTCACTTCTTCTTCTTTTTTTTTATATGTTATTGCTTGAAGTGGAGCTGTTTGAACTTCGCTCTTTTGAAATATAAAAGTGGATCATAGATACTTGTTCAGTCACTGACCAGTACATTTTCAGTACAGAGAAAAATAAACATGTAGAAAATAAGATTGATTATAGCCACTAAAAGTGTCTAATTGCTCACCGGTCATAACTATGACAGTGCTGCAATTAAACAGGATGAAAAACTTTGAAGAGCAGTGCAGATTTCCACCTGACTTGCAAGGGACCCCTTAATGCCAAGCAGTCGTCATCAGGGGTCTGGGTGCGGCGAGTGGAAGAGCAGAGACTCAGCTAGTTAGCTCACAGACTGTGAAAATCAATGAAAGGAGGGAAGTCAGTCATCTATACTTGATGTCAATTTGACTTGACGTTTCCCACCTTTTTTTTCTTTTTTTTGGTCTGGAGCGATCCAAAAGTGATGCTGTTTTACATTAATTTACGCGGACAGGACGCCTCAGATCAATGAATCTGCTTCAGCGACGACCTATGAAATAGCAAAAACCTACCTTTCTTTCTCTCGTTCCCTCTCTCTGTGCTTGTGTGTATTTCATTTTATTTTTTCATACATGTAGCTTTTAGACATACTCTGAGTCAGTCTTCCTAATGGGCTTTGGACTGAGACATGATTGCTGCATGTCGTGCTTTAACCCCAAGCAGGACCTAAAAGACTCGAGGGAGCCGAGGACCCCGAATGCACCATTCTGTGTGCAGATGAATAGAAACCTATTAAGGAGGGTATTGAAGAGTGTGTGTGTGTGTGTGTGTGTGTGTGTGTGTGTGTGTGTGTGTGTGCGCCCGTTCTTTCAAATTTGTAAGAGCTCTTATACCCCAGCAGTAAAACAGCAGCACTCCGCGACCTGCCGGTCATTTCATCTACTTCCAAATGTCACCGTGTCACAGGATCAGCTGGGTCCCTAGCGGGGTGCGTGCGTGGGTGCGTGTGTGTGTGTGTGTGTGTGTGTGTGTGTGTGTGTGTGTGAGAGAGAGAGTGTGTGTGTGAGTGAGTGCGTGTGTACGCTCATAATTGACCAGGCAAACATAAAAGAGGGAAGAGGAAGAGGAAGAAGAAGAAACAGAGCAACAACAACAACAACAACAACAACAAAAAGACAAACAAACAAACAAAAAAAAATTGTAACTTTTCAGCTCACTTGTGCGGAGTTTTTCCTCTGTGTGACAGCGAAGTCCATTGGGCTAATCGGGCAAAGATCGCCGCGAAGAAGCGACTCGTCACTCCGGACGTCAGCGGACGCGGGGGAGCGGAACGCCGCACATGACGGACAGACGCTCGAGACCCCCATCTGTGATCGTGTCGCGGTGATATTTGTTTTTCTCCTGGAGGACAAGTGACGATTCAGGTGGCGAAGCTGTGTGTGTGTGTGTGTGTGTGTGTGTGTGTGTGTGTGTGTGTGTGTGTCGCCGGGGTCGTTTATCCGCTATTAAAGATTAATAGAAATAGAAAAACGTCGGCGAGGTCAGCGGGGCCGGAGCCCGCCAATATGAACAGGAAATGGGCGGGGGCGGAGGGGGGCGCCGTAGGTGGCCCCGCGGCTAAACAGGCCATTATCATTCATTTTACAGGATGTTTGTCATTCACAACACAGCCCGAGCCCCCGCAAATAGCGCTGTAGTGATGTCTGACGTGAATAACTGGCAATTGCTGAACGTGGAAAACAGTTATCGCTTCATTCGTGCTCATTTGGACTTCTTTTTTTCTCTTGTTTTCCTCTGATTTCCTCCACCCCATTTGCTCAAATCTATTTTTCCTTTAATATCCATCCCTTATTCTCGTGTCCTTGAGTTTACTCTCTTAGATTTTCCCTTTCTTATTTATTTTTTCAAATATCATTTGACCATGCGCCAATCCTTCCTCCGTTTCTCTTGTGCTGTTCATCACCTTCCTTTCCCTCACCCGACAATGAAGTCTGTTGGCAAATGACCCGTCCTTTTTCTTTTTACTTTGTGCCCACCTGCTGTTTTCTATCCCTCCATCTTTTCCCCTCTTGCCTTATTTGTCTACATATTTCTTTTTTCCATCATAAGTCACCAAGTTCTCTTATATCTACCAACTTCATTTTTTCCCTCCCTTAAGGTCCCACACCTGCCAAAATCTGAGCTTCTTGTCAGTCATCACCAGCATGAATTGCTGAATTACTAATTAGTTATTTTTGAAATAATCTAATAATAATAAATGCTGCAGAGAATGAGCACTCAGTTTTCATTCTAGCTGATCCTTTGATGTATGTTCAACATGTGTGGAATTAGACAAAAACAAGTTGGAGGCAACAAACTGGCTGAGGGAAGATGAATGGGTGGCCTCTGTGACATCACAAAGGGTTCATTTGCAGGACTCTATGGTTTAACCTACCGATTCTGAGAAGCAGCACACCCAAAAGATTGTTCTTTTCTCACTTCGTATCATCATTCTAAAAAAAATATATATATATATATATATATATATATATATATATATATATATATATATATATATATATATATATATATATATATATATATATATTAGTAAAGTGAATTTGCTATCACACAGCCCCTTCAATGCCATGTTTTCCTCTCCAGTCGGTCTCTCACCTTCTGTCTCCCCCCTCCTCTGCTGTCCTCCTCCTTATCCTGCTGAGATCCGCCTTTATTGGCAGAGCTTTGCAGCCCCCAATACCTGGAGATTAAACTTGTCCTTTAACTCATGTGATATTACAGAACATCCCCCGTCACACCTGATCTCCTTTTTTTTCCCGTGCGTGTATACACTCGCCTAGGCCGCTAGCTTCCCGCACTCGCTGCCGCATTATTACCAGCTCCGGGTGGCGTGGATGCTCTCAATGAATTCATCAAGCTCGCTGTCTCTCCCACCGCGGCGTGTTTTACTCGTGCTGGCACGTGTGTGTGTGTGCATGCGTGCTTCAAAACGTGGAAATCCAAAGTGCCTAAACGTCCCTTTTGACGTTTTCTTCAAGCTCTGGAATTCAATAAATAGCTCGGACCAAAGTCTTGATTTGATCCAGTGTGTTTTGGTGTTGTTTTGTAATGCATTATGACTTCTTCTTCTTCTTCTTCTTCTTCTTCTTCTTCTTATAAATGCAGGTTCCCTCTATCCGTCTATGTCCCTGGTGATTTCCGTGCGGCCCCTTCAGACTCAGACGGCCGCTGCTGTCAGACGATCACCAGCGCTGCGTGTGGAGACGGCCAGAGCAGCGTGACGCGCTGTGGAAGACTAGTGATTTTGTTGTTGCAAATCTAAATTCCTGACAACAAGTCACAGTCTACCTCAGCGAGTGACGCCTCCAACCTTCCCATCTCTGTCTGTTTCACTTTTTTTTTTTTTAGGGGGTGTTGTTCAAATGTCTGTATTGTGCTTCCACATTCAGATTCCATCGCTGACAACGTGAGCTACGCGGCCACGAGGCAAACGTGCGCAAAGAGCGGAATTACATGCCGACCAGAACACAAGACTTTGCTCATGTGTTGTGGCCGGGCGACAAACTGTACGCCATGTGGAAAACATGACCGCCGACCTTTGAAGAAGAGCAGTTCACTTCACAATCACACGTGTTATTTGTGCGTAAGTTATTGAGTTTGAGGAAAATATTATTTCTCTCTCTCATGGACAGAATGAAACCGCTTTAAAAAGAAGTTCATTTCCAGAACACAGCAGTCATCTTTTGTTCTTCTGCACGCTCAAGCGTTCCTTTTTCCACCATTAAACACTTTTCTTTGGCCGCTTTGCCCAGTTAACAATGAAGTCTGTTGGCAAATGACCCATCCTTTTTCTTTTTACTTTGTGACGGTTCAGCGCGCTCCTCTGAAGGTAAGTGCTCCTGATAATTCCGCTCTTTCTTTCTGGCCCGCTTGTTCAGCTCTCTCTGTTGTTTTTTTCCCCTCCGTAATTGCCAGACTTTATATTAAGCCTGCGAAGGCCGCGCGCGTCCAAAAACAAACCAGCGACGAAAAGCTAACGCTGTCGGTAATTGGTGCATGGCGGCCGGTGAGCCGCGCGCACGTGAATGTGGCCTGACTGCCGAACATTAAGCCGAGCCCAGCGGGGCGGCTGGAAACTCATTGTCTCTTCATTTGCTGTCCCCCTCCGCGGCTCGTGTACTCGCATTGTATGTCGTTTACCCCCCTGCACCACCGGAAATAAAGTGAGAAGCCCTGCAGCCTGTTGGTGTGATGCTGATTAATGTTCTGCATTCTGCATATGATACGTCCCGCCGCAACGTCTCAGCCTGACTCCAGCTGTGGCAATCAATTCAATCAGCGGCGCTTATGAACCCATTACAATCTGGCCGAGAGTGGCCGGGTGGGGGAGGGGTGGGGGGCGTCAGGGAGGGAGGCTGCATCCCCCGACTGGCTTCGGAGTAATTACCGCTCAGACATGGCCAAAAGAATGGAGATAGATAGATAGATAGATGATAGATAGATAGATAGATAGATAGATAGATAGATAGATAGATGATAGATAGATAGATAGATAGATAGATAGATAGATAGATAGATGTACTTCCAGTCACTTTCAACCATTTTACCAAAGGATTTGGTCCTAGCTGCTGCACTGTGGCAAATTTGAAACAAAAAAATGCGAGATTGATGGTCAGAGGGTCTTTTTTGTTGGTTTTTGTTTTCTTTCTCTGTTGCAGTTGAAGTGCAGTTCCTGGACAAACAGATGATCAAACGTTCTTAAAAGCATCGCCCATGAGACACTGATAGACAGATAGATAAATAGATTGATAGATTGATAGATACGTACCAGAGGGTTTTGCTTATCATTTATTATCATTTATAAACCCTCATCACCTCACGTTTCAGAAAATTCGGGTGGGCTCACTAATAAAACATCTCTCTAACGACTCACAATTGGTCTATGAATATGCATAACAGCGACTGGGCAATAACAGCGGTACTGCTGGGCTCCTCCAGCGGTAAATCAGCGACCAGTCTGGAGGCTGGCGTAGCGCGTTGTCATGGTGACTAATGTGTATCATAGGAAGGCCAGAGGTCTCCTGCAGCGCTGCGAGGACATCTGCAGGTCTCCGGGGCGTAATCTGCCATGCAGGAAGCTCATTGGCTGCACCATGTGCACGCACACTCATGCCGGACACACATACACAGACACAGACACACACACCGCCAGCACCAGCAGCTCTCACCTCGCACATAATTACAGGCTCAGCTCCGCCGAGAGAGGATTTTTAGCAGCGCTCCAGGGTTGAACATCTCAAGCGTGCGTTTGAACCGCTGACCCCTGGATGTGCTGCGGTGTTGTCACTTGACTGGGAGTTATGGTGCCAGCATAATGAGCCGGCACATGAGTCACCCACAGTTTGTGTGGGTCTCCGAGGGTTACGGGCGCACAGTCAAAGCGGTCAGGTGGCCTTTTTAGTCACTGATGAGGCATTTATTGTTTATCGCTGATTTGTTTGTTGTTTTTTTTTCAACCCCATTGACAGGCAGCAGCTCTCCAGCACATGTGGTGTTTCCATTCAAATGGCAAACATTTGTCCTCCCACCGGCGGGCTTATTTATTCATGCAAGGCTGTGAGTGTCGGAGGGGCAACGTGGCGCGTAAATAGCTTTGCCGTGGAAATGTAGGGCCTTCATATGAGGATGGCAAACCGCGGGAATTGTCAGAAGCATTTTTCAGTCTTCATTGTACAATGAAGGATAGCAATTAGTTTGGAGAGGAGGTTTGACTTACTGCTCAGATAAACTCTTGATGACAGTAACACTAAGGAGCAAATTAACAAGTCCAGCCTAAGAAGGCTTGAAAACCAAGCATCCACAGGAAACGCACCTGTATGAAAATGGACATAAACAAGTTGTCCCAAGTTTGAATGGAAGCGTACTTAAAATATGATTTTGTTGCATCACCATTTTACTTAACAACAAGTATTATTATTATCCATCCATCCGTTTTTGTGACTCGCTTCTTCCTGAACTCTGGGTCACGGGTCTACTGGAGCCTCTCCCAGGTGTCACAGGGCGAAGTCAGGGTGACACCCTGGACGAGTCGGCAGTTCATCACAGGGCCACACATAGAGGCATAGAAACAACCATTCGTACTCACACATACACACCTACGAACAATTTAGAGTGTCCAATTCACCTCACGTGCATGTTTTTGGACTGTGGGAGGAAGCCCAAGAACCCGAAGAGAACTCACCCCCTCATCATCATCAATCAAGTCACTGTACAAATACTTTCAAACTGACAAGCGTCAGTCACTGGCTGCAGTTCACTATCCTCAACCGTGGTTTAAATGAAGAAATTACCTCGCATTGTGTCCACTTTAAATCAATACAAGTTCCCTTTCTCTTTTCAAGGACAGCAATAAGTCCACGTTGTGGCCCTTCATTTGAAATGGCCTTCAGCGCACAGAGCCAGAGCCAGAGAAAACACTGTGCTGACGTTTACAATTCTCACAAATACAAAGCCTCTGCGTACAAAAGTGTCTCATCATGCGAAGCCATGCAGGCAATTTTATTTGTGAGGCTCCTTTCACACTCAACTCAAAACCATCAAACTCAACAATATTAAATGTTACTGTATTAAATATAATGGACTAAATTGAATGAATGAAAAAATATTGCTACAAAATAGGCAGCTAAAGTAAAAGAGGCTGTCGAGACAGCAAGACAGGAAAATGAATGCAGAGACGTCATTTATTCAATCCAGCGAACAAGAAATATTCGTGGCGCAGTTTTAGCCGACCTGCGGCATCCAGGGAGTTCGCCCCATGCAAGAGGATCACTGGAAGCTGCCAGCGACAGAATGATCACTGAATACCAAATACCACTTGTCCTAGTCTTAGGAATGCAGACTCAATTTTGAATTCATTGCGGATGCTTCAAAGCAAATGGTTTGATTAATAACGATACATGCAGTTGATAACGTACCTTACAGCCCAGGATGAGGTTTGATCTTATTACAGTCACATTACGGTTACACAGTTCTCATTTTGATGGGTCACTTGGTGAGTTCAGTGGCTTGCATTTTTGAATAGACAAACTCTATTTGCTATTTGCATATTTGTAGCGTCATTGTGGAATAAAGGTCCACAGGTCTTAAAAGCAGAACAACACCACGCCCTCAACACCTGGCCATGCTGTGAGCTTAAGGGAACAGTCTGACATTTAGACACAAGACAGTTTTAGATAGAGATGGTTGGAACAACACCTCAGTCCAGTTGCAGGAGGAAAAACAGCCAATATTCACATGTGTGATGTGCAGGTGCAGAATCACCCGGCCACAACTTGTTATTACAGACCGTATTGTTCAAACCTGTGAGTGTTGTAAAAAAAAACACAAAAAAAAAACAATTCTAACAGCAAAAGAAAGAAAGAAAGACAACTCAAATAGCAGCTGGAAATCCAGAAGGATCAACCAAGAAAAGAAAAAAAATCCCTGAAACTGAACATCGAATGCATTCTATTAGGTCTTTAGTGTTAGATTTAAAACAATTAAAAAAAATAAATATGCTCTTTTTCTATCTGCTTCCAACAACACCAGTGGCAAACATTGATTCTTAGAATACTAAGATTTGATTTTCAGATGCAAGATTAGTTTTAAATCAGTAATTTACTGGTTTTGCGTCATTGGATTTGCCACTTGAATACGTTATTCAATGGCACATTGTGTCTGACTTCTGGGAGAATACTCTCTTTTTTTCTTGTTGGACCTGCGGTGCTGTTTTATTTTTCAACTTACATTGATACATTTGTTCTCTTCTAAATGAAAAGTGATCTATCAAGAAGGTGCAAAGACATTGGAATTTTCAGTCATCACAGTTGAGTCATGATGATGTGGCCATGAAAGCAAATCTCAAGATAAATGTCGTGAGCCGAACCGGTCCATCGTGTGGACAGGCTTCCAAACATATACTGCAGGTTCTCTATGTGTATTACTACTCCTCATTGGCCAGTGAATATCCATGTGCTTCCCACTAAAGAGGCCAGATATTCTGTTGGCGAGCTTAACATATGACTCATAAGAAGCCATTGAAAAATCTAGAGATGGTTTTCATTGACTGAATTCGAGTTGCTTCCTGGGAAGCTACACTTGAGGGACGACACAGAGGAAACATACAAAAGAAGATCTGAAATCTAATTTCTTTTAAAAAAAAAAAAAAAACCATCTGTTGAAGGCCAGGTGTGTAATATTTAAGCATATCTAATGGTATGACAATGAACAGAAAACACATTTCTATGTTTTTAATTAGATAAAATTGAATAAATTGAGAGCAGATTCACTGAGGAGGCGTCTATCTGACTATCTGTCTATCGGGTTTGGGGATTTCACTCTGAACCACAGCCTGTATGAATAAAGATGTGGGACCAGAAACCAGGAAGCCACATTAGCATCGTCAATCTCACGCTCTCAACAGAAGAAGCTACAAAATCTTCCAAAAAAAACAACTGAAGTGGATTTATTCCCACCTGAGGGCTTCTCTTGCTGCTGTGATGGCTTTGGTTTGCCTTACTCTGCCCTCTGGTGTCCATTTTGTGCCTTTAAAAAAAAAAGTAAATAAATAACAGATGACTTAATTTTGCAAAATATCTACTGGATCTGCAAAACAAACTGCTGGAAGCACAGCCATAAAACATTATGCCTGTTCTGTGTCACTGTGGAGCAGACTATTTGAGCAGAGTCACACTGTGATGTTTTCCCCATGGATGAAACCACGAGGCCTTTTCAACTACTGCCCCTGAAGAAATAAAGGGAAGCGTGCTGCAGTACCATATCGGCCACTTTCTGTCATCTAAATGATTTGACTCATCCAGCACGATTCCAGTTCTTAGAAAGGGAAATAATTTCTGAGTGAGAGCTGGCAAAGTACAATTTTGAATGGTTTGACTTCCCAAAATAAAATCACACAGTATAAAAATTTGGTTTACAAATGGGTGCTGCAAATGCTGGTTTGAAAATTTACAAGATAAAAATATTTTTTTAAAAAGGACCTCAGGCAAAACAGTAGCTGTAATTTTAAAAGTTGAACTTGAGAAACTATGTGGTGCAAAACAAAAACAAGCTTAGTTCAAAGAGCATCATTAGTCAAACTGGCTTAAAAACCAACCAAACAAACAAACAAGCAAACAAACAAAAAAAATGCTTTGAGGCCTTTATTAAGAGGTCCCAGCAAAGTCCTGCGGTAGTGACGCCCACTCAGGTCACACCAGGGCTGGCGAGACCAAGTACTGGAGGGTGGATGAGGATGTAGCTCACAGGGCAACACGGAGATGGTTATCCTCTGAGCTTTCAGGACATCTGCACCTCCCTGGAAGCTTTGCAATGATCACAGCAGCAAAAAACAATATATAGCCTCAAACACACATGGTGTCCTGTTAAAAAGACCGGGCACAGTGTGAATATGTGCAGTTCAACTACCACTGAAACTAACCAAAAAAAACACACAGGGAAGCCGTTGAATGCTTATAGATGTATTTTAATAAAAATAGTTCTGTCAAAATTAAACAGAATACAATATTTCTTTTTTAACATATTTCCAGTACATAGTTATTTTTTTGCTCATCTTTTGTTTTTTTTGTTTTTTTGTTTTTTACATGTTTTAAATCTCATTTTAAAGGTTTTAAAGATCATGCTAAGTAGGGGGGTAACTCAATGCACAATTGTTGGTTTTTTTCACTTTTTTGCTAAAACTCAAAAGTCAAAATATGAAAAAAAAAAAAAAAAAAAAAAAGAAAAAAAAAAAAGAAAATTATAATCTATGTCCACCGTGAAACAGCAACACCCCAAAATCTGTTACCGAGCCCGGCGCCCTCTTCCCTCCAGAAGGAAGTCCATGTGGCTTCAAGAGGATTCGGGGCGGGGGCGGGGTTGTGGTTCGATCCTTCCCTACTCATCTGATCACATCCGCGCCTACGTCTAAGCAGGAAGCACGGGGAAGGCGCAGCCCCACGGTCAAACACAAAAGGACAGCGGGAGAGTCGTTTCCCTACAGGTGTTGTGCAACAGAGGTGGTCCTCTCACGTCGACGTGTGTGTGTGTGTGTGTGTGTGTGTGTGTGTGTGTGTGTGTGTGTGTGTGTGTGTGTGTGTGTGTGTGTGTGTGTGTGTGTGTGGTAACAGCAGGAGAAGCAGGTGTGCCGAGTGTGTGCTTATCAGAACAGGAAGAAGAGTTATTACAGCAGAAGGTCTTGACCCAAAAAAAAAAAAAAAAAAAAAAACTCAGCCAGGTTTATGTATACATATTTAAAAATAAGTTTCCCCAAGTACACCCCGTTCGGTACAAACACACACATACACACGTCTAGTGTTGTATCGTTTTCCACGCAGGTGGAAAGGAGGGAGGAGCAACACCGCAGGGTCGACGTTTGTTTTTAAAGCAAGGCGCAGCCGCGGAGAGGGGCGGCGCGCTTTAAAGAAGCTCATTTCTGTCTGGAGCAACAAAACACAAAACGACTGCATCAGAAGAAGCTCCGGTGTCGCAGTTCACTTAGTGTGGCGCAAAAAGCAAAACTAACCCTCCCTGGAGCACTGAGGAATCCCTTCGTCTTCCCAAGATGTCACTGTTGTCGCTTTTTTTTTTTTTTTTTTTGCCGAGTCTCGTAATTTAAAAATCAACACGTCGAGGAACTTTAGCAGATTGTCTTGACATGTTTTAAACACGAGGTTAAGGTTAAAATGTGCATTTACGTCGACGCAACCGGCCTCTGAATACTTGCTACGAGTGTACACTTGGACTGAGTGTATTTCAATCATGTAAAATAACATTTTAGTTTCTTTAATGCAGTTTCTTGTAGTTTTCTTAAATGCAGCGATGTGTCTTTCAAAGAAAATCGACCCCTTTCCGTGTCTTTCAGTCAACATTGACTGCTCCGACCCCCAAAAAGCACTTGTAGGACTATTATGCTGAAGTTAGCTGCATGTGCTAATTCAGCTCGTGGCTATTAAAGGGCGCACAGCCAAACATAGTCAGTGCAGATGACTTCAAACTTCATCCAATCTCTAGTTTAGCGCCAGCCCAAGAGAATCTGCGAGTCAAACAGTGACCATCCGAGATTCACATCAGTGATGTTTTTACTGCAGCTCGACGGTCCGTCGGAAAGCGTTGTGCATTTCTTCTTAACGGTGTTGAAACGTGGTGATGCATTATGGTACACCTCAAATGCCCTTGATTATATATATATATATAAAAAAAAAAAAAAAGAACAAAACAACCTCCACAGAGTTTCACAGAAGAAATAAAAACTTTGGGTAAAAGCTGACAGCAAAAAAAAAAAAAAAACAACCGTTAAAAATCCAAATGATACAGATGGGAAGAGAAGATAAAGGGAGGTCACTTCAAAAAGAAAAGAGCCAATATACTGGGAGATAATTGAACAAATAATTCAAGTCCAATGTGGGCCTGCCGACTGGCAGCCTGCTAGTCGCTGTTGGCGGAGGCCTAACGGAAAAGCCCTGCGCGTGTTTTGTTCTCTTCACAAGAGTTGTGCGTCTCTATCGGAGGAACTCTTCCAGCACGGCAGCCGTGCGAGGGTAACTCTGAATTCATCAACACTTAACACTGGCTGCTGGCGCTAAGCAGTCTGGCTCTGGGTTCTGGCGCAGTTGGACCAGCGTCACACTAAGTGGGGCTGAAACGCTGGTTGATCATTTTGCTTTTTTTTGAACTGAAGCAAAAAATCATTCGGATTCAAGGGCCCGACACAGAGGTGAGGTTTTCTTTTTATCCTTCATCCAAGACTCAATAATTTTTGAAAGAAGACTGTGTGGCTCCCAGGGGAAGAAAAAAAAGCTTATTTAGCCCGCTGTTTACATCCTGGTTTTAACATTGTGGCAAGTTGTAAGTCGGTTCGTCAAGATGCCAGAACAAAAAAGACAAATGGGCTACTGAGTGAAGTTGCTTCCCCAGATCTACTTTTTAAGACGGTAACTGCAGACGGGTTGGGAAGCTCAGGCTGTGTACGATGTAAGGAGCGCCGTCACTGAGTCCTGACAATTCTTTACTTGTGAGCCGTTTCACCGCAAAATCTCTTTGCGCGGGGAAAATCCTCAGCACCTTCGATACCCCAGCTGACTTTTCTCAGTTTTCCGGCAGATCAGCAAGAGTTTAAATACGGAAACTGCGTGTTGCTGTAGCTTTCAGGTCCCAATATCAATAGCATATAGAGGCCAGCCTACTTTTCCTCTTTTAATACGCTTAAAACTGACCTCGCGTTCAACGCAGCTCTGTTGTGCATTTTCTGTGAGCGCATTGTTCCTTTTGCTTTGCATGTAACATTGAGGGACTTGCGTGGGAAAAAAAGGAGAGACGTCAATTTGTCAGAAAAAAAAAAATCTGAAATCTTGAACTGCGACGGCCTCAGACGGAGCGAACGATCCGCTCCCGGCGACTGGTCACGCGACACGGATGCACTTCCAAGTCGTAACTGAAGGAGATGAAAGTGGGCAGCTCTCGGGCTCCGTCTCAACGTCTCGCTAATACCATGTTAATTAACTGCCAGTCTTTGCTAAATTGACCTCGAGCGGTAGGAGGGGCCGAGGTCACCGTGGTGCTGGTATTGTGGGTTTGTGCAGCAGAGAACAATGCGAGTCAAAAAAATATTTCAAGAAAAGTACTGGAAAAAAACAAAATAAGGGAAGAAAAACCACCCGGTAAAACGGAAGAAAGAAAAAGTAACAATAAGGGAGTTACCATTTGTTCCATCCGGAATGTCCACAAGAAACTGACAAAAAAAAATAAAACACTATTGAAAATGGCTAGATAAACAGAATATAATAATTATTTTTTTAAATAGTGTCACACGGTTTTTTTATTTGATAATACTAAATGAAAAAAAGGAAGCTTTCTCTTCTCTTCTCCTCGGCCCGTGCTGCTGCTGGCTCGGTCTGATGGACAGCCAAACACATCAATCACACGCATGCTCGTTTCCCCCGTCGCCATGACGACCGCCCAACCACTGGACATGCCTCCCCGTCAGTGCTACTCAACGTGAACCTGTGGAGAGACGGATGATTACCTTTGCAGCATAATGAGCCAATTCAGCGGAGTTCAAACGGAGCCTCTTTTGCAGATCGCACTTCCACCGGCTCGATCAATACCGCCGTTCAATACGCAATTCCCTTAATTATTTAACAGCGAAATTCTCGCCACTGTTGGCGTTTCTATTTTAACAAGCGGGCCCGCTAGGTCTTTTGCTCGTTAGGCACCGGGAAGTTGCTCCAAACTCACCTGCCGCATCATTAATATGAAGCCAACAAGTTAGCTGTGTACACACGTGTGCATGCGCGAGGCAGTGAAGCCTTGTTTCACTGTTAGGAAAACAAATTTTCGAAGAAGATTTTGTATTGAATACAAATATTTATCAACTGATACATTTTGGTTTTTGTTGGTTTTTCTCGTCTTTCTGTCCTGTGTTTTGCATTGTACTGAGAGCTATAAAATGAGTTACCTTGCAACGGGTGAGACACAACTTTTGAAGAAAAATGAAGAGATAATGAAATCATAAAATAAAATAACTATAAAATACTGACATGATAGTGTTATTTTACGCTGTGGATAACTAGAAGGATTCCTGCACTTAATTAACTTAAAACTTTTAAGTTCTAAGGCAATGGATATTTTCTTAATCAAACATGTCTCTCATTTTACTGCCGTTTATACAAATATATCATGTTCTTTCTAGAGACTCACCTGGACCTGTGCTAGTGCAAAAAGTTGTCTACTCTGGCAAAGGAGCAGGACCCAGAGCGAACCCGGGCCATGAGCTGAATGCACTCTGTAGCCTGGCCCAGCGCCAACATCAGCGGTGGCTGCTTGGGCAGATTTTGGGACTCTGGAGCAGAAACAGACAGAAAAAGTCTCGCATCACATTCACATCTGGGACCACTGGCTATTTTAATCATTGCGTGAAGCTTTGGAGACAAAATACAGTAGTAGCAACTCTCCTTCTGTGCTTATGTATACAGTTTCTGTGTGTGTGTGTGTGTGTGTGTGTGTGTGTGTGTGTGTGTGTACTCCTTACCCAGTATGGCACTGTTGAGTGCTGAGCAGAGGGATTCTCTCTGCGTGGGGTCTAACTGCTGGCCCACGGGGCAGTTCCACGGATCTGAATATGCTAGCAGACTGAACGCATCCTGCAAACAAACGCACAGACGAGACGGCCCACGTGAGTTTCTGCACAATGCATCTGCTCCTCAATTGACAACCTTCAACATCCAAGGTGGATGTGAACTCAAGTCTTCACGCTACCAGTCAGAGGTTTGGAAACTTTCTACATTGTCGAGGTGCGCTGAAGACATCAAATACATGAGCAAGAATGTATTGAATGTTCTACAATTCTGAACATATTTCATGGAGGGTGGCTAGTTTGAACAATCTAAAATGAAAGACATACAACTTTCATAGCAATCCATAACAATAATTATATGCTATCTATCTATCTTAAACTAAGACAGTGGACTAACATCTGTCAAATGTAACCGACACATGGTCAATTCTGGCTCGCATCGGGGACAAAGTGTAATCCTTCCTGCTCTAGCTGGCATCCACACACACACACACACACACACACACACACACACACACACACGCACACACGCGGGGCACATTTCTTTCAGAGTGTCAGTCTTTTCTTGTTTTTGTTTTATTGCTTTGGATCCAGAGTTTACGGAGAGAAACACTTCTCACGTAGGAAGTCGAATTAAAGCCACCGCTTGTACAACAGCTGAGCCTTACTTGCGCACTCGGCATTATTACAGCCAAGTCTTCAAAACCAAACCTCGCCCAAATTCCTGCTGCATGTACAGAAAGCTGCCACCAGGATTTAGAGCGGTGCCAGGAGGAGAAAGCTGCTCAGCGCAGTTTTTGGCATCCCTCTAATCTGTTGTAGCACAGCTGTTTGCTGGAAATGAGGCTGTGCGTGCGCGCGCATGTGTGTGTGTGTGTGTGTCTGCGCACGAGCGGCCGCGTACCTGTAACATCTTCTTATGTGCGGCATTTTTCCCGTACTCGCGACACAACTGTTCATTCAGCGCCTGCAGTTCCCGTCCAAACTGGATCATCCTCTCTGTGGCGGCCTGGTTCCCTCCGCACAGCTGCCTGCTGTTAGCGCAACCGTCGTCATCTGGCAACACACACACACACACACACACACACACAAAAACACACGCACGCGCTTAGAGCACGCTCAGAAAGACGACCCGAAAAAGCACCTTTGGAAACCAAGTTGGTACCTGCGACGCCGTTTCCGATGCTGTTGTCGTCGGGTTGGAGGATCTCCTCGTGCTTGTACGTGCCGTTCATGATGCGCGCCGAGGAGCCCTCCACTACGCCGTTGGTATAGTGCTCCGCCTCGATCTCCATCTCACTGTCACTGCACACGCACACAGGCAGACAAAGGCACAAGTTGCATTGTGGGATTTCTCTCTTCACAAGGCGACGACGGAATGAACGCAGGTATCGTTTGCCTGATGGCAGCAGCGTGAAGGAGACATAATGTGGAAGTGTGACTGTGTGTGGATTCCTTGAGCCGTGCTGTCAAATTAATGGTATGATGAAGAGTACTAATTTCAGTAGGACTAAGCTTGACGTCACTGAGGGCCGAGGTGTGACATGCACGGCTCGCCACTGATAAGACTTGGTGATGTTGCTGCCAGCACATCAGCTGTCTGCGAGTAATGTTGTGAAAAAAATGATGGTCAGGGTAAAAACAAATGAATAAATGTTTCGCTCATCGCCGAAAGGGAGGTGATTCCACCGAGGGAGGGTTTTGCCGGCGCCCCCTACCTGGTTTCTTGGGTGCTGTTGGCGCTGTGAGGTTGGCTCTTGGTGGAGTCGGAGGAGTTGGACTCAGAGTAGTTGACGGAGGAAGGGGAGGAGGAGGTGGAGGAAGAGGCTGAGGATGACGCGCTGGGGTACTTGACGCTGCCGCTGCCGCCGCCGCCGCCGCCGCCACCGTGGCCCTTTGACTTGTTGGTTGGAGTGATGCCATTACTGCAGGTCGGGCTGTCCGAGCCTGGACAGAGAGAGGTGGAGGCAGTGTTGTAGTCAAGACCGCACCAACCGAGGCCAAGACAAGACCAAGACTTTATATATCAAAGAAAAATAAACAATTTTGAAACATTTTGTTGCTTTTCCAACTATTTTGAACCATTCTCAAAAAAATAACTTTGCTTCATAAAATTGAAAAATAAATTAACTAGGAATAAGAGGCTGTGTCACTCTGGGTGTCACAAACGGAGCCCAACAAGGCAGCAGCTGGATTCTTTTCCGTTATTATCCGTCATTAGCTGCGTTTCCATCACCACTAGAATTGTGCAAAAACTAAATATCGCAATAAAAAAAACTGGTCATGGAAACACCTATACTTCGAAAAACCTCTCAAATATCGCTACAAGGTTTTGGCGCTCTCATGAGGTGGTTTTTCAGACGTATCGACATAAGAGGTATATCGCAAAAGGGCCATGGAAAGACTTTTTTCGCATTTACACGTCACCAGATGTGACGTATGGGGTCACGTGACCGGTTCACTTCAAGTGAAAATCGTGCGTTATGTTTGGACGGAGGACGTCATGTCCGAGACAGCAGTCCAAGACCCTTAAAAAGTGGTCTGGCCCGGTCTTGAGACGGGCGGGACGGCTAAAAAAAACAAAAAAAAAAACATACCTCCGGCGTGCAAGTGTGCGTTGCTGCCTCCGTGGCGCGGGCTGAGGAGGGGCGAGCCGGGGTAGCTGTCCTGGGACTTGGGCGAGCGGACGGTCAGGCAGCAGACCTCGCTGTCGGTGCCGTTCACCATCTCCACAAACTGACGACACCTTGGGGAAAAAAAAAAAAGAAAAGCCAGGAGCGTGTGAGTGGAATCGTATGACGTGTCCACCGCAGGGAAAAGAGCCCACAGATGGCACTTGGACACACAAGGTGAAATGTGAAAGACGCCCAAATAATTGTAGATACACTACTGACATTATCAAATATATGGACAGGAAATATGGAACTGTGTAGCCAAGGAGAAAATATTAAATAACTACATATGTTTTATGTGGAGGGTGGCTTTTTTAAGACTATAAAATATAAAACATGTTGAGTTATTTCACTTTATTCTGTTTACTTGAACAACTACTACTGCTGCTGCTGCTGCCTTCAGCAGTTTATAAAGCTTAATAAATAATAATATCTAGCAAAAGACCACATCAGTTCCCGTCCATCAGTCTGTGTAAAGATCTAGAAGATGTCTAAAGATATTTACTGGAGGTCAGTAAGATTCACGAGCTACATTTCAGAGTTGAAACCTGAGTAATGTGGCTGGCGTGCAAGGTCAGGTGCGGTGAGTGCTGGGAAAATAATAAGTGTCAGTTTTTACTGGATAATTCTCACCTTTGAGGTAATAAATAAAATAGTTTCACGGTCTTTTAAATGTGCTGACTTACTTCAACATGAATAGTAGGTTGGGGTTGTGTTCTAACAGGCCAGGGTAAAGCTGCTGTGTGGCTTCTATGGCTTCACCCACCCGGCCCGCCAGGACCAGCTTCTGTATTCCTGTTGGGAGTGACATTAATAGTATTTGGATCAAAAGAGGAAAAAAGGCCTTTACATCAAACAGTCGGTACAAGACAAACCAGAGCCACTTTGAGGAGACTATCATTTTCATTATTATGCTGCAACACTTAGTGAAAAATGCAATTTCCAAGTGGATAAGATGACACACTGTTTTGCAAATTCATCGACTGGGTTGATTGCAAAGACTAATACCTAAAAATATAGATGTGGAAAAATGTTTCTGGACACTCATGCATTTGCGATGTGCTGTGTTGCACCAAGAATCAGTCCTAATCTCCGAGCTGCAGGACGACGGCCCTTGCGACACAACCAGAGTGCAAGAACTGCAAGAATCTAACTTTGTCTTAGTTTCTCTTCCTAACAAAAAAAACAAGAAAATCATTTCCATTTGTTTGTGCGCCTCTGATGTAACCTTTTGAAACGCACGCACTTAAAAAAAAAAAAGAAATTGGCAAATATTTAATTGACTGGATTGGATATCATCCACAATATTGTATAAGAAAAACACCGTGCCAAATACACTGTCACATGAAAATCTGTCCAAGACAATAAAAAATAAAATAGAAAAAATTGATTTGGAAATTTTTCTCTTTGGAAAATATTGTTTGAGACTGTTTAGGATCAACTTTTTTTGTCTTTTGACATTCTTTCCTATTCAACAGCAATTCTTGTGAGTCCATTCAAGTTGCTTTTGTTCAGAACATACATTACAGTTATTAATACTATTATTATCATTACGCTATTATCGCATCGAAGAGTCATCATCATTTCTAAGAAGACTGAGCGACTGCGATGGTGACTCACTCTGTCTGTTCTTTATCGATGTCTGGTCCTCTTGTATTGTGGTCTCTGTGGCTCTGGCAAAGGATGTTGCTGTGGCATAGTAGCCGTGATGAACTAGGTAGCTGGACACCATGCTGTGGGAAACAAAACAAGAGCAACACAACACTCATTTATAAAACTTGTCAGTGGGCTTAGACCCACTACAGCTGTACTTGTTCAAGTGGTTTTTGGCAAGGTTTGGTAGCATTCAAAGACACGATGCCAATCTCGATAGCGGTTCCACAAAAACACTTTTTTTTAAACCAGATGTTTGAAAACCAATTTGAACAACAAGAAAATACATTGCCATTAAAGCACAAAACCTTTAAGTTTTACATTTTACTGGTGATGGAAATCAGGATTTCCTCCAAATCAAGTTTGTTGTATTCCAGTCCTTTGCCGCTACATTCTTGGGACAAATGGTGTATCTGGCTTTATTTTAATCCACCTTCGTGAAGTGGAGCCACTTCAGACTTATTTGGCACGAGGCTAAATTTCACTGCAACATGAACAAAAGTTTGCGATTGTCTTTAGTTCACGCCTCTGTAATGTGAGAGCCACTCCACAGCGACTTTAGATCCTGACACACGCGTGCCAAATGATTGTTGGCTCTCAGACACTAAGGTCTATTGGATATCGCAAATTGGCGCCGAAAGATGATGAATTTTTCGATATTCCACAGGATTGGAGCAATTTAGTCGGCGCTACAAATGTATCAAACTTCAGTACCCAACCTTTGTATTTGGTATCTTTGGATTTATTTTATGAACCAACTATTTCCAGAAAAGCAAAAACATGCTGCCTCTGGGGTCTTTGAACCGTTGATAGATTTTCATTCGCAGAGCACATGTGTGTCTTACTTTTGCAGGACAGTCTGCCACTCCCCCAACCTCTCTCCTATGGGGAAGCGGGCAATCATGCCGTGGATCTTGGCTCGCCACTCGCTCATGTAGTCCTCAATGTCGAAAACAAACGGCTGCTGGCCAAAGTTTGCGTCCACGATCTCGCCCGGAGTTTGAAGGCCGACAGTGGGGTACAGGTTGGGCTGGAGAGCAGGGCCGGCAGGTCGTGGTTGGAAAAGGAAAACGGCTTCATCACCCATGTGTTTACTCAAGTGATTAAACTTTTATGGCAGAGGGTTTTTATAACTCTTGCATGGTGTTAAGTCCACATGCAGCTTGCACAACTGACCTAAATGCGTGAAAGGACATATTTACAATTCATAAAAATGTTGGTTATGGGATAGATAAGTTGTGGCCAATAAAGCACCAACAGATATGTGAGTGGGAAAAAAAAACATACTGGCGGAAAGTACAGAGGGCTTTTTTTGGTTTGTACTGGTTTTTTTTGGAGGGTGGGGGGGTTAAGTAAACTGTAATGTACTGTACTGATCTTCTCAAGGGTTCTGCTTAGGAATGGGGGGGTTGTAACTCATGTAAAAATCACGATTCTGTATCGATTTACACTACTAGTCAAAAGTTTGCACACACCTTCTAATGCATTTCCATTTATCTTTACAACTTTTGACTGGTATTGTACAAATTTAAAAAAATATATTTTTCTTAACATTTCATCCGTCTCTCTCTGCATTGCTGCGCACTATATTGTTCAGCTTGTTAAGTTGTTGCAGACAACTGTGGCTGTCGACACTATAGGGGGAGCAGGAACCTTGGTTCTCCTCTGCGCCGTCCGCGTTTCTTCACATCGCTAATTCTTCGCCTCAGTTTCTGTTCTCAGTGAAAAAAATGCCTGTATGAGTGTAGTGTAGTGTAGTATGATGCATCTGCTCAACATGTCATGCCCAGAGATAACTGTTATGATACAGTGCTATACAAAATAAAGCTGAACTGAATTTAGAAGCCACAGTTGGGGCCATTATGTAAAACTGATATTATGGACATATGGCAACCCCTCATATATTATCTGCCTGAGGAACTAAGTGAAATTCTAAAGAGGGGAAATACTGGCTTGCTACTAGCTGGTAAAAGCATTTAACAGGGGAATGTTCCAGCTAGTGCAACCTCCAGGGAAAAAAAGAAGGTTGGTTTCCAACCCAACTGCCAACAAGGGTAAATTTAGGCAAAGTTTGACCACCAGTTATAAACATGCTGTATGTTTGCATAGTTACAGGAATCATATCAGAAGAAAGACCGGGTTATTATCATGTTCGTTTTGAGAATGTGTTGCTGGTTTAGACTCGGACTGACTCCCTCCTCCCACCAAAAATATATATAGGTATATATTTAAAATAATAAGAGAACAAATTACAGCATCTCTGTGAAGCTGCTTCAGAATCGTATCAACAACAGCGATGAGGTGCTTGGAATGAACCACAGAAGTGACAAAAGTTACAAAGTAATAAATATAAAACACTTACAGGAAGGTCCGTGAAGGCAACACCTGAAGGATAAGAAACAACAGCTCATGTCAAATGCACACAATAACTTCAACCTAATGTTTGTATTTGCTACTGTCAACGCACTGGGACGTCAAGTCAGAATATTCGAACATTAAAACACGTTGACGCACCTAAACTGATGCCATTCTTGGTGTAAAAGCAAGTGTTGTTGATGAGGTTCACGCAGCAGCCAATCACGTCCCCCGTGGTAAAGGTTGGCCCGTACGGCTGGCCCGTCCCGGAGGAGCAGAAGGAGTGGCCGTCATCGCCATGGTAACCGTACGAGTGCTTGTCCCATCCTAAAATAGAGCATGGATTAGGATTAGTTTTGTCATTTTACACTGACCTCTTATGACACAAACGCGTTATTGGGAAAGGTTGATCAGCAGGGGTGCTCTGGAGAGCACGCCGTGTGCCGCCAGAGCCAGTGAACGCAACACAAGGGCGGAGGCTGTCACTCGCTGCTTTTTCATGCAAAGGGCTTCTCAGTTCTTCCGACTACCGATTGCTGTCTGTTGAAAAATTGCACAGACACACACACACACGCACACAAAACTCCTGAGAGTGGGTGCAGTGCCGCGGATGACCAGCAGGAGGATCGCCCCTGCGGAAAGAAAATGGTGACGAGTCACTGCCAAGGGGAAGGAGGAGAGGATGGGTGCTCCAACTCCTCTCTTCCTCCAGCTGGAACCTATATATCCTATATATGACTACTCCCATCTGCAGTGCACAAGTCGCAAGTATGTGACTGTGAGTTCTCTACAAAGCTGGTTTGTTGCAGCCAGGGGGAAAACAACAACAAGAACAAAATTAAAATTAAAAATTCGGTGAAAATATTTTAGAGAGGTTTTCTAAAAAGTCAATTGATCATTCAATCATTTTACAGGTTGAGTTAAAAAAGGGGGTTGGTGTATTTCGTGTTGATGGTACTTAGTTTAACTAGAACACGATAACTTCACCACAGACGAGCTCTTTTGCAACATGATGAATGAAAAAATGTCTGAAAAGGGCCCCTTGTAGTCCGACTGTGTCGCTATTTCCAGGTAATTGCGAGCGCAACCTGAGGCGGCGGCAGTTTTTCAGCTCGTGATTCCTTGTAAATGGTGGTTAAAGTGTCCTGACCTCAACGCCTGGGGGCGGGTTGCATTAAAGGCTTAAAGTATGAGATCTGGAAGCCTCAAAATTGCGCTGGAACGTCGCTCGCTCAACATTGCCTGAGCAAAAATGCTAAATGGACGACACTTATACGGTGTTGTTTTAGTGCTCACACCTCTCAAAGTGTTTTATGTTACGCTTGACTTTCACCCAGTTGCACATGCACAGAGTGAGAGGTGCCGCTGCAGAGCGACCTGACAGCCTATCAGCATAGTGTTTCTCAACAGGTGGGTTGCGACCCAAAAGTGGGTCGCGGCACAGTTGTTTTGATTGGGTTGTGGTTAAATTTGAGTGCTGCGGAATAAATTTGGGTTGCGACGTCATGATAAGGGGAAAAATGTGGGTCCTCCTGACAATCCATCAGTTGAGAACCACCGGCCAATCAGAAACAACTTGGCCTTCTCATGACCATCATCACACGTCAGCATCAGGAGTTGAGCCACCAGCTGGGTTTATACAGAGCCAAAAATTCCAATCAGAGTTGGCTTGTATGTCAAAACTTGAAGAAAAAGAAATTGCCCCTTATAAAACACCTCATTCGGAATAAGCAGACCAACTGTGCATGGAATTTCATTCGCTTTCACTGGATATTCCTTTTCTCCAAACCCATCAAAAGTAAAACATTTTATTGTGCAAAGGGTGAAACTGTCCGGGTGCATATTTTTTTCTGCGTGTGCTCTGTCTCAGAATTGGTCGGTGGCGGAAAAGTTGTTTTTGATACAAACTTTATTAGAATCGCTCACAAGATTAGCTCATGCTTAGACAGTCGGAGAACAAGAAAGAGTGAAGTGTTCAAAAAAAAAAAAAAAGTCCACGACAACCACAAACGTCGAACAAATTAGAAACCGCTGGAAACTCTGAAGACCTGCTGTACGCAATCTACCTGTTAAGAGCTTCCCGTAGTATCAAGGTTTTCATTCTTTTCAAGCGGTTGCTCAAATAAAAGTGTCAAAATAATCGGAACTACTGTGCTGATCGGACGGCAGACCTCAGTCTTCGATCAGTCACACGTTGTTTTCATCTCTCTGGGCAGTAAAATTGCCTGTCCTGGTTAAATGTAGTAGTGGACATGTGAACGCCGGAATCAGAATAAATCAAGTCGCATGTAAACAGTTGACCTGAAATCTTCAATCGGGATCACGTCTCCGGAGCGACTCCCTCCCTGCTACCTCTGCATCACAGCCTCGGCTCAGAGACTTCAAAAGAAAGGCACGAGCACAAAGAAAAACATGCTTCCCAAAGTTGCTGTCATCAATATATAACAATAATGAATTGAATTGAATTGAATTGAATTGAATTCTTTATTCAAGCATAAAAAACACAAGTACTAAATCTGTTCAACAAAAAAAAAAAAAGACAAGCTACTCCTATTACAGATCATCTGCAATTAATTGCAGTCTTTATCAAAATGTATTAAAACAAGATATTATATGCAACTTTTAACTATCAACTATTACATTACAACAATCATATTACTATTTTATTACAGCGCTATATTACTGGACTATATCACCCTATTTTACATATTACACCTAGGCACTGCAGCTTATTATTATAATAAAATTACCGAAGATAGTGTCGCCTCTAACCTTCACCATGGCCTTCAAATTTTGCACCGAGCCATTTTGCAGCAAATCCTCTCACTAAAAATAACGAGAAACTCAAACGATGAAAAGGAAGCGGCGCTCGTTCAAGTGTCTCGTTTTGATCGCCGCGTCTCTCCCACGCCGACGGGCAGCGAAAGCGAGGGGCTGGTGAAAGTAGGTTGCGGCTGAGTCGCGACGTTAAATGCCTTCTTGCATGCGATTATCTGCAGCCAGGCACGCGTTGTAGCATTCAGCCCGGCGCAGTTGTCTTTGGGCCGTTTACGTCACGGGGCGGGGGCGGGGGTTGGGAGCGTTTCCTCTGGACTTTGAGTGCATCCTGCTCCGTCCATCCGTCCCTCTGCACATACGTGTATATACTTCTGTGTGTACGTGCGCGCGGCGAGGTATTAGATTAATCTGCTGACAGGGATATTGCCTCTAAAGCTAGGCTCACTGCTCCAACATGCTAATGAAGTGGGCAGGCCTCCACGACAGGATCAGACGCAGAGGTCAGCGCGGGAAAACACTGTGATATTAAAAGAGGCACACACACAGATGGAATGAATGAGCGCAATGTATGGAGCGTGCATCACTTAGGCGGCACTTCATGCACAGACGGGCGTTACACAATTGGAGCAAGCGTTGCATTTTTGCACTTGCGACCAGTCAATCCGGGACACGCGTGGATAAAGCCGCAGAGTTGGGGGCGCGGTGGCGCTCTCGCAAACACACACCCATTCAGACAGAGTTAAGGCAATCAACAGTAATCTGTCCACCAGGGCTTGCACAGACCATCTGTAGCGGAGCGCCAGCGACCGAATATGTTTTCATAAGCGACGTGTGAGCGTTTGCCGGGGGGAGGGGGGTGGAGAACAGCGTCCATTTATGCGGCAGCGTTCCACACCGTTCCACCTTTTGTATGACATTCGACACACGAAAATCAAGAAGAGAGCAGAATGTGTGTGTGTGTGTGTGTGTGTGTGTGTGTGTGTGTGTGTGTGTGAGCGTATCTAGAGACTGCTACACAGGCTGCTCTGATGTCCACAGCATTCCACAAAGCTCTGCCAGGCCGCCAGACCGATCTTGACTCGTCAATAACCAGGTCAGATGTTATAACCAGGGCTGTGGAAGCCCCACAGCATGATTGGCCAAAGAAGAGAAGCAATGCGATTGGTCGGGAAACGCGAGGGGGGCTTTATTCAGGCTCTGAGCTGCTATTTGGCTATGCTTCCCCCTAATGTGATTGAGAGTTACAACCATGGATGTATTATAAGAACTGGATCCCGGACAGGCATATATATTTTTCCCCAGTGGCCACTTGAGGTACCACAGCAAAAAAATCCCATGGGCCCAAAAAAGGCATTTTTCCCATAGACCACAATACAAAAATAAACGCCTTTAAAACGGCCGACAGGACGACTGTGTTACGTATTGGCACTTTAACTGTAAGGAACAAACAAATATTTTGGGTTGAGAGGAAACGTTACAGGTCATCATTATTTCACATGCGAACACTCAAAATAACCTTTTCATTAGCCAGTAAATTTCCTCCTCCTGCACCCTTATTTATGACTAAGTAAATAAATAAATAATTAAATTAGTCAACAGTTAAATAACAATTTGTGTTCAAACGCCATTAATTTGGTGCTGGCTAAGTCCACGGGATTCGTGTGAACAAAACTGTATAATTGACAGTAGACTTACAGAACAAGCAGCAATGTTGTACGTTAAGTCCATTTAGTCTGACATTAAGAGTGCAGCGACTTGACTGTCTCTGATCCAGAAGTGTCCGCCCTGTACATGTTAAGACATGTTCAGACATGTTTTTGACTGCAGTTGTTGGACTGTTCAAAACTGGACTGACAAACCACATCCCAATAACACTGCAGCATCAAATCTCTTACGAATAAACTACGTCGGCTCGGACACAAAAACACATTTTGTCAAGTTTTGTCATCCAATTTCATAGTTTGTCTCCACATTAACGGCAGTCGCAGACATGATCTGTGGCCTTTCAAGGGTTAAATTATGGATTTGAACACGAGTCATAAATCCTTTCTAATGTTGAATGCGTTGAGCGAAACTCCCAAAAACAAAGTGCGTGATAAAGTTCAAGTGAATTTCTCAGGAGGGAAAGCGAAATGTAACAGTTTTGGCAGCGTTCCTAAAAATGAACTTTACCATCTTTGCAACATTACACTCGGCGAATAGAATTAGTCACTGCATCAAAGAGTTTAAAATGCAGTGCTGCTTGAATAATTCCAGCCACACATTTGGCAGATGTGTCTACAGTCCCAGTATGCATTTTACTGTCAAACTATTTGCTGAAACTGTCCTCTTGAATGACAATGCCAAGTAGAATCAGTTGGTTTGTCGAAGCAGCCAGTGAATTGGTAGAGGAAAGCTACACTTGCCCCTCAAGCCCCCTGAAAGAAGTCTCACTTCCACTTCACTGAGAGATTTTGATGTCAATGTTGAAAATTCCATTACGTCTGCGAGCAAAAGGACGCGTTGATGAAGCCATCCAGTGCAAAGTGAAGGAGCTCTTGTCTGGGATTGGATTGGGGGATCTCAGAGAAAATTGTACGCTCTCCGCCGCTTCTGGCTTGATTACACTGCCACCTGCTACCAATTAATCGCTTTACCCACTAAATGCTGCAGTAATGTGTTTTTGAGCAGTCCACTCAAGTCTCGCAGCCGTATTTTGTTTCCTGCCATGGATTACGTACATGTTTGTTGCCAGCATGAATTTAGCACAACATCAAAATAATAGCGTTGGGGAAAACAGAGAAATAGGAAACTAATGCGCTCCGTTTAAAGGCTTCCAAACTAGTTTAAAACCTGGAATATTACTTTGGTCCACTCTCTTTGCAGACAGTATCTTGAAAAATTCAAGCGTATATAATATTAGACATATTTTCATTATATATTCAGTAACACCACACTATAACATTCTTCACTTACAACAGTTCAAGCGTGACACATGTCAACGCCATCCCCTTACTGAACAAGGCTGATTTGAAGTCATTCACTTATTACTCACCAGGCAGTCTGTTCATGTTGACTCCCTGGGCGGACAGGCCGATGCCCATGTACCTGCACACAAGAGAAGGGATTCAAGCTGCTGGAAAACGTACAACTGTAAGCGTGGAAACCTGCGAGTTTATCAGATTAATATTGCCAAACACACAGATGAAGTGCCTCACTATGACTCTCAATTCAGAAAGAGGCAGGGGTAATTTGGTACACACTCTCATTGTTAATCCGACCGTGTGCTAGTAACTGCCCGGTCAGCCAGGGCGCTCCAAGAGGAACATTTAACATCAACAGCAACTTCCTAAGTCTGCCGTACCTGCGTGAGTGTTTACAGCCTGCAAGCCGGCAGTGTAATCCTGGTTTACAAAAGACCAGTGCAGCCCTACTGGCTAAACAAAGGGGAGTCATCAACATTCTCAGTTGAATGTCTCTGTTATTGTGTCAGTGAGCCCGGGCCAAGGCTCACGTCATCTTTTGAGCCGCCGCATTGATTCATTTCTTTTCCTGACTGAGTGGATTGTTTGTGCTTGTTTGTATCACACAAGTTCCCTCAATGACTTTTGGAGGGTGCATGATGTCACTTGCTGATTGCTGATTGATAAATCATTGAATCAGTAGAAACTGAACTGAGACTGAAAGCAGTGGCTTCAGGCAGTATTTCAGCTTGGGGAATAGTCAAAAATAGGCACTAAAAATGATAAACTGTTGACATAAACAACTTTTCAGTCTCTCCACCATGGAACACAGCTTAACGTCATTGATTGAAGACATCAAACTGACTGCATGAGTTATGGTATAAAAAGTGTGGCTGTTTAATGCAGAAGTAAACTTTTGTAAAAGCAAGACAGAACAAAATACATCTTTTTCCACTGAGAAAACCCTTGGGAGTTTCCAATCCAATGTAAAGTTCTGAGGTGCGAGTACTCACCCATCTCGACCTTTGCTGACAATCTTAACTTCGAAATAATAGATTCCACAAGCAGCAGGGATTGGGTGTGTTGCTCTCACAGATGCTGCATCCTTGTGGTTTTTACCATGGCCTGTGAGGAAACGGAAAAAGAAAATGTACATGAACCATATGTGCAGATTGTTTTAGGGAAGACAAAAGGCATGCAACGTTCAAGCACATTCTCACAAAATAAGCTTCAGGATCATGACTGCCTTGTTTCTTATTTTTTCAGAACAGAGCTCATAGATTCACTCAACATGTGCTGCAAAGAACTGGCGACTTGTCCAGGGTGCAGCCCACCTTCACCACAAGACTAAACTTAGAAAAAACTGAACTGCCTTTCAGAGCCCTGCATCTGTTCGATGGCTTTGTTGCCTCATAGCAATATATGGCGTACACTTACTTTAAGAAGAACTGTACTGTCAGAAGATATTGAGACGCGAGACGATGAGTTTGTGATTACTAGTTTATATGCAAACTCCAAATTCTTGGAATGTTTATATCGGGATGATTTTACAAGCAAAGTTTTGTGGCCGTGTCGACAAACAGGTTCATCTTAGTTAGACTCACTTTTCCGGAATGTCGCGCTTTCCTCTACATTCACACTGAACCATCAGACTTAATTCTGTGCAATTTCAATTTCAATAGCAATTACTTTTGCACAGTTTAAATAATTATATATATTCAATAATAATTAATACAAATTAAATGTTCATACAACAACTGTATAGTGCAAAAAGATGGAGAATTATATTCATTAAAATAAATAAGGCAATGAAAATAAAGAATAAAATATTTGTAGGGTATAAACGGAAAAACAAAACAAGATATTTACATCTTATGGACAGCTGGGTGTACAGCTATCTACATACTGACAAATGTAGATAGCTGTAAATCCAAGTAATTTCAAGTAATTCACATTTCAAGTGAAGGTGTTTCAAGATTTTGCCTTTCCACGTATGGGTCAACAGCCTTTATCCGAAGGCCGTGAGGCTTATGTCTTGGGTCAGGACCAATTAGAGTCAAACACAACTGTCATGACTGACTGTCATTCTATATTCAGATGTCTGATTATGCAACCCCCTTGGGTCATGAGAGAGGTGTGTTGTGTAACTGCTATCTGTGCACTACAGTGCAATCTCCCTGCTGAATGTGATCACACACACCACACACAGACTGTGATCACCTGTCACGATGAAGTCACGGCGGTCTTGGCTTGCATGTGCGCGTGCACTATAGTGTGTGTGTAGGCATGCTCGTGCATGCATGAAAATGAGACGGGCTGTAACCTCAAACGAAGCAGCTGGCTGTCAGAAGACACTCTGCCACCACTGCATTGTCCATGTGTATGTATGTGTGTGTGCATAGCTCTGGGTAAAAATGTATTTAAGAACCACGTCGGCTGAAAAATAGCCAGGACGGGGCATTTGGACAGTGGTGATTTCACACGCGGGGACTCTATTCTCTGTTTTTCCCAACCATGTACCTGTCTGTATTAAAGTATAGAGACTTACATCAATTAGAACATCTTTAACAGTCTAAACTACAGAACGTGTTATTTTTTCCCCAGCACCTCCCTTTAATAATCTAATTTCACCTTTCCTCACTCAAATTTAGCCGCGTTCAGACTGTCAACCAAAATCCAATTTTTAGCCCATCCAGATTGAAACCGGACGGCTCTTTTGTAGTCTGAGCAGTCACGAATCACACGAAATACGATTTTTGCAAAACAGATTGAAACCACCTTCGGGAGGTAGTTTCAAATCGCATTTGGACAGATGCGCCTCTGTAACATAATGGAGCAGACAGAAGAAGTGGAAAACAGCAATCCCTGGACAGAAGAGGAAACTCATTGCCTCATCGGTCTGTGGGGAGATAGCTCCATTCAAGCAAAGCTCCAGGGTGTGTATCGCAAAAGGTTGATTTAGTTTTTGCCGCTGTCGCAATTACATGATGTCACACAATGCACGCGCTGGACGACGCATCCGCTCCGACATCGTTGCCGTGGCCCAGTCTGAACAGAGCCGGATCGCATTTGGACACTTGCTAAAAAAACAGTGTGAACAGTCAGCTCTAAAAATCGGATTTGAGAAGGAATCTGATTTGACTCAGATTCGCATGCAGGCTGAACGCAGCCTTTGTGTTTACAGGGAGTGTTGGCTTCTCCCACAGGCTGAAATCAGTATAATTGGCTGAAAGACTTGATGGGTCACTGCGCGCACCAACAATGCCGTGTGATCTTCTCCCTAACGACCGGTGGCACAGCTAATAACAAATAAATAATAAATCTGTACGCTTCAAAACCCGAATAAGAACTATGCCCATTGTCGCCAAATTGTTAAAATTTAAAAACACAGCAGAGACAGATTTCCGCTGTGTGTCTATGTCATAGATATAAAATGGAAATAAAGTCAGTGCATTATCTTTTCATTGGGTGTTCCTACATTTACGCAGTTCACAAAATCTTCAGTCTAACTGCTACTGAGGTCTTGAAGCAGATGATGTCATTCGGTCTTTATATTGCCATATTTAATTATGCTTCTTAAACACATTTTCCAGGCATTCATATGGTAGAGAGTCTGATCCAATCAGTCATTTTCAAAAATATTCAATCTAATTTAAAGCCAACCGTGCCAGCTAATGGACGTCCATGACATGACTATCACAGTAAATTCAACTTATTGAACAATTTAAACTCTCTGTTTTCTATCAAGGCATTCTATAGGAGACATTTTTTTTCATGTGGTCAGAATGCTGCGCACGAGTGTGTCTCTGTTTCTGTTGCGTGAGACGGTCTGCTCCAGCGGCTGCAGCACCATTTACAGCCTCTATTTTTAGCTTCTCCCCAAAACGAGTCGTCGGTAGGTCAACAGGTCTCTTTACAACAGCGAAAATAATGAGGAGCAATGGCTATTACTTGCAAAAACACTCACTGCCCACCGATGCCGATCCTACATTTTAAAGGCAGGCAGGCAAAAAAAAAAAAAAAAAAGAGCTTGGCATTTTTGCATGTTGCCTAAGATCTCACATTGGCGGCTAATTGCCAGAAGTGGCATATACAGATGATGTACACCCTCAACTTCACGCACTGCTACTCCAGCACTCCACATGTAATGTGTTTATTCAGCTTGATGTTGGGACTGCAATGTTGGGACAGAATTGCCATGCGAGGACAGTGCTGACACCTTACAGCTGCTGCGCAACCTTATTTCAGGGATGAAGAGTTAGGATCCTTTTCTATTTTTACATGATGATGATGATGGATTAAGACCTTGGTTTGTTTTCTACAGAATGAGCGATTCCACCACGGATGTATTGTAACAACTGGATACCGGACTGGCAATATGGCGCCGTGCCGATTTTACCCAGTGGCCACTATAGGTACTACTGTTTTCTACAAATGCCCATAGAGTAATTTTGGCAAGCCAGTGGACAAGTCCACTGTGTCCTGCATGAACTTCTGAGAGTACCGTCCCTGGGACTGTGACCATGAGCAATTAGGTCCTTGTATAACTGAACTCAAAGCTTTGTTGTCGTTGGCGCTTCATCAAGCACTCATTCAATAGATGACAGACTTCATTGTGCTTTCTGATCTGTGTTGTTTAAGACTTTTAATGTCCAGATATAAGTCAAAAACTGGGGGATTCTCGGTGTTACGTGATAAAGTCAATAATGCACGTCAGATGCTGCAGGTGACGCTTTGTGAGGCTGTGTGTGACAAGGTTGCACATGAGAGTACACTGGCTGGGATGAGGGTTCAGTATGTCATGGTCAATTTCAGAAGATGAATAACCCCCACCCAGGGACTCTGGAGTGAAGCACTGCCTTACATCAATTCCTGACTGCGTAGACGCAACATGAATGAACCAACTAATGGAGCAGAATATATTGTCCACTACCCATCACGCAGATCCTTGCAGTCCATCAAGTAAGTGAAAGCATTCAGCTCTTCACTTGTCATTTTGTAGCATTAAATGGAATCAACCTCCTGATGTTCCTGCCCAGTTCAGCTTCATCCTCGGAAGGATTCAAGGGGTCTAATAGAGCTTTGGCTATTTAAACTGTTTGCCAAGTCATTTGAAGTAGTCAATCTTTTGAATCTTCACAAGAGTAAATGCATACTACCTATAAATTATGAATTTATAATGTATAATATGAAACCTTAAAGCACATGAAGCAATCGCAAAACTACTTTGCTGAGTGGATGAAGTGACACAGTAGCTGCGTTTCCATTAGTTTTTCGCAAAATAAGTGATATTTCTAACATTTCGACGAAGTACAATTGCAATTTGACACATTTGAAACATGACCCCGTACATCACATCCGCTGACGTCTAAATGCCAAAAAAGTGTTTCCATGACACTTTTGCAGTATACCTCTATATAAATAGAACTGAAAAACCACCTAATGAGAACATAAAAACCTTTCAGCGATATTTTAGAGGATTTTCAAAGTTCAAAACGTTCAAAGTGAGATATTAAGGTTTTGCGCAATTCTAGGGGTAATGTAGGCACAGCCAGTGCCACCACATACAGGTTTTTGGCTTACATAAATAAGGTACTGGGTTGTCGTCACTAAAAAAAAATCATCATCGCTAACCACCATGAAGTCCACCAGGGTCAGACGTCTGCTTCTTCTCGCATCGTTTTGATAACAGCAGTAGCTGCACTAAACACACACTTTTGGTAGTCTGGAACATCGTTCTGGCTATGCATTTACCTTGAAAACAACTCTGTCTCGTGATGTTACATTATTATTTCATTGCGTTGTGAATGTGAGGTAACAACTGGTCCACAAGAGCATTTTGGAGTTGTTGGTTTGTGTATTTGATGCATTTTGAGGGAGGGAGACTAGTACTGTTCACCTCCATTTGCAATCAATTCTCTTTGTTGTCAGAATATTATTGCTTGATCGCATGGCAGAGGAACAAACACAATGTGTTTCACACACGATACCCTAAATCACTAGATTCAATGAGCTTGTGGCTCACCACAACACCTCAAACATAAGAATCTACAAATTCAAAACACCAACACTTCCCTTTCATGCTCATGCTGGCAACACAGAGGCCATTATGCAATCCTCTGAGGTTTGTTTTCATGTTTGTTCACTATTAAATTCACTATAGCTATTAAATTAAAGTCTACAATGAATGACAGTTTACAGTTTGCAGCTTTGAAGAGGACGATATTAAATTTCACAAAAAATATCAGCTATTTGACAATTGTTATACCCTTGTCTTCAGTATCTGATGCGAGTAATCAGCTTTAACCCAAATTGTGGAGTGCATCATTTAAGAAATTAACAGAAAACAGCAGTAAACCAACCATTTTCTTCAAAAACCATGAGTAGCATTTCTTTCCAGTAAATATATATGTATGAACTAAATATAGATAAATTTACAATAACTTACAAAGCCTTGACCTCCTATTATACACTAGCCTTAACAAGAATTGACTGCAATATAGCACATAAGGTTTTATTACCTAAAGTTGAACAGTAACTATACTGTGAAGGAACCTCCTGTCAAGGAACTGTATTAGTCACTGCATGTATTGACTATGTGGGCTTGTTAAAAGGACTTTCAAATCATAACTGCATTGGAATGAGGCAGCGAAATCCCTCTTGGATAACAGCGCTGCAGTGTTTTTCAAACAAAACATGACTCATGTCAGTGTATTCATAGGCAAAAAGTCAATATGTTTGTTTATACACATTTTACAGTACTTGTTTGTGCATTTTACCAAGTACAGTAATCTATGTCTCTACATGCAAGGACTAGGTAGGCACTCTGTGGCCTTGAACGGAGAGAAAATTGGCACACTGGTCAAAATAGCTTTCAAACCACATGGGTGAGGGAGCATAGCTATAACAAACCAGGAGGAGCAAAATTATCCTGCACACTCCTGAACAGACCTATTTATACGTCATCCCGGAGCAATTGTGCAGTGTCATTTAATCCATGCACTTTTCATAGGCATGTAGACTCTGTGCCCTATATAACTCTGCTTAGAAATGACATCAGATACAGACCCATTTAACTTCTTTTTTGCACTGTCACAGCTCAAACAGGTGCAATTCAAGAAAAAAAACGGGATTTTCATCACACTGATTCGAGCTGATGTGAAGATGAAGAAAGCTTTGTCACGTTACGCTGCTTCTTTGGTGACATCAAGAAGAGAGTACATCAAAAATTAATGATGCACCTCACACATTATCGCCATTTACATAAGAACACAGGCCGAATTTTAATTATGATGGAACAGTTTTTATTGAACAGCAGGGTCTTGATTAATTATTTATTAAATAATTGGCGGATTATAAATGTAGCTTGGTGCCTAGGAGTCTCAACTGGTAAATAACATGACGTTCACTGCTACTCAATAACGACAGCCGCTGCTAAGACTTGTGTCAAACATGCGTTTCAAATGACCAGCATCCACTCATCCTTTGCATATGCCGCCAAAGTAAACATTCGGAACGGTTCCAATGTGACCTAGCAATGCCTCTTTGGAGATTTTTCATTGCATGCAATATGCAGCAGGCCTTGCTGGGCTTTAACTCGAGGGGTGGGGGGATGTGAGGTGGAGGGCTGTTCTGACGTGTCGTCCTGACGAAAAACAACAGGGCAGCCAACAGTCTGAAAACAGGACTTTACGCAGATGTCACCTTGTTTTGGTTTGGTAGAACCGCGTGCAATCGAAACATAAAAGTGACAGCTGCGGCGAGCCGTGCTCGGAACCTTGACCCATTCGTCAAAGTGACTGGCTACGCCGCCGTACGAGCACAGTTGCTGTTATTGTGAAAATGCCACAGACAAGCGCTAAAACAGATTTATCACCACCGGCCCCGGGTACATTCGGCCTATAATGTAATGCGCAGAGGCCTGCTCCCTCTCAGCAGCTGTTGGAAATGAGCTAGCTCGCCCTGCTAGACTTTGAGCAGTGCTGTAGGCTTAGAGCTCACACAGGTCTGAATGGAGCTGGACCGGTTGGTCCGACGCTATCAAAAAATATTTTAGGAACTCTGTAATAACCCCTTGAACGGCCCTTATGTGGTCAGGCGTGAAAAGCCAACCGTGTCATTTATGTATTTCTGCTTTGACGCTTTGCTGCTTGACACAAGTCCGACGTCAAATGACTTGCCGTGATTAACCAGGATATTAAATGGACCGCGACTTTGTCGTTTACCAGCTTATTCTACTCATGTAACTGCGATATTAGTCAACGAGAAAGCGCTCGGTGTGGCTAACAGCAGCTAGTTAGCCACAGGGCTAGGTGCTGTGTTTGCTTTAGAAATAGCTCGCTGTTAGCCAGCCCCTTGTTTGTTAAAATACCATCGGTATCGCTTGAAAGCAAACCCTCGACTCTGTGCATACGCTTATTGATGTCAACGCTGCTTTCACATGCCAACTATGGGAGACTTTCAGCTGGATGTCAGATAGGCTCCGAAAACAAGCGTACAATTAATTGTGAACAAACAAAAATGACAAATCCGTGTTGTCAGAGGTGAAATTGCAAATTTGGCGTTTCCAACGAGCAACCCTCGGGGTTAGGGAGTTCGCTGTCACCCGTTTGAGAAATTCGGTGCTCGTTTGTGAAACAAAGCAAGGTTACAGGACAGGAGAGGCAGCTCAGACTAGATTTAACAGGAGTACACACACACACACACACAACACACACACACACACACCATAATCGCATGCCGTGTTTGCCAGTGTATGTGAACGTGTGTGTTAGAGAAAGACCCCCCATCCGCAATAACACAGTGACCGATTGCTGCGAAGCATCTCTGACGTTGACGGCCACTTGTTAAAGAACATCGATGGTGACGCAGCCCCTCTAACCTTTGTAATGGACCCGCAGGTTGTTCTGTGAAAGTCCGATGTAGCTGTATTTATCCTTAGGGCTCCAGGACCGGGGTAATGGGGTCTCTTCCTCGTTCACAGCCGGGTAGAGCCGCTTCAGTCGCTCGTTCAACTCGTGTTCCTGGTAATTGAAAGCAGGATCCCCTAAAGGCAGGCTTCCCGCTCCGAGCTCTGCCATTTTTTGACCTCTGTTCTGCGTCTTATTGTTCGCTTTTCCCCAGCCAAAGCTCCGTGTCAGTCCGCTGAAGCTGTAGGCTGAGAGTGAGAGGGACTGAGGGGAGAAAATAGCAGTGGTGTGACATCCCCGGATAAGCAGCAGAATGTACCGTAGGCTCGAGCATTGCCGTTTGGGTATTGTAGTTCAGTCGCTCATTCTCCTCGATAATAATGTCTCTAGAAACGACTACACGTCTCTTGCGCTCCCTGGTGTGGGGCTTCCACTAGGAACACGGTGGCATACCTAGGAAATGTAGTTCTTCGGCTGCTTTCCGCGGTGACTTTTCTTGCACATTGTCGCTATCCGCGTGTTAATCCCTCATGTGTCAGTGGATGATACATTTACCCCTAGTTTGTTCACTTTTAAGAGTTCGGTGTATTTCAAAAAAGTTTAGATAGGTGTGATATTTGGAAAAGATGCCTTCTCCTACAGACAGCGTCGCGATCATAGTCAAGACCATAACCTCTAAAGTGATGCAACCACTTATTTTTATTTATTAAAAGTGCGTTTGTCTTTGATGTCTTTTTAAAGTCATCTTTACCCCGGTGCTCGTTCATGTTTCCTGAGCTGAAATATTTCTTGTGTTTAATTTGAGAGACTGACCATCGTACTTCGAAAGTTTTCACGCGGCCTGCTGGAAAACTATTTAGGCGCGCCACGGTCTACTATATTTGGGTCCTGGCCCTTCCCCGTAACCATGGAAACCCTTTCAAACCGCCTCTGCTACATATATACGGCTAAATTCAACCACGGGCCAAGAAAACCGAGCTCGACAAACTGTCACTTACTGCTTTAAATAACAACACGTCATGTCACTACACAAAGACACCAAACCACAAAAAGCCAAACAACAAAAGTGAGAGAGACACGCAACAGAACAGTAATACTCGAATAATTTAATTGTTGTTGTTTTTTTTTTTTTTTTGTTTTTTTGTTTTTAAATAACACCAACATAAGGACACAAATGTAATTGGGCTAACACTGTAGATGACTTTTTCTTGTTCCTTTTAGATCTATATACGACCCTGATCTACAAAAACACATTGACCAGCCTTCAAAGCAGGAGCAGAAAGATAAACGTGTTGCGATTGAGCCTTCAGCGAGAAAGGTAGGCCAAGTCTTTTTATCTTCCTTCTAAACACACTCTCCAGACCACGAGTGTGACATTGTTTGCGAGACTGAGCTATCCACAATTAAGTACTATATTGTGCGTTACAATGAAGACTTACTCCATAATTCTTATACTTTATACAGTTTAAAGCGATTTTAATAGAATCGTAATATACGCATATCGCAGTATAGTTAATTACAAAAAGTTTTTGTATAGTTCATTCATTGTATTAATCTCTACAAGTGAAATTGGAAGATTTGGTGGACACTGAAGCTCCGTGTATTTACGTTTTAGTGATAGCTTTTCGCCAGCAGATGGCGACATTCCTTAATATGAGGTGACAATTACAGCGAGGTTGTAAAATAATGGAATTTAAATGGTTTCTCAAATAAGGCTTTCTTATTGTTGAAAATGTACTTAAAGAGGCAAAAAAAAAACGTCATCAGGTATATGATGATTTTATGATGTTGCTTTGAAAAGATAATTTTGTCATGATTTAGTTGAACACGTTGTTTCTTTTACAAGGGATGATACTGTGATGTGAAACTTGGTGAACTGAATGCCCCCCCCCCCCCCCCAACCCCCCACTTGGTGAATTTGTGCTTTTGAATGGAGGCTAAGTGAATGCTCTGATGTGTCCGTGGCTACGGAATAGTTAATGTGCCGATCCATTCCATAAAATGTGGAGGAGGATGTTCATCTGTTCATTACAGTAAGACCATAAAGGCATACAGCTTTGCAACTGAAAGAAGATTACAGGGTCAGGACTATAGCACCATAAAACCTATCTGCCTGTGGTCTAGACCTGTGCCGCATTAAGAATGCGTGATCTACTGTAAAATTAAAACCACCACAGCAGAAGTTTCAATCTGTTTAGCAGTTGAAGAGGCACGTATGGGAAATAACAATTCCAAATCATTAGCAATTGGTTTTCCTTTAAAATAAAATTAAAATAAAAATGATCAGAGCAGGTCTGCACTGGAGCTCAGTCCCGAATAAATAAAATTTAATGATGTGTTCAGAGAAGGGTCATGGCAAACTTCCCTTATTCATGAGCAATTAGTTGGAGTGGCACATGGCCATCCTGTTTGTGCTCCAGTATGTATAGTTAATTTTGTCGAATTTTAACATTTGCACATGCACACAGTGCATCTCATTGACTGACTGACTGTCTGTCTGTCTGTCTGAATTTCTGACTGTCTGACTGTCTGATTTTCTCCCTACAGCTGTGCTCTCCTGGCAGCAGTTACTTTTATGCCTACCCAGGGAGAAAGCCAAAACTTTTGGCTCACCTGGAAAGCTACTTAAACAAGGAGTTGCAATCGCTTAATGCTCAGGAGCCAACATTTCAGGAACTGAAACTTCAGGTGCTTTTCTTTTGGCTTACACTAAAAGAAATAACTCATATTAAAAATAAATCAATTCATTGATAAACTGAAAACTCCAAAATTTCAATCACGCTTTCAAAAACTGCTTGATTACAAACATTATCTGCTTTGACCACAGGTCTACCGGAATGTTTTTGCTCTTTTTATCAAAGAGTTCAAAACCTACCAACCCCTTCTTTCGGATATAAAAAGAGAATATGAAACCACTTTAGGTAAGTGACCGTGAGAGAAAAGGTGAGAGATGCCTTGTTGTATTAATTTATTCATTTTCAAAACATAACATTATTCCTGTTGTCTTTTTATGGTTTGTCATTAACCATATTAAAATGGACAGAGGAAATGAAAGTAAACGGTCGTCAATAATTTAAACATATTCTTCTACAAGTGGTTATATAGACTGCCCAGAAATAAGCATTTCTGTCAGGCAAAGTGTGTCTTCCTGCATTAACCCTGAATTTTAAAAACACATTCACATTTCAAACTGAAGCTGCATGCAACCTTGTGTTGTCTAAATGAAAATGAATAATAAACTATTTTAAAACATACCAATTGCAGCATTTCAGAAACCAAAACAAATCAAATCAATCAGGGATCATTCACCAGAACCGAAGTAGAATCATGCAGATACAAAACATTTAATCTGAGCCTGGAAAAATACTTTTCTGAATGAAATTGTTAAAATAAATCAAATACCCATTCCAGTTCTATGATCTCCTCTTTTTAATGTTGTTTTTAATGAGCTGCTGCATTAAATTTGCCCTAGCTTATCAACAGAATAAAATCCAAGAGCTTGAACCGCTGCAGTCTCATCTGAGGCTGGTGACAGAAGAATGTGACCACAAAATTCATGCTCGCTGGGCACAGGAGCACTCTGAGATGGCAGCCATTAAGATGGATAAGGAGCAGTTGCGCAGGGAGCTGGAGGCCTTGAAGGAGAGGGAAAAGGCCACACACGCAGTGGTACATTTTTATAAAGTTCAAATCAATACTTATTTATCTATTCACTGAATAGATGGGTGTTGCTGTCAGAAGGAAAATCAGATTCTCAGATACTTCAGGTAATGTTTATTTTTTTCTTCCTTTGCCTACTCAATCCTCTAACCGGGCATATCTCTTTAGGTGGAGCATCTGCAGTCTGAACTTTCTCAGCAGTATCTGTTATATCGAGAGGAGCGCGACGCCCGCAAGCTCCTCATCCGGCAGCTCAATGACCTCACAGGACGTTCAGCGATGGGAGAGCAGACTGAAGAAGAAAACATGGGCAGATCTGGATCAATTAGTGAGTTAGCTCTGTCTCAACAGTTGAATGACAATTGTATTTATAATGAACCTAGCATTCAAGTTGTTACAGTAAAAAAAAAAAAAAAAAGAGAGAGAGTTTTAAGGCCTTTCTGCAAAGTATACATAGTGTGGAGTCTTTAAAAGGTCAGAGAGGTCATTTCACAGAACAGGAGTAGTGAGCACAAAGCCCAATCCTCAATTAGGTAGATCCTAGTCTTGCAAGTCTTGCAGTCTGGCAGGAGGAGGCATATGGGTGGGGCAATCCATGGGTAAAGGGAGAACTTTAACCTCAACCCTGCATGGCACAAGGAGCCAGTGGAGAGTTTTGATTTGTGGATTTGTTTTCCCGTTAGTTTGTAATGCGGTCAATGGTGAATGTGCGCACACCTCAGGACCAATGTTCAACAGGTAATAACAATAAAGAGACCGTTATTCATTCTCACTGGTGGTGGCAAACTGCGGGTGTAGCCACGGCTGCCCTTTTAGACAGACAGACGGAAACCTGGTTGCCGTTCTGCCCCTCTAACCACCAGCGAACATTCACTGACAGCCATACGAGGCAATGTGAGTGACGTGTCTTGCCCAAGGACACAACAGCTGGGACTCTGATGGAGCAGGGTTGCCAACCTTCAGTTATTGAATATCTGGCTCATGCAGCCGCATCTTTAAAGGTTTCAAAGATGCAAAAGGAAATGGAAACTAATATACTTAACAGTTTTTTTAGACTGACAAGGAAATGCTCATTATCATTAATGCTGATATAACTCTTCTCCTTCTTTGCCACACTTTTGCATTACTCACCTATTTGTTACCACTACTATGACTACTGCTATGACTTAAGAGCTATGAAGGAAACCAGTAACAGAATAATCAGTTGTGAAAATAAGAATCATAATTTTTAAATATATCTATTTTAATTTCTATTCATTTTTTCAATCCCTTTTGGAAGGACTAATGTATTGCTTAGGCCCTGATATGATCTACGAGCTAGTCTAATATAAACCTCACTGGGTAAACTGTCAATCATTAACAGCGTTTCACTCTGATATGTACAGGCATGATCTATTCAGAGTATGCACGCACCAGTTACATATTTCATCATGCTTTTCTTTTTTCCTTGACGTCAATCGTTAGTGGAACACATGACCAGGATCGCAACAGTGGGTTAAGACCTACATAGCATCAGTCAAAAAAAAACAAAACCTCTTTGACCAATTGTTACTATGAAGCTGCATCTAAAACTGACAGTTCCTTCAACTAAACCAAAGTAACAAGTCCAACAGATCAAGTTCAAAGTTCGATTTACGGTCAAAAAATGTTGACCGATAACTTTATATCACTATTGTTTTCTGTTCTCTCCTCACTCTTGTCGTCGTCATCATCAGTATTGGCCTCAACCCTTTATTACCACGACGTACCAGAACTTGCGCAGCGGATGGACTGGATTGTCTAGTTTCTAATTGTTATGTCTTGTGTTAGATCATTTCTTTCAAGTTGCGTCCTTAGGTGTTGGTCTTTTAATTGTTTAGAAAGATGTCAAGAAGTTTTTCTTGTTTGACCCACCCAAGGAATCTCGACTGACTTTGGAGAGATATTGAAATGGAACACTAAGTTTATTTTGTAAACACATTTTACTTTCATGTCCCTTTATTATATTTCGAAAAATGAAAACAAAACAAAGGCTGAGTATTTTTTGAAGGGCAACACCAGATATAGAAATGATATCACTTTGATTATAACTTTGATTATAAATAGAACTTTTATTTCACTCTCTCAAGTTTAAAAACTTAAAACAGCTAAATTTATGTCCATACTTGAGAAGCTTGGTATATACTTTGTGAATGTGGATGTTGCCCGAGTGAAAAAACAGCCAGTGAAGTCTTAACTTTCTTAACTGTATCTTAGACATAAAGCCATAATCCTTTTGGCAGTGGCTTTATATTTAACGTAAAAAAAGCTAAACCAAACCAAAAACCAAAAACATCCAAGTAACATTCTGAAAGCTTGTTTTAAGCTCCATATTTTTAGGCTAACACACATCAGAAAAATTGAGTGCTGGGAGGAGAAAATGGATCACTTCGTCAAATATTGTATCCATAAATGTTACATGAAAAGCCACATGCAGTTTTCCTGACATTTGTTTCCATTTTAAAAGAAGCATCAGTGACCCGCGTAGAGACGCAGATGCCTCCTCATGTGCATCAAACAGACCGTACTGAAGACCAGGAAGAGTCCAATTGGACTAAGACAGGGCCCAGTGATGTCGTGCCCCAATGCAACCCGGCTACCGTGTTGCAGGTGTGTCTTTCTTGATCAAAACAACCATGTGTTTACAGAGGAATTCATGGTGACAAATCCGACAACTATAACTGTGGTCTGTGGGTGTGTTGTTGACTAATCAGTTGGAGACTCTGCAGAGTGAATTCAATCAACTGAAGAGTGAATATGACACTCTACTGGCTCTGCACCAAAACAGAAGTATGAAGAAGAATGGCCATGACGTCAAAGTTATCCAGGTGCTTTATATTCATTTGCTCCAACAAAATGGTTGATTTTTTTGTGTTGCAAGCTAATTGTTCTGCCTCTGTCTACAGATGTATTACGATTAATCACTCTAATTCCGTGTGTAGTTGGGGGGTCTGGTCATTAAACTATTTGCAATCAAATAGTTTAAGGATTTCTTTGGTGTTTTCTGCAATCAGTCATCTGTTCAGCACAATGTCCGTTGGCATCAGTCTTCTCATATCAGAAGGGTCTCTAGGGTGCCTCTGTGACCTGCACAGGGCAAGGATAGTGAGTAGAGCCCAATCCACACTAGCTGACCCAAACCATCCTCTCCCTGAACACTTAAGGCCACTCCCTTCTGGGCGCAGATTCGTGGTTCTGTGATGTGGAGCAAGTGGACTCTCATTCCAGCTGCCATTGTCCTGTTAAACCGCTGCAAGTAGGTCTTGTTGATGGTTGCCATGTTTGTTTTTATGTTTACTGTCGGCAGCGAGACTGATTGTTATTCAGGTACAAAGAAGTTTATTTTTATTCTTCAAAAAAAGAATAAACTATAGAAAATGCAGAAAGCCAAGGTCAAAGCAACTCCATTCAGCAGCACGCTCACTGTGTCGGCATTAAAATGACATCTATCTGTCTATCTATCTATCTGCACAGACAGAGAGTGAATACTCAGTGACAGAGAAGTCAGATCAGGCAAAAGAGGAGCACAGCTCCAAGTCCACCAGACAGCAACAGCGACAGTGACAACAGCACATTCCCCTGTCAGACAGTTCACACAGCCTGGTAAGTTGTCGGATGAAACGTGTTTATCGTGAAGATACACATATAGATGCACATAAAAAAAGAAGCCTTTTCCTCCTTACAGGCCTTGGAATTGCAGGAAGGATGACATTTCTTCAGGTTCTCCTCCCTCAAACAGCTAATGTTGTAAATTCCCGTTCTTTTCAACCTTCTTGCAAGGACATGTCGACAAAAATGTATAGAATGATGTTTCATGATTATTGTGTTTATCAAAACAGAAACAAATGCATTCACAATGTTATTGTATTACCAATAAAGACTTCCCTGGTTATCGAATCTGTTTTACTTTAGTAATCAAGTAAATGAGATGAGAACTTCTTAGATATATGCGTAAAAATGTTCAAGGTGAAATCATGATAATGAGCACAGACAAAAGATTGCTCGTGCTAATTCTAGCTCATTTTACTGGCCGTGTGCTGTGCGTTCATTCAACTCCGACTTGCTTCTAGTCCACATTCAGCTTTTTCCATTCAAACGTGTGCCACAAAAACTTAACAGGAGCAGACAGTGGACAACAAGGAGAAGGTCAATTCAAAGTGGCCCTCTTGTCTTCAACCAAAACATTTCCAAAATGGCCAAAAACACGACAAAGACAGACACAGTGACATTATAGAAGAGTGAACATATCAATGATCACACAAATAACTATAAGCAATAAAAGCTGCTACTGATAAGGGACAAGATCAAAGGATATGTTTGCTTTTTCTCCCTTGGTCGGGTTTAGGGATCCAAGAAAGAAATTAGCATAAATAGGGTACAAAGGTTGAATGAGAATGGCAGGTAGTTTTCAGGAGCACCAAAGCAAGGGTTTGTCAGGAAAACATTTTGGGTACAAATCACCACCACCTTTGAAGAGTGTACCTCTTTGATACACTCTTCAAAGTCAGTTTTTTCTTTAAAGTGTCAGAGAAAAATCCTGCTGGTCGACTAGTTTGTCCCGTTTTTTGGTTTGTTTGTTTTACACCTATAACGTGATACTGGTCGACTAGTTTGTCCATTTTTAAATATCTATAATGTTTAAAAATGTTTCCTAATCGACACTGGTCCATTAGTTTGTCTTGTTTTTAACATACACCTCGCAAACATTCTGTGTAATGAACTTGTCTTTTACGTTAACCGTCTCTGTCTGACCTGTTAACTTTGTTAACTTCCGATCTGTTGAGAATTTTCTGGAAAAGGGAAGGAAAGAGAACTACAATTCCCATAACCCATCGCGCCGCAAACGATTTTGAACGCGTGCGTACTACACATGCAGGCGCGCAGACCAGCAGCAGTCGACGCAGCTTGCGATCACTCCTCCGGTAGCAGTGTAGCTAAGAGGTAGGTTTCACCACTCTATAAGGATTCCTGTATTAATCGAAACCTCCATGGAGTTAAGAGCACAACACACACCTCATATTTGTACGAGAATTAGGTGTGCGAAAGTCCGAATTGTTTGTCATACATGAAGTCAAGTGTCAACGTTGGGCACGCCTATATAGGATGAGGACTGGAGTTAGGTTGCGCAGGCCCGAAGGGGCACGTTCAAGTATTTTTAGTAACCCGTTCAGAGGCCGGACAATTGGTTAACCAACGATTGGAAACAAGGACTTATGCTACGCCTGAAAGTCGACGTAAGAGCCATAAAGTTTAAAACAAGTATTTATTTCAGCAAACATAATAGCTAGCTCGCTATTAGCCGCTAAGTTAGCATATGATTAACCGTCACATAGCCCGGTTCTGCTGCTGCTCCACATTCGTTAAAAAAAAAAAAAAAAAAAAATGCGCACCAGGACTTGGCGCCAACTGTGTTTCTCGTCTTTTACTTGACCCATAAAGTATATCAGACTTCCCTTTGAATGTCCCCCTAATTAAAGTCGAAGCGTCGTGGCGGAGAACATGTGACTTGCCACTGAGACCCCGCTAAGTTCAATGCAGGACTGCGCGGTGCACTACGCGCCATCCCAATGGTGGGTAAATATTGTCTGCTATGCTAAAGTGCCTACAAGAATTGTCTTGGGACGGGTAAGGCGTTACTTGGCGTGACCTGCGTCCTCCCGGCCTCCGTAGCCGCCCTGCGCAGCTGAGCACTAGTTGTTGTTATCAGTATGTCTCTCATAAAAAGTGGATTTCTCGCTAAATCATAGAAATTGCGTTGTAGTATATTCGTGTTTCTTTACAACTCTCACGCGAGACAAAGCTCCTGGACCGATGAAGGATAACGGCACACTTGTAAATAGTTGTTTTGTTAATGTCGTTTATTAGTATCAGTTAGATCATTCCAGTACTACCAGAAAAGAAGCAATCTTTAAAAATGTATTTTTTGAACCTATTTTTCAATTAATCCTATTTATTTAAATAAATAAAAAAAAATTCTCCTATTCGTTATTATTATTATTAGTATTATTAAGTGAAGTATCCTTGATTGTTTTAAAATGTCCATAAAGTATGTTGTTTCAAAAGAGAAAGAAAAAAAATTTCAAGAGATTTTTTTTTCAACTGAGCTTCTCCAAATGAATGTTACAGTTTTTTACGTGAATATTTTCCTTATATATATATATATATACATACACTGATCTCATCTATCATTTGAACTTTCTCTCCATCATAAGGTTACATAAGGGTGAGACAGGATGCAGCCCGAGACGCCTATGTACCACCTGGTAGGGTGTGGCTTTGTGGACTACTACTACAATTTATTCGACAATGACCGAGTGAAACTCAAAGACTTATACGTGAGTGTTGTTGCTTGTTATTGGTTTCAGCTGACACTACTCTACTTGCCAGGCATTTCCCTACCCATACCTGGTATTTGCTACCTAGTGCTACTTTTTTTTTTTGGAGTACCTGCTACTCTGAGGTTCCAGGCTCTGAGATCCCATACAAGTTGTCAAATTCATTCTCATGAAAGGCATAAGAAAAATAATTACAGTCAATACAAATAATTGTTTTCAATCTCTTCTCTGCGACATGCATTTTATGATCAAGCATCATCATGTCCACATTTCATTGACTGGAAAAAGCTCCTTTTCTGGTCTTGCAACTAGTGGCCGCTACAAAGTAGGTTCAACAAATTCTGAGTCTGAAACACGGTTTTCACTTTACAAAAAAAGAAGGAAATATTTCAGGTATTTGAAATGTGAATAGGATCACAGATGTAAAAAGGCAACATTTTACACAGTAGTGCTTCTTATCAGGGTAAGATGTTGACGTGCATTTTAAAATTGCGGTTATAATTGAAGTAAGGCAGTCCTCAGATCATCTCTCTGGGGTGCCTGTAAACACACCTGTGCACACAATGACATTCGCATTACTGCCTTATAACCTGTGAACTCAGTTTGTCATTCATATGCAGACCTATTCTGTGAAATGAGTTTATATGTTTATCATATATGTTATTGATAAAGCTGCCTTCTCTGGACTTACAAGCTACCAACACTAAAGGTACATTGTGTACAATTGTGTCATCTAGAGCTCAGATTTTAGATTGCAGCAATTAATTGCTCACCCTATACCTCTCCTAAGCTGGCCAGCGAACTACAGTGTTTTTGCAGGTCATAAAGAGAATGTCTTTGTATTGCAGTGTCCAATACCATATTTAAACATTTTTAAACAACTTATTGAAGCTGTTAGAACGGCTCAAATACATATTGGAGTCCTTTCTGCTTAGCTCTCGCTTACATTTCTGAACTTTGGTCCCAAAAATTGAATATGTTTGCCTTCAAAATATCTTTCACCAAAGTTTCTGCTGGAATGAAGTGGAAGCATACTAGGTATAGCAAAAGTAACCATGGGGAGCAGGACTTGGTGACAGGTGGATTGCAATTATAGGTTTGATAATGTCAGCACAATAATGCCCAATAAGCACAACAAATTACTGCATTTCAGTGACAAATAGTACACACTGTACCTGGTGATTAGTGTTTTATTGATTTGGCAACTCCAAAGGTGTTTGGGCTGCTTTATTGTAATTTGAAACCAATTTTTTTCTCTCTCTGCATTGTGATAGTTCTCTGGACTTCTACTTTGCTTGTATATCATCATTTAGCCAAGTTTGAAATGTCGCCCAAACCGACTAATGACACTGACAGACATTTCATCACAATGTATTCCCTCATCTTCCTCCTCTCTGTCTCTCTCTCTCCTCCCTCTCTCTACCAGGACGACTCATCATGTCTCTCATTTGAAGGAGAACACTTTGTCGGAAAAACAGCAATTTTTAACAAACTCGTCGTAAGTTTATCCGACATTGCAAAAAAAAACAACAACTCATTCTTTTGCAACCATGCATGAACTTAATGTATACTTTTTTTTACTATGTCTATTTAGATATTTTATTCCTTAGATGTGATTTTATACCAGTGATATGTTTTTATATTATGTATGTTTTTAATTGTTTTCTATTTTTGTTAACTTTTCTTTTTCTCTTTTCTTCCCCTTCTGCTCCACTGCTACAGTCACTCCCCTTTAAACATATAAAGCATGTAATCACAGTGCAGGATCATCAACCAACTTCTGACTCGAGTATCTTATCTATGGTGGTTGGACAACTTCAGGTTGGTGGCTCTTATTCTTCTTTGGGCGAACGCACAAATACTTTTACTATTTAAAAACATATTTCTCTTGGTGTGACGAGATTCGAAAGTGGCTTTTATTTTTGACCTGTGGGGGGCTGTAATGTGCCTTTCCTAAGTCTGGTTTGCCAGAAATTGACAAGGAGGGGAAGGTGGCAATATCTTGCAAGATGCGTTGAATAAACTCTTGCATTCTCATCATAATTCACCAAACTGCTCCTCTTTTAAAATAGTCAGTTTTGCATTTCTGTTCGCTGCCATTAGCTGTATGCGGCTTCCAGTCACTTCCCAACGTGCGTGCTCTCATTGGCTGAGAGTCGTTGGATGCAGGGAGCGGCAGAATATTTGAATCGTAACTATCTAGCATGTTTGATAATGATCTAATATCGCCCTGACTCGCTCTTGAGCAGTAAAGTAACCGAATTGACACCTCACACCAGGAACGTGTCGGATTCTTAGGCCACCAAGATGTTTCCATTAACCCGAGAAATAAAATATCGCTCAAAGGTTTTTACGCTCCTGTGAGGTGGTTTTTCAGACGCGCGTTAGTGAACAGGGTCACATGACCAGTTCACTTCAAGTGAAAATGGCGCATTATGTATGGACAGAGGAGGAGATGGAATATTTTTATTTTTATAAAGTTATCAAAGAGAAAAATATAACAACTGTTCTTGACAGCAAACAACATCGAAATGCAGATTTATCGCATAATTTTTTGTACCTCCATCGTCCTCAAAGTGGGGTCTCCTGGGACGAGATTTTCCGAGAATTACGGCTAACGCGCTTCACACCATTCAATGGAAACCTGCAAGTTGCAATTGTATTTTGTCCAAACTTTAGTAATATCACTTTTTTTGCGAAAAACGATTGGAAACGCAGCTGGTGTCACATTCATAAATGACTGAACAACCGACTTGGTCCTGAGTGATTGCTCTTTTTTTTTTTACAGGCAGATGACGAAAAGATTATTGGGTTCCAACAGTGTTTTCTCCTGAAAAACCTCGGAATGTCCTGGATAATTAAAAACGACATGTTCCGGCTGTCCCTTTACAACCATGTCTAACCCCCTTCAGTGTCGCTGCAGGCAGGGGCAGCCATAGTGAAGCGCACCATCGGATGAAGTAAAACTAAAGGCATCGGAGGAAGTGAGAATGGAGCAAAGCGAGGACCCCTCTTTCCTATTGGCCCATTAATGCACCTGTTTGACAAACATTCTCTGGATTATAGACGTCAAGTCACCGAATCACATCCAGCTAGAGTTTTCAGAGCAGCACAGCCTATAGAATTGTTTTTTGCGATCCTGCCAACCAATCATCAGCCCCTGTCTGCTGACCTGCATGAAGCTGGAAGCCCCGTTATTGGCAACCCCCCCCCCCCCAACCACCAGAAAGAAAAAGAACTCAGTGCTACCAAATCCCACTATAATTTCCAATATATTATACAATAATTTCCCACTCTGATTTCCTCTGCTGTCGACTCATTTTTATTGGCAAGGTTGACCAACTGGTTTTGTAGATCCAGGCCCAGGTTCAAAGCTGGGCTTTTTTTCTTCGGCTGAGTTGCTTTTAGATGCCACTTCTGTTTAACTGACTTTTATTCCTATTGACACAATTCTTTAGTTTGCCATGATTCTTTTTCATGCCAGGTTTGCTTCTGCAGTCTGAGGGGTGTGGGGAGGGGTCATCAAAGACATTAAAACTCTGTTCATGTTTTCTTGTCTCGCACTCCCAATTTGGCAGTTACCAGCCACGATACACAATAAAAAAGCAGGATTTTTTTTTTCTCTTAACATTGTGTCTGATGGCTGATTTATTTTCCCCATCTTTGAGTTTTGTGTATTTGTAAAAGAAATCTTTAAGAATAATGCCCCCCCCCCCCCCCAAAAAAAAATATATATATATTTGTATTCTCTTGTTTTAATGAGTTACTGAGACTTGCTGCACTTGAGGTCCACAAATTGTTTTTGTTCCATCACCCTGAATAAATTCACAAGCATGAGGAAATCTGGAAGGACTCGCTGATTAAGAGCCTTGAATGCAAAATAACAGTGCCAACTTTCTCTACTTAAGTTTCTGTTGTCCAATAGTTGATGTGCACCTGGGATTCCTTGCTTGGTTGGTCTCAGATGTAAGAAAGGGAAAACGTAAAGAAAGGCTGCCCTTTGAAAATCCTCATCAAGGTGAAGGAATGCTGAGATCTAAGTGTAGGTAAATGGTAGCATGCAATTGAGTTTCTAAATTTACCTGATTGGCCAGCCGCTCCTGTAAAAGAGGAATTGATTGTAGTAATAACACTAAGCATAACAAGCATTTTTAGTACAAAAGGCAAAAAACATGGGCTTGAATGGAAAGTTATTGTTGGAAAGCCTGTGTTGTTGAGCTAAAGATAATTTTCCATCCTGGTGGACAATAAAGATTATTCTATTCTAAAGTGAAAACATTTGCTCCAAACTGTTTGGCCTGTAATATTAAGAGATTTTTCTTCTCCGACTTACACCAACCCAGAACATAGACAGGTGCATCTGAAGAAAAATAAAGTAGATGATTGTGAAAATGTTTTTTCTGCAGTTAATTTAAAATTTTACCTACTCTCAGGGATTCCGGGAACTTTCTGGTCATACCAGCACACATTTAGTCAAGATGATATAAAATTTACACTATTACAGCCAACATAAATAAAAAGTGAAGTACTGGAGGAAATAAGAGCCTTATATATATATATAAAAAAAAAATAATGGTGGAGGGTGAGCCAAGGGCAGGAAGAGCAAGCCAAATTGAAATAGCTAAATCTGTGTTTGAAAACAAGGCGGTGATGTGCAAGTGTGATATTGCAGGTCTGTGGCTGTGGTGGGGCCTTCAAGGCACTGCTAGAGTTCAGCAATCGGCCAGCTACCTGGAAGAAGCTGTTCCCCTTCAGCCTGGTGGTCCTGCTACAGATGCTCCCAGAGAGGGGTCAAAGGGTCTCTGTCTGAGATGGGTAAATAAAATAAAGGCCTTTATTGATCCCACATTGGGGGAAAATTGCATAATTACAGTAAACAACAACAGTAAAGTGCAAAAGAAGGAAAATTATATTAATTTTAATAATCAAATTTTAATCTTTAATTAATAAAGAAGTAAAATATTTATAGAGTAAGAATCCTTAATGGAGTCATTGATAATGATGCAGGCGGTCCTCTTTCTGTATCAGATTGTGTAAATGTCTGTGGTGGAGGGTTGGCTGCTCCCACAAACCAGCCTTGGCAGAGCCTTCTACTCACAGCAGAATGTTCCAAACCTTTTTATTTTTATTATTTTTTTGAAGCTCAAGAAAAGAACAAATCCTACAACTTAAAATATCAGCATTTTAAATAGAGTAAACAAATTTCAGAATTGCAACAACATTCATAAAAGTGTGTTCATTTTTGCACATAACACTTGTTTGGAGCTCCTTCTGAGCAAATTCTTGCATGCAATCAGTCCAGATATATGTTACTGCTGACACATTATGGAACCCCTGGGTTGCCTTTATACTGGTCCTCAGCTTTGTATTGTATTGTTGGGTAGTATTTTGTTAACATATAGTGTTTCAGACAATTTTTTGAGGATTGTACAGAACTGACAATGTATATCTGTGACCAGCCCTTATCACAATATCTGACATGCTGCTTGTGCAACTGTATGGGCATTGGCAGCATCTTTTCTGTCCACTGGTATTGCGTACCCATAAACATTTCCAGTGATCTTGCCTATGGAAGTAGTGTTGTAGTAGTCGAGATTGTTTTTTAGGGGTCCCAGTCTTGTCTTGGCCTCTGAGGCATTTTTACTCGGTTTTGTCCCGGTTTCGGACTGGGCTGACTGGGGATTTTTTTTTAATCAAGACTGGTCAAGACTCTGGTCAAGATGAGATAATAACAGAAAAGAATCCAGCTGCTGCTGTTTTACAACGCTCTGTTACGCTCTGTTTGTGACACCCAGAGAGACACAGCCCCTTATTCCTAGTTTTTTATTTTTTTTTTTTTTTTTTATTTCATGAAGCAAAGTTGTTGTTGTCATTGTTGTTTGAAAATGGTTCAAAATACTTGGCATAGCAGAAAATGTAAAAGAAAATTATTAAAAGTTACCTTGCTGAAAGAGATGTTGCTGTTCGTTTTAGAAGCAAACTTGAATTTAAAAAACATACTGGTCATTCCTTTCTGTTTTGTTGTTATTTTTCTTTGGTATATAAAGTCTTGGTCTGGTCTTGGTCTCAAACCCCAAATGTCTTGGTCTCGATACTCTTTAGTCTTGGTTGGTGCGGTCTTGACTACAACACTATATGGAAGGCTACATTATTATGTACCTGTTTTCCTTTCAACTTTACGTCTCATAGGAGTTGAGCTAGTAGGAACCAATGACCTGTCACGTGAGGAGTCGGAGCCCAAGACGCGGACGTAACGGAAGTTTAGACGGTTGCTCTGGGTGAACGCGAACACTGACAAGCATCACATCTTAGAAAGAAACATTTCTCATCCTGTTAATAACAACCCAGTCTCCCCTTTCCCCTCACACATGGCGTCCAACTCCAACATGGATATCCAGGGTGCGACCCAGCATCTCCGTGACATCCTCAAACTGGACCGTGCTGGGAACGGTACCGGTAAGTTGAACCGGGAATTAAAAAGAGGCTGCGCTGCGCTAGGCCGCAAAGGCTAATGCTAAGCTAGCTAGCTGGCGTGATTCTGTGCGTACCTTGGTGTGAGGAAAAACAAAGTTAGCTCTGTGAGTTTCACCTCCACTAAAGTCAAACAATTGTTCCGGATGTTGAACTATGACATGTATAAGCTGTTTTTCTCCTAACATTTCGCCGCAGTACCAATATGTTGTTGTTCGCCATTCAGGTAGATTTTTTTTTCCTACGAAGTGTTAGCAGCGCCAGCTAACGTATGACTGGTTTCTTTCTTGCCTTACAAAAGCTCTGTAATTCACCGTCCAATGGCGAAACGAAATATTCAGATATTTCATTGGTTCAGTTATGTGATTCACCTCCTTTATCTCTTTTAGTGGTATTGAAAACAAAGAGATTCACTTAAATGGTTTAATGTACTATGTCAAGGAGCTCAAAACATTGTCACTCCACGATAGTATCACATATTAGCTTGCGCATCCATCACTGCGCAGGTTAGTGTTTTTGTCTGTCAAAGTTTCGTTTTACTGCTTTTCGGCCTGGTAACCAATTTTCGCTTTAGAAACCACGTCTTTTAAATGACTGTGGGGTGCAAAGCAGTAACTACGTAGGTCGTGGAAAAGTCATTTGGTTTCAGTAATGTCGATCGTTTTCTAATGGTCTGCTGTCATTTACTTGTGCGTCACAGTTTGTTATAAATTCAGCCACAGGCAGCAATGGAAATTATTTTGTGTAAAATCATTGGACTCCCTTCCTTTGTTTTGTTATATTTTCTTCTTCTTCTTCTTCTTCTTCTTCTTCGTATTATTATTATTATTATTATTATTATTAATGATGATAATAATATTATTTTGCATTTCTTGATAGTTGTATGTTAAAGTTATTGTTACAACAGATTTTTATTGTAATTTTTCTGTGAAATGTTTATTTTTATATGAATGACAGTGGAACTTGACATAGCATCACTGTCATCACTTCCCACTGCAACTTTTGCTTTCTCCTTCCTTCCTCAGATGCACAGTCAGGTGATGGCCCTAGAATGCCATCTTTCAATGGAGAACTGAATGGGTTATTGGGGGCAGCAGGTATCCTGGCAAATACTGATCGGTCAACAATGTCAGAATCTACCAGGCCAATCTCTGAAGACGTCACTTGTGCGGAGGACGCTCAGATAATGTGAGTACACTTCAGTCTTGCACTGCATCCGTAAAGTATTCACAGCCCTCCACTGTTTCCACATTTCCGTTTGTTGCAGCCGTATTCCAAAATCGATTAAATTCATTTTTATCCTCAAAGTTCTACACACAAAACCCCATAATGACAACATTAAACTGCTTTTTTCATGTGTATTAAGAGTAGAAATCTGAGAAATCACATAAGTATTCACAGCCTTTGCCATGAAGCGCAACATTGAGCTCAGGTGCATCCTGTTCTGACTGATCGATTGCCAACCATCCAGCTGTAGTAAAGTCAGTTGATTGGACATGATTTGGAAAGGACATCTAAACCGAGGCGAGTCAGGGAGGTGACAACGAACCTGATAATCACTCTGTCCGAGCTCCAGAGTTCTGCCGTTGCTCAATAGAGAGCATCCTGACATACTGCATGTGCGCATCATTCTCCAGCTGCATGGCTGGAGACAAGAAAGGGCTCCAGCGGGTCGTCAACAATGCCGGGAAGGTAATCGGCTGCCCTCTCTCCTCTCTGGAGAGTTCGTACAATTCTCGCTGCCTCAGGAAAGCAAAGAGGATCCTTGAGGGCCCATCTCACCGAGGTCACTCACTTCTTGAGCTACTGCCCTCTGGCAGACGTTTCAGGACAATAAAAGCAAGGACAAACCGACTGAAAAACTCTTTTTATGCCAGAGCCATAATTGCACTGAATAGTCCAGACCAGAACCAGACATACACAAGGGGCATGGTCTGTGCATTTAAGGGGAAGAGTGCAGTAACTGCAGAATGTGGTATGAGTGTTGTGTGGTATGTCGTTTTTTCTGATAGTTTTTAGTATTTATTGCTCTTTTTTGGTCTAAGTTATGTTTATACCCATTTGAACTGAGAAGAACATTAAATTTAAACATTAAAGGTGTTTGTAATCATCATATTCACAAGGACTTGAGGCTGCAATTGCTTTGCAAAGGTTTGAAACTTTTTTTACCCTGTCATGTTTGTGTGTATGTGTGTGTGGGATTTTGAGATAACATTTTTAATCAACTTTGGAATAAGACTGCAATACATCAGAATGTTCAAAAAGTAAAGCCCTGTGAATACTTTTTGGATGCACTGTAATCGGCTCTTGGTTATTTTTTTTCCAAATTGCAAACTTTTTTTTTTTAATGACTCGTGCTTTCATTTTTTTAGCTGCCTTTCTGGTGATGATGGTTCCACATGTATTCCCATCACTGGCAACAATGTGGAGATTATGGCAAGTCAAGATTCGGGCATCAACAGCAAAGCTCGTGGCAGTAGCAAGGTAAGGCACTGCACAAAAGGCGATGTGAGACAGAAATATGGAACAAGAAGTACTAACGACATAACTAAGACATAATTAACAACAAGTATGCGACATCTAATTTCAAACGCACAGGGTGGAGTCTGAGAGACTCTCAGTCTTCAAAAGCTTAATATCAAGCACTGCAGTGTTTTTATACAGACATGAAGCCGTTTTAAAATAGATCTTAACAACCACAAATGAAAGTTATTAATGTGTATTTTGAATATGTTCTATACATTTTTGCTTATTTAAACTTAATACTGCTGTCAGATTTTTTTTGGCTCCTGCTATTGAAGTTGCGTCACTGCAAACTAATGCTACGCATGTTTTCAATTTGAAGTATTTGAACTTGTTTTCCATTTAGGTGAAAATTCAACCGGTGGCCAAGTACGATTGGGAGCACAAGTATTATTATGGCAGGCTAATAGCGGTGTCCAACTCCTTTTTGGCCTACGCCATTAGAGGTGAGTTCTCTTGTACTTGTATTGATAGTTCCAACGACTTTTTTCCCAAAAAAATCTGAAGTGTTTCTGCGACTATCACAGCACGTTGAACCCGTTAAGTGAACTGCTCTTTTCTTAGCGTGCAGAAATTTCTGATTTACTATGTTTTGATGATCCGTGGGGAAAACAGCATCTGCATTATTGCTTATATTAATAAGGTACTTACCACGATTATTAATCTTTTCCCAGGAGCCAACAACCATGCGATGATCCGTGTCCTCAGTGTGGGTTTTGCCGAACGCTCCCTGCTGAAGGGCTTCACCGGGGCGGTCACGGACCTGGCTTTTGCCCACCTTGACTCCTCTCTTTTGGGTTGCGTGGATGAAGCAGGCAACCTCATGGTCTGGCAGATCACGTGCAGCGGAAGCAAAATCCTGTATCCTTGAACTGAGTGGACAGACGTCACCGCACGGTTGGGATAATGTGTGCAACATTGTTTTGATGTTATTTTTAAGCTCGTATTTCGAGCGCTCGTCTGTTTTAAGCACAGCTGCGACAGAAGCCTGAAACCTAACTAAAACGTTGGTAACGTCACGGTTACACTTTGAAAAATGAAGCAGCAATGCGCTTCCTTAAAAAAAAGTGTTCTATTCTATTCTATTTTATTCTATTCTATGTCAGGAAATAGTCTGCTGTCCTATTTTTTTTAACTACACCCCCCCAGTGATCAAGTGGTGATTCACATTCAAAGGCCTGAGGACACTCCACTGAATTCTCACCGGCGCCTCATCTGGTGCCCGTTCATCCAGGATGACAATGAGGACAGTCCGGAGGACGGCAGCCAGACCTTAGCACTTTTACATGAAGACAGGGTACGATTGTTTGCGCACATTGTTAAGGGTTCATATAAACAAGGTTAAATGTATCATCATTCATTATAAGTTATTTATACAAAAAATGATCCACAGAATAAATGACATATAGTCATTTTTACTTGTTTGCAAACCTGTACCAGGTACTTATACCAGGGGAAAGTTTTAACTTGCTCACCTTGTTCTTTACCTGCTTTGCATGTAGACCGAGGTGTGGGACCTGGAAGTCTTAAGAGCCAACAACAGCAGCTGGCCTGTCAAAGATACGGATCTTAAGGATGGCCTTATCACAGTAAAGGGACATACCCAGGTAGGGTACAGCATAAATATTGTTATCAGTACCAGTACGTCCAAGAGACACACCTGTGTCATCTTGGCCATTGACTCTATTGACATGAAGTCCAAGTTCTGTCCTACCATTTTGATTGCATAATGTAATTCTGAAGATTGTAGCACGCTTGATTTGTTTGTTTGCTTGTGCCTCTGCAGCGAATCAGTGAAGGGGCTCTGTCTCCAGATGGAACAGTGTTAGCCACCGCAAGCCATGACGGATACATCAAGTTTTGGCAGATATATATTGAAGGGACTCAGGATAAGCCGAGGTAAGCAAGGAGTTTTCCTTTGTTTTTTTTTTTAATAATTTAGATGGAACTTAATTTATTATTAGCCTATTTCTTATAATTCAGTGGATTATGCTCCATTTGTGAAAGGGTAACAGGTGGTCTTGTACTCTGAAATATAGGTGTCTCCATGAGTTACGTCCTCACGGAGGACGCCCGCTCTCGTGTCTTCTTTTCTGTGACAACCACAAGAGGCAGGATCCAGAGTCAGTACCTGCAGCTGCACCACATAAAAGACACTAATTCAAGCCTTTCGCTGTTCAAACAATTCTCTGACCTGTGCTTTCTCCCTTCAGGGTTCCGTTTTGGAGATTTTTGATAACGGGCGCTGATCAGAACCAGGAGTTGAAAATGTGGTGCACTGTTTCCTGGACCTGTTTACAGACCATCAGGTAATTGTCCAATGTTACATCTGTAGAACATGGCTTGATTTCACGACATTTACTTCAACATCCAAATTTCCTTTTCAAAACTACAGCATATATCTGTTAATTTCCACCTGTTCCAAAATTTTCTTTTAATTTTAATGGTTTTCATAACAGTGTTTCTTTATCTTTTATTCTTAGGTTTTCACCAGATCTGTTTAACGCGTCAGTGTTACCAAGTCTGAAGGCAAGTCTGGATCTCTCTGCCGAGTATCTCATCCTCACAGATGTACAGAGGAAGGTAAGCACAATGTAAAATGATCATTGTTTTCCTGTATTTCCATGACGGTACTTTAATGGAAATCCTTTAACTGTACTTGTGCAAAAGGTTGCATTGACTTGGTGGGAGATACCTGCCAACTTGTCATCACATCATCAAAAAAAGGCTACTAAAAAACGTTTTAAAGCTCGACAAAAACTAATATCCTTGACTTAATGAACTTAAATATTACTTATTGCGCCCCCTTTTCACACTTTCTTTTCATTTTTTTTTTTGCACACTACAATCCCACTTGACCTCGGGCCTGACCTGCCTCTGCCACTCTTTGACCAGGTTCTGTATGTGATGGAGCTGCGGCAGGATCTTGACAAAGGCAAGGCCACATTCACGGCAGTGTCTGAGTTCCTCCTCACGCATCCCGTGCTCAGCTTCGGCGTCCGAGATGTTGCTCACAGCCGTTTGCGACACACTGAGGTTCTCCCCGCAGAGGAGGAGAGTGAGAGCCTGACAACAGGTAAGTGTGTGTGTGCGGAAACTTTCTGGGACCAAGAATGGTGTTTTTTTTTTTGTTGTATCAGTTTTCCACAGGTTGTCACATTTTTTAAAATTCTATATTTGGTTTGTCTTTGTTTTTAGAAGGCTCTCAAGGACCAACAGAGTCCAAGTCTGGAATCCAAATCAAACTCTACTGTGTACACACCAAGTGAGTCTCTTTTCACCATCTTTTTCCCATGGTCTTCATACCAAATGTCAAGTGGAACATTGCATTCTGACAAGCCTGTTTGCTTGGATGGAGGCTTTAATACCTGCTGCATGAATATTACATGTAGTTGATTTGCTTCAACATATAAACTACTGTGGCTCAGTGCGTACAGTTGGTTGGTCTGGCGCACGGGCGTCAAACTCAAATACACAGTGGGGCTAAAGTTTAAAACTTGGATTGATTGATTTTTGGTCAAATATCATGACACGGCGGGCCAAATATGGCCCGTAGGCCAGAGTTTGACACATATGGTCTAGCGGGTCGACCGATGATGGAACAATCAGCAGTTTAAATCGTGGTTTCGGACCGTCCACTAGCCGATGTGCCCTTGAACAAGACACTGAACCCTTCCTTGCTCCAAATAGGCATGGTAGCTCCTCACATGGCAGTAGCCGCGTATCATCACCCTTTATTATGGGATTTATTCTATCTGTTCCTATAGATCATCTTGCTTGTGTGCATTTTCAGGAGTCTACAAGATGTCCAGATCTGGTTCCAGCCAAACACTACTTCCAGTTCTGATGTTTTTCTACCACATTCCGATGGTTTTGGTAAGTCTACCTCTAATAGAAATGAAAAGAAAGAAAGAATTGAAGCCAATTAGGTTCCTTCCCACCCTTGACTCTATACTTCCTGAATAAATGCAATACAGGAAGTATTCATCTCCATTTTGAACTCAACAGATAACAGAATGATCCTTTTGTTGTGTCCAATCCTGCAGCGTTTTCAAGTCATCTTACTGACCAGAGTTCTGACAAGGAATCGGGCAGCGGCTCCCAGACTGACCTGAGAAAGATTCCCCCGCTTCCTGCACCCACAGACTATCTGTCAAACTCTGGCAACGGCAGCGGGGTGATGCCTAAATTGATGACCCCTGACGCCTTCATGACCCCAAGCACTTCGGTATGGGCCGCTTCTGAAACACGTTTCAATAGATGTGTATAGTGACAGCCAGATGCGTAAACTGTCATTTTCTTATATATTTCATTCTCAAAATGTGTGGCAGTGTTTCTGATCGGCGATGCAAATCAAGCATAATGTAAATTTTGAATTCAGTGTTTCTTTCCCCCCCATTTTCCATTCCATCACATTGCCATCTTCTGTCACCCTGCAGGTGCCAGCATCTCCTGGCAGCAGTGTGAGCAGTCTGACCATTGTGACAGCCATTAGCAGCAACTCTGACTCCACCAACAGGTTTGTTTCATATCCAGTTTAGACTGGAATCTGGTCTGCTTTTCAACTTAATTGTCTCTTTATTTGTGAAAATGGGATTGTTTTTCTTTTTTAGATACACAACATACTATGTGAAATGTGAAATTACACCACTAAAAAGCTACATACCCGCCCCTTCCTCGTGAAATAAAATTAAGTTCATTAAATTAAGTTTTGAGATTTCTTATCAGTGTTTTATATTGTTCCTCCCTGTTTTGTGGCTGCTTATGTGCTATTTATTAGTTACAGTTTTGGTGTTGATTCATCAATATGTTGTCTGATCTATTCCTGCTCCCTCGGTCATAGCTGTCACCATATTTCCTTGAATAGAATCTATCTGTGTCACTGTGTGCAGAACCGTCGACGACGTCAGTCAGAGTCCAAACAGACAAGACAACAACAACAACAGCAGCAGTAGTCTGGCGCTGTCCAGTAGCAGCCCGAGGGCCGCCTCTGCAGTGTTGCTGCCCGGACTGGACACCCTACAAGTAGGACTCGTACACCTCAACTTTGAAAGGTTTCCACCTTTTTTTCCATTTGAAACACAGTTTTATTAAACATATTCTTTTTTTCTTAGGCTTTGGCGTCCCCCAGTGGACCGCTGCCGCTCGACACCCCTCCCGTCCTGGACTCTCCCCTCCTGCCACCCCTGGCCTCGCCCACCAGGGCGCGCTCCCCTGACGTCATCTCCTCGGCCTCCACGGCAATGTCCCAGGACATGCCGGAGATCGCGTCCCAGACCCTGCAGCACCAGCGGGGGCTCGTATCCACCATGGACCCCTTACCCCTGTCGGCTCTTCAGACCGACAGCATGGCCTCGGCCGCATCCGCCCTGCATCTGCTCACCTCACCACGCAATGCCGGCAACAATGGGTATGTCGACCACAGGCAATAGTAAAGTAACATTGTGTTTGGATTTTAATGCACAAGATGGGCTGACGTTAATGTGTTTAAATTGATTTGCCTTGAAAAGTCTTGAATAAGATGGAGTATTATTCACATTTTTTTGGATGTGACACTGGTCACAGGATGATACTTTTTCAGTGCCAGATGTTAAAATGGTCTTCATGTGGCCCTTGTGATAAACTGGTGACTTGTCCAGGTTGTGACCCCATCCATCCTTGCTTCTAAGTCAGCTGAGATAGCAACACTGCGACCCGGAGTTTAAGAGGAGGAATATGTATCTTTGTTTTCAATACTGTTTCCATAACAACACGTTTTTTTTATACCAGATGTTGTAAAACCAATTTGAACAAAATGTATTGCCAAACACAGCAAAAAACTTTTAAATTCCATTTTACTGGTGATTCAAATCAGGATTTCCTCTAAATCAAGTTTGTTGTTTTCCCATCCTTTGCATTTTGTTTTATTTTGATCCACTTTGATGAAGTGGAGCCACATTATAAACCTTGAAATTTGGCACCAAAAGATGAACTCCTAAACTATTGTACTTTGCGTCACAGTTTGTTGCCCCTGGAACTTGGAGGTGCAGATGGGCCGGCAGGAGAGTCGGAGCCGAGACTCAGCCACACTCCTTCTCTTCTGGAGAATGCCCTGTCGCAGGAGAACCCTGTCGGGGCAGGGTCCTCAGACGTTGGTGTCAGCCACACACAGTGGCCAGCAGCACCAGACATCACGAGAGAAACCAGGAACAGCTTGAGGGACAATGGCCTTAGTGACTGGTAAGAAACATGCACATGAAAGATTAAAAAGATAAAAAATAGATAAAAATGTACATTAATTTGTAGTACCCATACACTGAGTGGGTTAGTATGAGAGTATTGGAAAGTTTCAGTACTAAAAGCAACATTTTCTGTCAATTTTTTTAAATTATTTTTTCATTTCTTGGTAGTAAAGGTCAAAGGCAACTGTCGCTTTTAGTTTTCATTGGCCTATTGGAGCCAGTTAGATTGTTTATTTTTAGAATGTCAATAAATAAGAGTGACTGATTTTGAATTTCCTCTATCAAAATAAATAAAAATCCCAACATCTACCAGTCCCACTACCGTAAACATACATTATCGTAAAATAAGCTCCTACCACTATTTTGAAGCAGAAGGACAGGACATCCTTTGCTGTTGATTTTAAAAATTTCAAATTGATAGTAAAGGCAACACATGCACAAGTGGTTGTTGTTTTTTTTACTCTTATATATGTTTTAAATATCAAAGATTGTTACTCTATTATTTTGCCTCATTGTAGTTCAAGAGAGGAGTCCAAGGACAGACACTTGAGCTCTCCTTACCATCGACGCTCCTACCACCTCCCTCAAAACGACAGTCAGGACACTGGCCCAGAGCAGAGGTAAAACAAACTGCACGCACTTCTTTGAAATGGTAATTGAGGCATTTTGTTCTCTGCTAGAATGTACGAAACCTAAAGTTATCAGCGAGTTTCAAGTTGATTTGCAGATTTTCCAGTGCAGAGCGTGAATAAGTTGAGTGGTTTTGTGCTTGACCCAGTGACCCCGATGACGAGGTGGCCAGTCTGGCATCTTCCTCCGGAAACTGTGGCACTCGATCGTCTCACAGACTCCCAGTGAAGGACTGGAAAGCCTCACCTCGAGGCTCGCCAAAAGTGAAGCGGAAGTCCAAGAAGGACGACGGGTAGGTTGAAGTCCGATCAGGAACGAATTTCACCGTAAAGCAGACATTGATAGCATTGATAGCTGGTGTGAACCAATTCAGTCATAATAATAGCCTTCAATGAACGCCCTGTACTGATTGAGCATAGCATTCTGGGATTTGTAGTATTAGCGGTGCATACGCTGTATAATAGCGGTGGGCCATGAGCTCTAGCAGTGATTTTGTATTGTCAAATTTGGCCCGCAGTGCAATTATATTTGGCCCGCGGGCCAGATTTTGACACGTTGTGTTTATTGTAATCATCATGCTTCCACTTTGCATTTTTTACTTCAGTGCTGTTCTCTTTACAAACTGTTTCTTCTTAGGGATTTATCGCAGGCAAAGCAGATGGACTGTGGACAGGTACGTCGTTCACAAACCAGGATATGAATATTGAAAAACACAATTATGTTCTTTGTGTACCAGAAAATGCTGGCTGACACCTGCATAAGATGGTAAACTCAATGACTTGATGATTTTACGCTCGTTACAGATGAACGCAGAAATACAGGAAGAGTTGCTGATGCTTCTCCGTGGCCAGCAGAGGGAGCTAACTGAGATCCGTGGCCAGATTGAAGCTATGCAGAGCACCATCATGTCCCAAGTTGAGCACGCCCTGACAAGCCACCATGAACAAGAGCGTATCCTTTACTTGCTTGATACTTTTTAGAATGATGATGATGATGATGGTGATTATTGTTGTTGTCGTTTTTGTATTTTTTCTTTTATGGGACACAAGTGAATTGAAAGCTGTGTGGACCACCCATAATTTCTAATCATCAGACTATCACAATATCTGGGTTAACGAAACCATAATGACAGCCCTCTCTTCAGACCCCACAAATAGTTGTTCGAGTTGATTTCATGCCGCATTCTTGACTGGAGCCTTAACATGTTGTGACCTCAGAGCGCAGACTGGAGCGAGTTCTGGCCGAAAGTCAGAGCCGTCAGCAGCAGTTTCAGGAGCATCTGAGTCACGCCCTCAGCTCGGCGCTAACCGCCAGAGTGGACAAAGTGGTGCGAGAGGAGATGAAGAAAACAGTTCCACAAAGTACGGAAACACTCAAATCATTTTTTGCAAGATTCAACTGCATTTGCACCTCACCAAATGAACTGTAGTGTTGAGGAAAATAAATCTCGAGGTTTATTCTTTTGAAGAAAACAAGATACGTTTGAAAGCATTGTAAGATTACAGTCTACTCTTCACTCAAACACAATGTTGGAAAAGGCTTTTCATTCACACCTGCCACCAGATGATGGTGGCATTGCACCATCTTGCTGCGTAAAAACTGCAGTCAACTTTGTTACACTTTGAAATCGGGGATGACTGCACGTCCTCAGTTGACACGTTCTCGACTTAAAGGTGACCAAAAAGAGAATATCCCTCAAATTTGAAGGTCATTAAAAGCACACTATACATGTACATAATATCATACATACCCACACATACTAACTATATCTATTCATATTTTAAACGGGCTTCACTTGGTTTCCCCCATTCTGAAATGTCAGCTCTGTGCACACTGCAGTAGGCGACGCCTCTGCATCCTGAGTGAATCTGCTCCGGAGAATGTTTGTTCATTTTTCATAATTCCAAGTGACATTTTGTGTAGGAGCGTGCAGTGGCAGGCTGCATATAGAGAAGACACATCATTATTATTATTTTAATACTTGACGTCACTCAGAAAATGAATAAGATCCAATAAAGTCGAGGAGAGTAGAGGCGTCTTGGAAAGCATCTCTCCTGGCCGTCTGATGTGAGGAGATGTTCTTGTCCTTTCTTTTCCCCTCTGACTAGGATCTTCTGCTCTCATTAGAGAGATGCTGCTCCTGCTAATCTGCCTTTGTCAATTCCTTCCCTCCCTCTCCAGCCATCTCAAAGAGTCTGGAGCCGGTGACAAGTCAGCTGAGTAATTCGGTGGCTGCCAAGATGACCGCCGTGGAGGTCGCGCTGAAGGACAACGTCAGCAAGGTGGTCAAATCCAAGGCAAGTGTCTGTCCTCGTCCGACCGCCGACGCCGTCGCCGCTGCCACCCTTTCCCTTTTCCCTGCCCTTCTCATCCAAAGCCGCTTCCTGTTCACAGAACACGACGGATGCCATTGGTCGGGCGGCGGCCGAAGCCATGCAGGGGCCCATTCAGGCGGCGTACAAGGACACCTTCCAGAGCATCGTGCTGCCAGTGTTCGAGAGAGGCTGCCAGTCCATGTTTCAACAAATCAACGACAGCTTCAAACAAGGCACACATGAATGTGAGTCAAATGTAAAAACTAGGCCTGGCAAAAAAGTTTTATTTTGCGTATTGAAAATTCTGTTATTTTTTACTTTTTACGTCCACATTTATGGAAAGCAATTCTTACCTGAGTGTCTTAATTGGTAACCAAATCAACAAAAAATATTATTATTTATTTCAGGATAGTACACCTTATTATATATACATTTTGTTGAATGAAATTGATTGAAATAAGACAACGACCCCTGTCATGAATCCAAAACAAAGCTGTCAGCAGGATGTGAAGAACACTTCTTAATATAAACACAAACAACCACAAGGAAAAAAGAAAGCTGTATTTCTCCACCAAAACCTAAAGTGAACGCAAAACCTGCTCTTGCACCAGGGCACTCGAAGTATTCTCATTAACATCATCAAAAGCTGACAGTGCAAACAATGTGGCGCAACTCACGGTTTGTTTGCTGGCTGCTTCGCCGTACAGTTCACACTCTCAGTTGTGTGACTGACGTGATCGTAATATGACAGGGCGGACATGCCTCCACACCGCGTTTAAAATATGGATGGATGTGTGTTGTGGCGTGTTAAAAATAAATTCAGTGCAAAAAAAAAAACCCAAAACCTTGGGGAACGGTGCTTGCGCACTGACCACTTCTTATGTGTACCTTGTGTCTGTTACCTATATATTATGTTATATATATATTTATATTTCTTTAGTTCCAAATAGATCAATGCCTGGCTGATGTTGCCCGCTTGTTCCTTTCCAGATGTTTATTTCTTATCAGGACAGAAATGCACCAAGAGAATGTCTGTGAAAAGGCTGAGGGACAGCCTTCATAACAGGTCTAGCTGAGCTCAGCCCCCCGATGTGTTGATTGAGCTGATTGTGCTTTACCGCTCCTTAGGATGCTCACAGTGAGAGTGCATTGACTTCATTTATCAAGGCTGTTGTAATGGCTGTGTGATGAAAGATGCCCGTGGTTCGCCTGCAGTAAATACCGAGGACAGAGTATCCCTCTGAGCATATGAGCTTGCTGAATGTTAAATATAGTCTGTGATCAAATTCAGGGTTTAAGCTTTTGTGTATTGATTGCAACTTTGTTAGTGCTGTATTAAGGTCTGCATTATTAATGCGCATCAGAGTCAAACCTCTGTTGCAGGGCAATATTGATCCTAAGACAGAAGTCCTTGGATTTTTGTATTTTTTTAGTTGTTTATTTTTCAAGTGTTAAAGTTCCGTTTGTTTGTACAGTTTTTTTTTTTTTGAGATACTATTGGGCCAAAATGATCTGGCATAACACTTTTGAACCCTTTCTTGAAAAAGCACTGAGTTTTACAGAGATGCCAACCGAGATTAGCATTGGTTTTTCTTTTTGTCGAGTAGCTCCTTTTGTCCCAGCTTTATCCCAGTCACCTTTCACTTTAGACAAAAAAGTGTTTTTAATGCACCCACCAACCCAAAGATGTTGATTGCAAGACCAGAGCAATTTGAACAATTTAAAAAATTTTTTTTTTAAAGTTTTTGAGCAATTGTTTAGGCTTCACAATTCGCCATAAACTCCACAAGAGCAAAAATCTTCCAAACATTACTGTGAAAGACAAGATCTGTCATGACAAGACAAAAATTGTAAATTCTCAAAAAAAAGTTTAATAATTATTCAAATACACAATGAGTAAATTGCGAGGCACGACTCGTCTGGCTTCAAGTTTATTTAAATTTTGTACCTGACATCACTCTATTGATTTGTCTACTCTCCACCGGCATTGATTCCTGTGTTTCTTTTGTTTCTTTCTGATCGCAGACATCCAGCAGCTCGAGACTCACATGAAGAACCGCAAACAGAGGGAGCAGGAGACACGCGATCCCTTGATCGGCCAGCTCCAGCAGATGATGGACGGCTTCCAGAGCTCCACCGATCAGCTGGCCAACAACATCTCCGCCAACGTGCGCTCCGAGGTCCAGCACCAGATCCAGATGATGATGGGAAAGTACGGCAAAGTATTCTTGCCTATGAATCACATACAGTAGTTGGCGGTGGGGATGCAAATTATCCATTAATTCATGAATCATTAGTTGATTGACCTTATCGATCGATTAACGATGAATTGACAAGCAGAAATTTTTGAGGGTCCAATGTGACCCATTTTTACATTAGACAACAGTAAAAACACCCTAAACATTTATCCTCTGACTTAAAGTTAATTTCTAATGGGTCACATTTCAACCTTTTATTTATTTATTTATTTGTTTTTAAGTTTTTTAAAATAGATTATGACCACAGTATCACTGGGTGAATTGCTCTTTCCTGCCACCACACTGTTATGATATTAACTACCTGTGTAAAAAAATGTTCAATTAATTGCGACTAATTTAATTTAATCGATTAAATTCTTCATCAACAATTAATCGATAATTGATTCATTGGTAAGATCCCTAGTTGGCGCCATGCAAACCTGAAAGGTCTACACCGAGTCGTTTTAGCGGTTGGCGTTTTCGAATGAAAACTGTGACTAACTCATAGCAGTGGCAGTGATTGACCCGGTGGCATTGAGATTCCAAGTGGGTATTTGAGATATGAGCAATGGATTCCAGCAGATGCTTTGCTCTCACAGCCTTTCCCCTGCCAATTGAACAGGTGCATAATGGATTTGAGAGTAGAAACAAGCAAAGCGTAATCCTGGGGCTAATGTAAGAACATATTCGATCCAGTCTCTTGTTCCCTCTGCAATTAATTTCATGGCCTCTAGAGTTTATAGATTTGTCAGGTCAAAGCTGGAGGAAAGTAGCCGGCGCTACTTATGGTTTGAATTCTCCAAGAGCAAGTGATGGCGGTGGCACGTGCAGAGCTAGATTTTCAAAATCAAAAGAGAAATGAATATTTAACTTCTTCAATCATATTTGATTCCAGAAATCCTCCCCAGTAGCATCCGTTAAAATGTTAAAGTCCCCTTTTGTGCCTATTCGCCAATTCCATTGGATGCAAAAATGACATTTTTTTTAGTTTCCCAAAAGGCAGAAATTCCACCCAGTGCCAGTTTTGCGATAGCCTTCAGTGGCCATGTACGCAAAAGAAAAACAAAATGTTTTAAAGATGAAAAAATGTACTGCTTTCTGGCATCGTTCCACTTGTTTTTGTTTTGAAACAGTGATGTTTATAAATTGGAATGTTGCGTCTCGGATATTTGGATGACACCATGGAAGCAGTATGAAAACAAATTATCTTTTACTTGTGTTGCTTTTTTTTTATCTTTAAATACATAACTACCGTAGATGGCCATGTGGATGAAACTTCAGTTTGAGGTGGACGTTTCCTTTAAAGCAGGGCTGGGCAAACTTTTTGACTGGTGGGTTTGATGAACTTTGACCGAGGGGCCGGAGCAGGAGCAGATGGATGGAGTGTTTTGGTGACCCACCTCATAGGAGAGAAAAATATATCATGGGATCAGTAGAAAGCATTTGCTTTAATGTCTCTGATCCTGTCAAATATGAATCATCTTTCGGTGCCAAATTGCAATATTTAAGAAAGTAAATCTTGTATATAATCATTTGATCAAGTCCTTGCCATTTGTCTTTAACATTACAGAGGTATGAACTTATTGTGTGAATTAGCATCATGTCAAAGAGGTCTAAAGTGTGGCTCCACTTCATTAAGGTGGATCAAAATTATGCAAAATTGTGCCAAGGATGTACTGGCAAAAGGTTTTTCCAAGTTTAGGAGTTTGCATTGCCAATTCTTTATTGCGATATTTAGGTTTTGCGCAATTCTAGGGTTAACAGAAACGCAGCTAATGTCTCCCTTGTTTCTCGACAAGAACGCAGCCACTTGATGTCCCCTGAAAGTGGTAATGAAACCTTGACTCAGTCTGTGTCCCTCTGTCCCGCTCCCCAGTATGCAGGAGTCTATTCTTAGCCACGTGCAGCGGATCGTCAAGGGGGAGGTGAGCTTGGCGATGAAGGAGCAGCAGGCGGTGGTCACCTCCAGCATCATGCAGGCCATGAGGTCCGCGGCCGGAACGCCCGTCCCTTCCACGCACCTCGACTACCAGACGCAGCAGGCCAACATCCTGCAGCTCCTTCAGCAAGGCCAGATCAATCAGGCTTTTCAGCAGGTAAAAAACACACACACACACGCATGCATTTAAAACACCCTTACCTGTCGTACAAGCATGAGCTGATGTCTGTTTTTTCTCAACTCAGAGAAAAGCATTGACCTCTGACTGTGAGGCAAATATGCAGTGGTGGGAAAAAGTTATTGGACGGACGCTAATTGTAAAGCACCTGGTTCGTCTCCTCACAGGCGCTGTCGGCCACGGACCTGAACCTGGTCTTGTATGTGTGCGAGACCATTGACTCTCAGCAGGTGTTTGGCCAGCACCCGTGTCCTCTCAGCCAGCCCGTGCTGCTCTCGCTCATCCAGCAGCTCTCGTCCAACCTCTCAACCCGCTCGGAGCTCAAAATCAGGTGAGCGCCTCAAGGTGGTAGCTTTTTCCCGCAGAGTCGCGTACTTGACCCACAGATTGAAGATTATGACGAACTCCTTGGCCCGATGAGACGATGCAAAGCTTGACCGTCAAACCGAACATCGATACGATTGTAGCACCGAATTGCGATATTTATGAAAGTAAATCTTATATATAATCATTTGATCAAGTCGTTGCTGGTTGCAGAGGTGTAAACTGAAGGCATGAAAATTGAGGCTCACAACCTGGACAGGCCACCAGCTTATCACAGGGCCACATTGGGACAAACGAGCGTTCACACTCACGTGCACACTCACTCTGGCGACCCTGTGAACAGTTTCGAAGAAAAAAAATATCTGTCCTTCTGTTACTTCTCTGTCCTTTCCGTGTCCTGTATTTTCTGATAAGTTATTCTCGATATTTTTTTCTTCTTTTGCACTTGACAGCACGCCTGTTACTTTTTCTAGCACAATATGCCGCTCAAAGATGTGCGTCCTCAAAAAGCTTCCACATCACTCAGTTTTCGTCCTTTTCCTTCATGAATCCTTGGATCCCATCTCCTTGCTCTCCTCTCTCTCTCTCTCTCTCTCTCTCTCTCTCTCTCAAACACACACTCGTCATTTTAATAATGAATTTGAGTAAATTTCTCCACCCCTCCTACCCCATTGAGTCCCCTTACATATCTCAATCTCGCTTCTTTACGTACTTTGACATCACCTGCCTAATGCTCGCACTGAGCTTCAGTCGCAGAAACACACATTTCACAGCTCCAATTGCGCCCCCCCACCCGTCTCTGCATAAAGAAAACAATTAAAAGTGAGAGAAGTGACTGGATTGTTTTTTCTGGCTTTTTAACATTGTCCTTTAGTTCTTCTTTTCTGTACTTGTCATTGATGGCGTCTTAGTAGAATCCATGAAAGAGGAGTGAGAAGGAGCAGTGGGATGGCAGGGACCAGAGAGGATCATTAACAGGATCGTTAGCCACTTCTCACAAACACATAAAGCCCTCTGAAGTACTGCGCGCCGCAGTAAATGAAAAGGGTTGGACACCGTTTAGTTGTCCTCTTTCTTTCCCCCCCGCTAGACGTTAACTAGCTGCCCGAATGTCATTCTGCTACCGCAGCAGTGGAACCGGTTTTAAGGGTTTCACGTTAAAATGGAAATATTTCACTCTGACTGCCAGCTTGAAGCTCAGCCTGGCCAGCCTGTGTTCGAGATATGATATGAAATGATATGCACCAGCATATTTTACTGTTCTGCAGTTAATTATATCAAAATCTCACCATGCAGTCAACAACAAGTCCGCAGCAAGATTAATATTGCAATGCAGGGAAAAAAAAAGACAAATCTGAATTTCCAGATGGGTGCAGTCGCCACAGTTACTTTTTATTCATTTTCATTTTGTTGATTTATTTTGATTTAAAAAAAAAAAATTGCAATACGAAAAACAGAATACAAGCTAAAAAAAGAATAAAATAGAATGGTTTCCTAAAAGGAGCAGGTAGAAGTAAAACTTGTTACCCTGCTCCTTTCTTGCTTATAATTCATAAAAGTCAAGTCTTCAGTCAAATTACAGCCAAATATAAATATACAAACAACTTCCCAATTACAGATGTACACATTAAAAATATCTACAACCCTAATGACAAACCATTGACCTTCATATATAATAATTTAACAAAAATCCCTGGACACAAGTCCTCCTCAACCATATAACTCCCCACCATTCATTTTTTGTATTGTGCTTTATTTGTACTGTGCTTCAACCCCTCACACAACCATTTCCACAGCTCCACCGCTCAAACTGAAATACACACACTTCTCAGAGATTTCCTCTCAGTTAGGTCACAGAAGCACGACATTGACAAATACCCTTGCGTATTGAATACGTGCTTTGTTCAAACGTGTTCCGTCTCTGTTCAGGTTTACACAGGAAAACGCGTCTCAAGCTTTACTTCAGAGAGCACAGGGAGGGGAGGACCGTCAAAGCTGGGAAGACACTAACTTCATATTTAAGCAGCATGTAAAGCTACTGGTGGTGTCGTTCAGCACAGGGACAGCAAAAAATGAGAGAGAGATGCACAGTTCTTTTGGTTTGTTGCTGCTGTAATGTTTTAGTGGGGGCATAAAGTTGACTGGCAGTCACAGAAGTAATGAAGGGCAGCGTCTGACATTCAGAGCGCCAGAAGTGTTGAGTTGATCGTCAAAGCTTTGCCTTTCCATCTGTATGTTTGACCCCGTGGCGCAGCCGCAGCCTCTGCACAAGGTGCCTTTGTGTTGCTCTTACATCTGATTACCATCACGGTAACACTGTCCATGAAGTTCTGTTCTATTATGCATGATGAGTGCCTTGAAATGCATTGTAATGCCTTCCTCAGGCATGTCCATAATCATGTATGACAACTAATGACAGTGTTAATACATGATTATTAGTGGTGGATACAACGTGATATAAGCTCATCATTCAGTGTCACTTTACCATGGAGGTATAAAACATTATAAATGATGAGCTTATAAGCCATTATATCCACTACGTATAATTATTTATAAGCGTTGACATAAGTTGTCATACATGATTATGAACATTTATGACATGCATTATAACGCCTTTATAAAGGCATTACAAAGGCAATCATAATCCATGCAATACAATTGACCTTCATAGAAAGTGTTACCTAAATCGTTTTTTTTGCACCCCCCTTCCCTCACCGCACACACACACACACACACACACACACACACAACAATGGACATGCCACTTGTGTTATCGTTCCCCGCGTCTTCTCTGCCTATTTTTTCACCCCGAGTGTGTCTCCTCTGTCCAGCTACTTGGAGGACGCGGTGATGAACCTGGATCACAGCGACCCTCTGACCAGAGACCACATGTCCGCCGTGCTGTCCCAGGTCAGGCCCAAGCTGTTCACTTTCCTGCAGCAGGACCCCCACAGCCCCCTGTGCAAGAGGGCGCGGCGCCTCATGATGATGCTCCAGGGCCTCGTCAGCCACTAGTTCTTCTCGTGCGGGCCGCAGAAGATCAGCCAATCCAGAGCTCTTCTTCTTCTTTCCATTTTTTTTTTTTTGTTAGAAATGTTTCACAGGACAGAGAAACGAGGACGACTTCAGCCCACTTTTGAATTGTTCGGGGCTCGTGGACTAGATGCGCTTGCACGAAAGCGGAAGACAAGAGCTTCTGGATCAACTGCATCCAGCTTTACCTCCTTGTGTCAGTCGTTCCCGTTGCCCTCGTTCTCGGCCTGCCCCAGTGCATTAGCAAAATAGAAGCTGGTTTTTTGTCACCGTTCTTCTTTTCCTTGGTAGACTTTCAGAACAACACGACGAGAAAGGAAGTTCCCTTTATGTTCTTGGAGATGTTTTCAGAGCTGTTTATCAGCCTGTAATTTACTTTAAAAAGAAACAAAATCAACGCATCACGGCGGATATGACTGTGATGTCGCTTCTTCTAAATGCTCATAAGACTGAGAATGTTTAGCTGATTGGTCGGCGAGACCAAAACTCCCTGTTTAGTGTGCTCAACTTGTTTATGTCCTTTGGGTCAAACGAGTTAATGGTAATGCAACTCGTTAAACGGAAGAAAGAACGGTTCACAAAAAAGGACTTGTGTTGATTCGAAAAATGTCCCGTCATGTCTCAGCCTTTAAGAAAAACATAGATTTGGACATTTTTGTTTGTTTGTTTTTTTCTCCTTTTCTTTTGAGATCACACACCAGCATCTTCGGGGTCTGCGGGACGACACTGTGCTCACTTTGAAGGGTGTATTTCCTTGCCGTTGTTGTTTTTCCTTCCTTTAACAAACAAGTTATCCTAGCAACTAAAAATATGTAACATTCAAAGCCATTTTATTTGTTTGTTTGAATATTTTTGCTCAGTTATTTCTCAATAGGTCAAAGGCAACACAACCTCCTTCGGCCCAGTGTGTCCCAGTGCGCACACACATGGTGTTCTGCTCTCATGGCCAAAGTTTCAGAATGACACGCATGCCTGTTTTCTCTTTAATGACTCCTCCTTTTTCCACAAATCGTGTAATTGGCTATTTGAAAAAAATCACAGAATTATCAAGGTTTGTAAACAACATAAAAACAAACATATTTTGCTGTCGTTACTGAGACTAAGTTCCTTGTTTAAATGTGGTCGTCTGCACCCCAGCAGCTGATTTTTTTTTTTTTGCAGCCGTCCACACTGCTCTCTTGTCCACTGCTCAGACTGCGCCCCACATGTCCTCTGTTTTTGTTTTGTTTTTTTTAAAATAATAAACATTTGGCATTTGTAAGATCTGTACACTCGCTTCAAGACTTGTCAAACTAGGTGACGCAATTAACCTCGTCCTAAACATAGTTGGTACTAAGGACTTTTTAATCCAGATATTCCCAGTGTTTGTAAAATGGATGTGCAGTGACTTGGAATGGGCTGTAGGAGGCAGCACTTAATGAGACTGCAGATGTTCACCCTGCTTGTCAAGTAGATGGATAATGACATCAAAAATCACTCCCGCTTAGAATATTGCTTTAGGTTACAGTTGCACTATTTGTTTCTCTCTGAACTTCAGGCCCGGGGTGGGACTCATTCTTAGCCCTGGATTTGGCCCACTTTAGATAACAACCTATCATATTATTATAAAATTGTAACCTTGACTGGACAAACACACTTAGTTTTTAATTTAACCAAGTCACAAAACAATGCAGGTGCTGTTTGAACTATTTTATAACTTTGATGGACGATCTACACATAAGCTGATTAACCTCTTTCCACAAATTCAAACTAAAATTTATTTATCAATTTATTATATTTTTGATAATTAATTAAATAATAATCACTCAGAGGGCCAATTTGCTCCCAACACCGTCAAGGGGTTGCAAGTCTTTGCAAGTCAATGGAAGGTTGGATCGTAACCATCAAGTATGTTTCATGGTTATGGTTATCCACATTTTCCTTGCTCCCCGCCTCCCAACGGATCACAGCCAATTAAAAACGAGCAAGTTGGAAGTGTCCGGAATCCTCGCACGGCTCAAAACACAATACGTGAAGATGTTCCCACAATGGAAAATAGAAAGAGTAGCAGCTTGTAGAATTATGGCAGCAACCTTGGTGTTCAACGTGGCTTGCAAGACGGTGCTGCAGCTCCTTATTGTAAATTTAAGTCAGATTAGACACGTTTCTGCCCCCCACTGGTCAGAAATAGAAGGTTGGCTTGCTCACAGCCTAATAGGCTTCTGCTCAGTCACATTGGAAGATACAAAATTACTAATCTTAATGCAAGGAATCTCAATTGACCCAGTTTCCTGAATGATCAGAGCCGGTGATCTTTCATGAGAATCAAATGAATACATAAATACGTGACCTGGCTCACTGGTAAATGCACCAGTCCTCCCGATTAGCCATTCTGGGCCTGCTAAAGTATATGGAAAGTGTATGATAATATTGTGTACAATAGAGCCTGGTTTCACACATTTGATAGGAAGGTGAACAGCCAGTTTTGCTGATTGTAAAAATAATATAATAATAAAGGGTTCTGTTTATCGGAATTGTGTTTAGAAATTGGATTTGTGTAGGAAGTGCCTTAACGCATTCAACATGTTTCCCTTGAAAATGTGAGCCTGTAGATGATTTGTGTCCATTCTATATAAGCATTTATGTTTCTGAATGGTCCGATGTGGGTGAGTCCAAAGCTTACGACGACAAACATTCGGCTACCAGAGACAATTGAGTTGAAAAAAGAGACGAATCAGAGACTGATATCTTTCTTTCACTTTTGTCTTTTATTTGCAGGCCCTCATTGGGTAACCTCAAAGTAGGAAAACAGGGGAGTGTGATTCGTTCAGTCCAGTCTGCTTCGATGGTTGCGTTATATATTTTACCGTGTTATTTTACCCCCAAACATTTTGAAATAAAAAGACCTGTTCAATTATCTGTTGTCTTTATTTTTCTCGTGTTTTTTTGTAATAGTCTTTTTGAGTGATTGTTCCCATATTACTTGATTATTTATAAATGAGTCATAAATATGGTGGTTGTTTCACTCTGCTTGACTTGGAGTTCTTGAGCAATTCGAGGGAATACCCAGTAGAACGTTCTAGTGTACTTGCTAACTCTGGTATTGACATCGTAACTCTTCGCGGGTGCATTATTAAAACATCACATTGGCAGGTGGTAAAAAAGAAACATAAAAATAAATGATCAATTAATTTACACAAGTATGAATTTTTGTGCCAAGTACATATACTACATACTATATACTATACTAAGCGTCGCCAGACAAAAACGAATAACACTAGAATCCTAGCTGTTTCTACCTTTGAGTCACAGCGTGAGTGCAATGCATGATGGGATATACAGCCAGGTTAGTAACCATAGGTTGTACACTGCTTTTAGCGATGCATTGTGGGATACATTGAGTGGACTACAGAGTGAATACTGATGTTCACTCAGGATTTGGACACCACTACAAAATGGCGTATTTCTGCTATATCAGGAGCCATATGAAGGACAACCAGTTTGCAACACCTCTGAAAACAAAAGCAAATTTTCTCCGTTAATTGATTCATGATACTGATATATGTGAAGACACGGGTCACATTAATGAGCTCTCAATGATTGTCAACAATGACTTAACAAGATTGGATAAAACTGAATTTTGGATGCAGCTCAACGACTTATGCTACTTTTACAACAGGATAGCTAGCTGCTTATGTGATCCTTGGGGGGGCTAACTGGTACCCCTTGCCCTATATAGTGCATTATATAGTGAGTAGGGGGCGCTTTCGGACACAGCCAGTGACTATTTATACAAGAGATCAGGGGGACACAACTGAGAACAATCAAGGGCAGGGCCGGCAACGAGACGCAGGTGAAACTCATGGGACGAAAAAGGCGGGAAAAGAAAACCAGGAAGTAAATTAACGAGAAGACAAAGTGGGACGACGCTAGCGAAATACAAAAAAAACAACCAACAGACCATGACAGGAATTGAACGAATGACTTTGTGTGCAGTCGCGCAAGGGACCAGTATTTTACGTCTATTTTAAACTCAACTCAACCACCCTCCCTTATTAAAGGTGAACACACTCACGTCCTAGACACATGCACGCTACGCTGCGCTTGCATCTCTGGTGACAGTAACCGAGTGGACTGGAAGGCAGCAGGACTTTCCCGGTGTTCACACTGAGAGAGAGAGAGAGAGAGAGAGAGAGAGAGAGAGAGAGAGAGAGAGAGAGAGAGAGAGAGAGAGCAGGCACTGCGTCTCTCCCAGCATCCACTCGGTCCAATTACACAGGGGGACTTCCCTCCACCACCACCTCCTCCTCCTCCTCTCCTCCTCTCCTCCTCCTCCGGAGCTCCTGAACGCACCTTGCGTGCTCTGAGAGCGGAGTGCGGAGGGAGCTGCCGAGCGGACAGGAAAGCCCGGAGCAGGACGGCGTGGGTTTGCGTGCTCTCTCCACCTCCACCCACCACCTCCAAGCACCCCGCAACTCTGCACTCCTACTTCTGCTACTTGCTTTTGGGATTTCCTGCGCGCACGTCAAACCTGCGCGGGAAAAGGAAGGACGCGCCATGGCATCGCTGGTCAACTCCGTGTGCCGCCTCTTTGTGCCTGTTGCTCTGGTGTTGAGTGAGTACCTTTTTGACCTTTTCAAAGAGTCCTGTCCTTCTGTTCAAAAATGCTCCCCTGGGAGCAGCTCTTCGTCCGTTTGCGTTAAAAAAAAAAAAAAAAAAAAAAGAAAGATGGACGGAACGGACTTCCCGCACCTAAACTTTAGGCGGCTCTCCTGAAATTTTGACGCGTGTCAGTAACTTTGAGGATCCCACATTCGTTTTGCACAATTCCCCATCGCCCTCAAGGTTGTGTACGCAAGCAGCCCGAGTGTTACTCCACTCCGCCGGGACAGCGCGCACGGTCCCAAAGTTGGATCCGGGCATCATTACGCAATGCGTGTTTACCAGGCTGCGTCTCCGAACTGGGTTCCACTCGACCCACTGCGGTTGATGGAAACTCCTCGTCAAACAGGTTCACGTTCGTTAAATACACGTGGTGCTCTGTTACTGATCACTGATGGAGTGATATTACGTTAAATGGAGGATATACATTATATAAAAGATATTTCATGACCCTCATCTTTTCTTTGCTCTAACATTGGGAAGGGGATGGGTTTCCAAAAAGAGTCAACTCAGTGCTGCAGAGACTATCTGACCTTTATTCCCCAAAATGCTCCAGGACAGTGAGTTTCAAAAGTTTATTTTATTTTTTTTTAAATATGATTGCCCCCGTCCCTCAACCCAGCTCTGTCATCTTGCACTGTGAGGTTCGACAGGGAAGCGCTTCGACTCCTCTGGTCTGAATTTCATCCAGAACATATGACATATATACTTTTCAAACTGTGCAATTTCAGGTTGCACGTTTTAAGTTCATCTAAGGTCCAAATTTGATAACGCGGCGACCTGTGCCCGTCAGCTATGAACTCGTCCTCCCTGTTGCCCTGCCTGTACGGTTTGCAGTGGGTGCAAGTGGCAAGACAGGAGTGGCTCGTAAACATGTTTCATTTTGGATTATTGTCAGCGTGGTGTTTTAGTGTCAGAGGCGGCCCTGTATAGACGAGCAGTCAAAAGCCACGCCCTTCAGCACAAACTCAAAAAAAAAATCACCTAGAGCACGTCTCTCACACTCCCTGCTGTACTTCTAACTTTGAATTTGAAACTGAGGTCATAAATCCTTAATCAAATGTTTGCCTATAAAAAAAAATGTTAATTTCCCCTCTAACTGACATCAAATCTTTCACTGGAGAGCAGTTGGAGCGGACCCCCTGCTGACATTAATGGCCCGCTGCGTTATCATCATCACTTTATCATCTCAGTGGCTGTAGATTGTAACTAATGTTTCCATTAAAATTCTGCGCTGACCTCACGCTGAGGAAACTTTAATATAGAGAGAAGATGATCTCATGGGGGTATTTTTGTTCACTATAAAAAGAATCCAGCGGGGTCACCAAAGTTGGACTTGATCTGTTTTAACTTTGCCAGTTTTGCCCGGCCACGTCGCTACCTGGCAAATATTTCGTCTTTGGTTCCAAGCAGTCAGAGTCTGAGCTTTGCGTCGGCGCCCACTGGCTCTCCAGTTCCGTATGTGTGCGACTTCGCTGTGTCACTGCAAAGGGGGTGCACAGTAGACACACTCGTTTCCCTTGCACCCTCTGCCGAACCTCGTCGGCAAAAGAACTTGGGCGTCACCTTCAAATCGGCACTTGGGCTGCATTTTGAGTCGTTAATCCTCCCAGCAATTGATTGCGATTCTTTTGCCGCTGCTGATGTCTGAGTGGCGAAGATGAGAGCGCCAGGATGGGCTCTCATGGGAGTGTGACAGCGTGGGGAGAACAGGGGGAAAAAATCAAGTCCCGCAGAGGAAGATAAATGATGAATGAATCCCACCACCCCTCCTCCAACCGGGCTTCACTCTGTTCCATTCTCTGGAGATTCCATTCAGCCCTGCGTCTGAACCTGAGCAGGAATCACTGTCTCTCATCTCACTCATTCACACTCTCTGCCTCTCTCTCTCTACCCATCAACTCGGGCGTGTTACAGATACGCCGGGTTCATTATGTATTAATGCAGCCTGGTCGTGTTTGCATGAAACTCCATCCCTGGCCCTGTCACGCTGAGTGGTTTGATGCGTGTGTTTATTGGATGTAGATGCGTGAGTTGGTTCAGTGGCCCAACTGAGCCATCGTTCTTTCGACTTTAACTTGCAGATCCGACATCAATGGAAAATTTGCTAAGGAGACTTTATTTGAAGGCTGGGAATTAATGATATGAAGGCAGAAAGTCACCCAGCAGTGCTTCAAATGCAATAAACAGACAGCCTCAAAATTGGATGTAATTAATTAGCTTCTAATTATATTTTATCTCTATATATCCTAGTGTATTTATAGCGGCCTCTATATTTTTCTTGCAGTGCAGAGCACTTCATCCTACTGCGCTTGTCATGCTGTCTTTTTTTTTTTTTTGTACTGTAGTCAAATAGCATCGCACAAATGTCACAAAATCATTATTCTGAAAAAAATATTTGCATCTCATCAAAAGATGGAAAAATACGTAATCGAGTGTCTAAATCCAGTTTGCGCAATATTGTGCAATTCAGACAGTTGAAACCACCAAATTAGTTAACATTCAAGTGTGGAAAATTTCGGAAAATTGGGAAAAACTTAGAAGAAACAGTGACTCCTAGTGGTCAGACTTTATTCAACCTTTTACCACTGATGGTATTTTGTTGCTAATGTTTATTTAACTGTATTTTTACCATCGTATAAGCTATGATTGAATTTAGGAAGTTGTCAAAAACAAGTTTGATTGATGCGTTTCGACAGAGAGCGCTGTCATCTCGACTCAAACTAGTCTGCCACTGAGATCAATCAACAAATCAGTCAACATTTTGATTATAAAGCGTTTGGTTTACTGTAAACTGAATTAGGTATGATGCTCAATTGCCTTTTCACACTAAAGGCTAATCAGCCAATCAAATTACAGCAGCTCAATTTACATTTAGGCATGTAGGCGAATCGGATTATCGCGACATCACAGCTCCTCTACCGAAGACGGTTCCAAAAAGAGTAAATATCCAGTGAGCAAAGGAAAACTAAGGTTGCTGAGGGGGTCCGAGGTCAGAATAGGCAGACTGGTTAGTGACCATCGAAAGGCAACAGCACCTGAATGTAGAATAGCATCCCTCAACAAACACCTGAACATGTTCAACCTTGGAGCTGTGTGTGTGTGTATACACATACCTTTTGTCATGCGTGTTAGGCTGTACTGTATGTGGTTTCTGGTTTATCTAACCCCAGCACCACGCACAACGCCTTTCTTTTGTATATTATTGAATGTAGATTATTTCTGACGGCAGAATGCAGTTTTAGAATACATGCATTCATGCTAATGTCTCAGGTATAGGACACGTTTTAATCTGCATTGCTCGGCAGGTTGACGGCGCTGAAAGGAGACACAAAAACCAACAGCAACCGCAGCGCGAGTGTTGAGAAAAAAAGCAAACGAGAACATAGAAATGAAAAAATAACTACTCCTCCAAACTAAGACATGTGAAATCACATGCACATGCATATCCCGAACGGCAGCTGGATTTGCCAAAATCTCAGTTTTGAAATCTCACTCATTGATCTTGCCAATCGCAAGCATTTTTTCAGACTCTCAGTACCTCTTGCCAACCAGCTTCTGTTTGGTTGCATCAAACTGCTGCAGTCATGGCGTTTTTTTTTTTATCAGGACCGGATGGTTATTTTCACATTAAGAGACCAACAAAGCACGGCACCGGAGGCTTTTCTCTGTGGAAAAGATGTTTTTTGCTTTATTCTCGACTGGCTTTAACAAGGGATTAGAAAAACAGCAGTGCCTCATTTCTCACCGGAGAGCGGTGACATACATCTATGCCACCCCTTCCACCTGCAGGAAGCCTCAAGCTGTAGCTACTTGATCCAATTGACAGGAAAACATCTGCTTACTCTCTTTGGAAAGTAACAAACAGAAGGAGTCTCCTTATGTTTTTTCCCCTCTGTCTCCCCTTTACAAACGCTTTCGACTGGCTCCGCACCAGAAAGATCTGTGAAATAAATCGTGTCTTAAAAACCTTTCATCTCACGTGCCAAGTTAACGCATACGTACAAAGACAATCAATACTGTGGTTTAAATGAATGGATAAAAGCACGTTTAACTTACAAGCACATTCAACCCTTTCAACGTTGGCACGGGCAAACGACAGCTCAACTTGACTGTCCTTTTGGATGGATTTGAAGAACACTTCAAATGGAAGCCACTTATCAAAAACTGACTTCAGCTCTTCAACATGTCTTTTTGAGGTTACTTTCATGCCGGCTAATACACCAAAACTTGCGCATTTCTAGGGAGACTGACTTTTTCCATGCTACTACGCTGAAATTCACGGTTTTCGCTCGACTTTGCACGTCACAAACCGAGCTATCTTGGTAACGCCTCATTTAGAAGTGTGGGTGAGCCGTCACTGCATAAGAGCTGGTAACCAATCACAAGGGAGTGAGCTGTTCCAAGGCGGGTAGGTGAGGGGAGGAGAGAGGCTAAAGTGTTGTTGAAAGGACTGTACAGCTCAAACTACCAGTTGGATTCTTTTGACTGAACCTCGAAACAAGTCTTGTTTTTTGTTGGAAGTAGACCATCAAAATGAATCAATTACATCTGGAAATGGACATAACATGGATCCATGGAACGGGACAAAGAATAAAATTCCTTTTTCATCTACAAAATCGAAACAGTCCACCGTTTGAATCAGTTTCTTTTTCTCACTCGCTCTCATCCTCCTCAGTCGATGTTCAATGACGATGGGAGATTTCAGACTCCCAGCGACCCCATCTGCCACGCAAGGTGAAGAACGTGGCTCCAAGAGCACAGGCCAGACAGGGAGGGCAATCCCCCAACGAGGACTCATCTTGTTTGTGAGATGTTCCTTCCGGAATACCGTCCAAGTGTGGTGCTGTTTCACAGCAAAGGTTCAACTGCCGAACCACAACCCCCCCCTTGTTGTTGCTCCGCCAAGTGGTTCTCATGTTCAGGCAGACCCAGTCTTAAATGGTGTTTGAATGGTGTAGATCAGGGGTCACCAACCTTTTTGAACCTGAGAGCTCCTTCATGGGGTTAGGGTTGTATAAAGGCCAACCAGTTTGCTACACTCTTCTAAAATAACACATTTTCTCAGCTATATATTAGTATTATTAATGATAATCATCTATGTAAAGACAGTAGAAGACAGATCATGTTCACGAGTTCTCGCAGTAATCATTAACAGTGACCTAACGAGGTTGGAGAAAATTAAATTTTAAACGCAGCTCACCGAGTTGTGCTATTTTTAGAACAGGCCCACGGGCGACTCGTGCGGTGGACGACTGAAGCACCGCGTTGGTGACCCCCGGTTCGGACCGACCGATCTAATGAGTGGGTTGACAAATGAAAAGCAGTTTAACTGCGTTTATTCTCCCTAACGTGGCTTCATCCCTCCAACACATTGGAGCCTTATTGTAAAATGCCCCCCCATTCCAGCGCACGAGCCGACGGAGCTTTGGAAGTGCCCGGCCGCAGCATCTCCCCGAGGTCCCCCCCCCACCCCCACCTCACCCCACCCGAGTGCACATCTCTGCTCTGCGTCGCCGCTGCCCCAGTAGCCACCTCGACAGAAGCGGTCCAGAGGCTGCAGGGTCGTTATATTTGGCTTTTAATTGTTCTCCGCAGGAAACGCTCGCCGGCCTCTCTCGCTCGCGTTGCGTCTCAGCGGGTCGATCGCAGAGTTTCGGAGGTGTTGTTTTTAAACTGCAGCGCAGAGACGCACACACACACACACACACACACACACACACACACTGCGCGCACACACATAGTGGAGAGTGCTCATTAAAAAAGGTTTAGAAGTCTCGTGGAAGCCGCCTGTGCATCCCTTCCTCCTCCTCCTCCTCCTCCTCCTCCTCCGCCTCCTCTCGACTCTCCCCGTTTCCCACGGGCACACAGATACACGCGCGCACACGTACGCGCACGCCACGCGCACGCACTCACACACACAGCTGTGTCCACCAGACCGCACTGATCTTCTTCCTACTTTCCCTCACAGCCACTTTTCTTTCCTCGCAAACCACGTTTTCCCCGCAGTCTGTCTCCGTGCCGTCACTTTTCTCCCTCTGTAATTCTCTTTTCTTTCAAACTTTCCAATCAATGCGCTGTCTTTTATTTGTCTGTTCTCAGAATTTTTGCCCCCCCTGCCTCTTTTCCCCCCCAAAAAAAAGCAGGATATCCAAAACTTTCACTAAGTTGCAGGATCTAAATGGGAACGATATCTCGAAGTGCTGAAACGTTCATTTCTTCTTGTCCTGACTCAAGATTTCAGCCACCTCCCTTTAAAATCATGGTCTACCAGCTTTCCCCTGTGTTTTGTGCACATGACTAACATCCAGTTCGCAAATATTATTCATATATTCACTGTTTTTGTCCCCCCTTCTCCAAGCCAGTGACTAAAGTGTCGTACTGACATACTGCAGTATGAACACGTGTGATGTGGTAGTTTCTAAGAACTAAGAATGAGTCGGACGGTACAGAAGTGCCAGTTTCCCCCTCACAAAAACTCACAGTGGACAACGAGTGCCATGTAGAATGTCAACTACATGTTTGGAAGTTCTAGAAAAATCAGTTTGTCAGCGCAGAAGTATGGCTGCTGGTGAATGTCATTTATTTATTTATTTATTTATTTATTTTTAAATAAAATGTGCCTGATTATTGAGAATTTGACTACAGAGGCTTAGCTGAACTATCCCATGTAATGTTTTTGGAACAAGACATTGTTTAAGATCATCTATTAATCTTTACGATTTAGAAGAAGCTTCTGTGAAAACACCTCAGGCGCTCCAGACAACGGAACAAACGGAAAGAAATCGGGGATCTCGTTTTGAGAGGTCACAAGACCTGTTATGATTGGTTTATATATTTATTCATTTTGCATCTTTTTATCAACCGGACTATTCTTTGTCGAGATTTTCTCTAATGCGAATTGAAGGTTTCTGCTTATAAGAGTGTGAATAGTGTGAAGGACAATGCTGCATTTTTGCCTTGAAGCTGGAAGAATTACTTTTCGACAACTAACCATCACCTGCACGGCGTTCACAGCATGAGGCAGCGTGATTCTCTGAATCCACATCGGTTCCCATCCTTTGCTGCTCGTGCTGTCCAGCCAGTCGTCCAAAGGCATTGGCTAATGGTGAAAATGTCCCCGTTAATATTAAATCAAAATGAAACACAGTTAAATTAAACAAATCTGCAGGAGCTTCCATCATCAATGTGGATGTGATGGTGAAGGTGTCCCGAGAATCCAGGAAACTGAAAAGTTGACAGAGCAAGTACAAAAATGTAGGGTTTTTTTTTCTGAGCACAAACGTGTGTGCGTGCGTAACGTGCACGTACGTGCATGTACGTGCATATATTTGTGTGTGTGGTCAGGCTTTCTTTGACAAAAGCCAAGTCATGAAACACCAGCAGAGGATAAATATCTTACCAGCCAATCTACAGTGAGCATGAATATTACACACACACACACACACACACACACACACACACACACACAGTCCACACATGTACTGTAGGAGTCACTGCCCTCTGCTGTAATCAGCCTAATTATATTCATCTCCTAGTCTCGCTGTATGGCTTATGTGTGTGTGTGTGTGTGTGTGTGTGTGTGTGTGTGTGTGTGTGTGTGTGTGTGTGTGGAAAAGTACCAGCCAAAATCACAGATTTCTTGCTCCTTCACATACAGAAATAATAATTCCATAACTGTGTGCACCGGGAGTGTATAGGAAGATTGTTAGTGTAAAGCAGAGTCCAGTATGTCCAAGGTCAAAGGAGCTCCTGTCTCTTAGTTTGCCTTCAACACGCACGCACACACACACACACACACACACACACACACACACACACACACACACACACACACACACATGCGGGGAAGGAAAAAAATAATAAAAAATCCCCATGGACATAATACTGAAATAGCTTTTTCATTGTTAAAGAAGTGAGCGAAATATACAACAGAAAGAGAATAAGCGTTTTTTCCAGGAGCGCAGTGGCAGAGGGGCTATACAAGTAGAGATACTTGTGGAGGTAATTGATGGAGGCAGAGGACGGGCTGAGCGGCAGGACAAGAGGCTAACACGCTGGCGAGAGGGACCGAAGAAACAGAGACCCGGAGAAAAATCCCATCCTGCATTTTATCAAGCCTGTCAGAAACGGAGCGGGCATCAGGGATGAGTGGCCACGGCTTTCAGACAATTCCATTTAACAAGGTCGGCAGGAAACACGAGGCGGGATCTTGACAATCTGGGTGAAGTTCATGGTACAAAGAGGAGAAACAGAGAGACAGGCGGCGCGAGGGAGAGGCGGCGAGTCGGAGAGCCGACGGAAAAAAAAAAAAAATCCTGCAGTTTGGAACGGCTGAATGAAGTGGAAATGTGTCCCCCACAGGGGTTTCCAGGGAACTACATCTGCAGTGCAAATAGAGGCGGGGGTGGGGGGGGTCGGCGGGGATGGGAGTATGTACAAGGAGCCAAGGGGTCGTTAGTCAAAATGCAATCAGGGATTCCGCTAAATGGACCCAAAATGTGATAAAGCCTGTTAGCAAAATAAATGGGGCTGATTATGCAGCATCTGGAGACAGATAATGTTCTCCACTTCTCTCCCCGACGGCAAGTAATACGCAGCGGCGCTCTGCCGCCGACGGGACGCCGCAGCGCTGATCCCGCCAAGAATTCGTCGCAATTTATAGGTGCGGTGTTGCGATGCTGCGGCGGCGCAGGGCGACAAACGGTACCTGCACAGGGACTTGATTCCCAGCGAGCCGCTGCACTGGCAAGACTCAGTGTCTCCCGCTGCAGCATTTCTTTACGTGTCTTTAGTGGAGATTTGATTCCCCAATGACAACAACATCCAAGTCAGTTGAGATAAAATCTTTATTAAGTTTTCAGCGTCCTCTACTGTGTTCACATTCACACGTTATCACCCTATTTAAAATGTATTACTGCTGCGTGTGTTTTGTTTAATGATGAATGACCAATTTTCCTTTCATTTTGCTACTGCTAAACAGGCCATTTTTGTACTGTTATTCTTGTTGCTAATTATGTATACATGTTGAGTCTATCCTTTTTTTTTATATATATATTTCTCACGGTTTAGTTCCTGTTGGTTCTGGAATACAGGACATATTTTAATCAAATCAAAATGAGGAAATGAATTGGAAAAAGTGATAACACAATAATCTAAACAGCAGCTCTAGTTGGAGTAGAATATTTTCAGTGTTTAGTGCACAGCGCCAAACAAAGGCTATGCATGAATTCTTTCCGCCAGGGTAATTGTGACACATGATGTGATCATGACACTTGCTCAAAAGTGATTATTTATCAAATAAACACATTAAAATACACAGAATTTCTTTTACAAACAAACAAGAGGTTTGTGTCTGGAATCAAATGATTCCAACTTGATGGGCAACATGAGGCAAAAGACCGGATCATGACGTATTGGGTTTTGAAAAAATTCATTTCAAACTACTTGGCTAATGCTTGAATACATTTCGTAGTGATCCAGAGAGTCTGGAATGTTTTGGACGTCCAGGCGCCTGATGATGTCAGAAGGTGCTACTGCAGGCAGTGAGCTGTGATGGTGGAACAGATTGCACAAGGAAATGTAAATCACAATACTCTGTTAGAATTCACAGTACTGCTACCTTGTCAGTGACTGCATTAGTCAGCCACTATGTAGGCACATTTCAATAGTGCTGGTGGTTCCATGTAATGAAGGGATTTTATTTATTTATTTATTTATTTATTTTCTTTAGTTGGGTTTAAACTCAGACAGCGAGAAGATCGGTTCCGGCCGAGACGTTAGATCACCAGTCGGTCTAATCAAGTGGCCAAGGCCAGACGAGCTGTTGTGAAGTTTTGTTTTTCCACTCTGGCTCCAGCATGTCGGTTCCTCCCAAGCAGCTGCTGAACATTAAAGAGATTTCATGATGGAAGCAGGAATAGTGAGCAGGCCTGCTTAAAATTCTGACAGCCTCCTTTATGTTTACTGTCCTTCCTCGGATGCATGTTTTCCGTTTTCGTACTATCAGCGTGTTTGTGACGGGATAATCACACGTGTGCCAAAGAAGGAAGTCAGGAAGCAGTGATTCACTTCAACATCATTTGCAATGTGCTTTCTCACCAATCAACGCCAATGAACGTTACACACTGAGAATTTCAACCCTTTATTGGGAGAGGAACTTTGTGTGTTTGAGTTCTGGCTCATGGTTACAACAGGAGTTTGAAAAAAAAAAACACATTGTTATTTGTTGGCTTTCTCTTGCGCTTGGACACAATAGTGTGAAGTGTCTTCACGTCGGAATGTGTATCAGAAAATAACTGCTGTAACTTTACAACGACATTTACTTCTATATTTTTCCACACGACATACACACTCAACTTCTTTACACAGATTGCGTAAAAGGAATAGTTTGGAAATGACAATAAAAATGTGCTTTTACCAGAGGTGACACAAGTATTCACATTCTGTATTTAAGTAAAACTATAGATACTTGTGTAAAAATACACTGCTAAAAGTAAAAGTATTAAGTCATCTACTTTACTCAAGCAAAAGTAAGAAAGTACAGATTCTGAAATGTGCTTTCAGTTCAAAACTGATGTTGTTGTCTTTTTTGCTGTTAATGAAACAAAATGACAGATTCATCTGGACTGATCTGACCAGAGGTTGGAGTTCTTGATGAGCAGCTGCGTGATTTTTAAGAGTTTTGCTACTTTTTTTTTTTTTTTTTCAACCACAGCACAACCGAAACAGTAACAGTTATGACAAGCGAGACATTTTTTGGATACTTACACTTCCTATAACAACAACCACCAATGGCATTTTCTACATTTTTATTTCTCCTCTGTGCTACTTAAGTACAGCAACCAAAGCATTGGTATTTGCTTACTTCTCTCCTCTGGCTGCTCTTCACCGAGAACAGGCCGGGACGTTGACTCGCCTGGGCTGCAGCACGCCGGCGTTTAGCTGATTTGCATTCAGCGGCGGTGCCCTCGCATCTTCCCAGGCGCTGGTGACGGTTTAAAGCGCCTTCCCCGGCGTGTTTGTTTGTCAGCATCCTGCCGCAGACAAGTAAGGAAGCTGTTTGCGCCGGCGTTCAAAGCCTGCGTAGGATGTGAAGTGACAGAGGCATTAAAAAAAAGAAGCGCGCGGCCCCTGGTGGATGAGCACATGTGCGTCCCCTCCCTCCCAATCCTACCTCGTCTACCTGTGAGCGTCTGCCTTTGTGAACACCCCCCCCCCGCCTCTCTCCCCGTGACCTATAGGTGCAGGAGGTAAAGAAAAAGAAAAAGGGTGACTTGGCCGGGGGGCTTCACTGCGGCCAGGCCGAGAAAAGCGAACAAACGCTTACGAGTCGGCGAGCTCAATGGGAGAGCAGACGGCTGGGATGAAACCCAGACAGCGTCAAAAGGACAGAAGCGACGCAAGTCGACGGGAAAATCAAACCAAAGTCATCAAAGAAGTGGAGGATGAGAGAGAGAGGCAGATTTGTCTGGCTGCCTGAGTGGAGTCAACCTACTCAAAGACACTCAGACAACATGTTTTGGGATGAAGGCGGCTCAGCGGCCGACCTCTCCGTAACCTAGACTTATAGAACTCGTCGGGCGTTTGCTTCTCGCTTCTTTTCTTTTATAACCCGGGCATTAACAGCCCGAGACGGCTCCATTCAGTGCCGATAAATAAAAAATAAAGAGAGAGACAGAGAGAAAGTCTAGACCTTGACAAAGTGTCAGCGTCTGCTTTGCTGTATCTTTTGAAGATCACAAATTAAATTGCCTTTTAATTTCCCACGTCTGATTCCAGCCTCCATTCCCCCTCGTACATATGCAGATGTGGCAAAGGAAGAAAATAAAAAAAACTGTTTCAAGCTCTCTCTCCCTTGTGCTTGCCGGCTTGCTGATTGGTGCTCGTTGCAGAAGTCAGGTGACGAGAGAAGCTGCTAGAAAAGGAAAGCAAAAGTATTGGCAAAAGTATTCACATTCTGTACTTAAGTAAAAGTACTGATTCATTCTTAAGTAAAAAGGTGAATATATATATATATATATATGTATTTATTTTAATTTTTTTCTACCATAATTGGACAGTAATTTTGTTGATAATTTTGCAAAAAAATTGCACAAAATTTATGACAGAATAATTTGGACTGAACTGACCTGAGATCTTGACAAGCATCTGGATCCTTGCTACTTTCAATAATAATTAAATTACTTTAAACAGAATTGTCTCTTTTAAATATAAAAGTAACAAGCACGTTTTCTCAATGTAAGAAGTCGAAAATACAGATATTTGGGTGCAAATGTAGGGAGCAAAAGTGAAAAGCAACAGGAAGAAATAAAGTATTTGTTCATGGTTACTTCCCACCTCTGAAGGAAAGTGCAAGTCTTGTTTTCCCCCTCTGAGGGGTCGCAGGCTGTCTCAAGTGGGAGAGGCCTTTCTTGTGAATAGAATAACTCCTGCCGCAGTTTTTCAGCAGGGTGAGCACAGACGCGTCAGTTTAGAGAAAGGAACCTGAAAAAAATGCTGCTGCTGTGACCCTCACAGCGGCATCTAATCGAAGACAAGAGTTCAAATGGTCCGGCGGAGTGGGATGGGAAAATATAATGACCTGCAATCACAGTGCGGCACTGTCTGTCGCAAGCACCCTTGGACGCCCTCCGTAGCTCGTCTGCGTAAACTGCCGGCATTGCTTCACTGCTGATGCGAAGCGCAATGTGTTTTTCTGAATATTGTGGAAACAATTTGGAGAGGCGCTTTAATGATCATTTCACAGGGAATGACTGCGTTGCAGCAGCTCCGCAGTTTAGAGAAATAAAGAAGGGATAAAAAACATTAGAGTAAAGAAAACACATCTTTACTCATGCCCCAGAGGACGGTTGAAAGGATTGCAGCTTATTTAAAAATAAATAAAAAAATAAATACAGACGGGCAGCTTTTTGCTCTCGTGCAGCACCTCCGTGGCTCAAGGCTTCCTGATGGAGTGAAAAGTGACATTTGATACATGTTGCTTCCCCCTTGGCGGGTCACAGTGTGCTGTGGCATCTAATCTCACTCTTGCCAATCAGGAGCGGAGAAGAGCCTTCAGTGGTGGTCTTTGCTCTCCTTCTAATGAGGAAGTGTTGCGATAAAGCCGCTGTGCTCGCAGCATCCACGCTGCAGTCGTCTTTGTTTCCAAGTTCGCAGGAGCTTCCTGTTTTTGTTCCTGCTCAGGTTGAATACCGACCTCAGTTCCTGCCTCTCTTTCCCAGAAAAGGCTGCCGGCGGGTTCCGCAATGCTCAAAACCGGCAGAAAATGATTCCGGTGCGAGCCTTTCTACCTGAAGGAATTCAGAACTGTCTGATCCTAGTGTGTGGTGAGGATACAGTCATCAGTTAGTGCAGATGTTTCAGTCAACTGTGATAAGAAAAACGCTGACCGTGGTGTCGTGGCGATTTTCTTTTTCCAAGTGGCTACTTGAGGTACTGCAATCAAAAACCCATACTTCCCAAAAATTGGGTTTCAAAATAAAACAGCAACCTTGATTAGTTTAGCGAACTAGCTAAACACTATCATGTGCCCTGGTATCGCTGGGTGTTGGATCATGTGCATGAGTCACAAACAGTCACAGTGCATAGTGTTAGTGCCACAGGACTGATCTGGACATTCCGTTTTGGACATTTAAAATGTGGGCTGCAGGCGCCAAGGCTACTTCAAAAGTCGAACACACCCTCCTCACAGTTGTGTTTGTGGGAGTCTTGCAAACCATGTGGGCACGACCATCGTCTTCGCTAATGCTAGGCCGGTATCTACATTGTGTAGGGTCAATGTTCGTGTGCAAACTGGGCCTCACGTGGACAAGGAGCAGTCTTTCAAACGTCCTCGTGTGAGGTGAGAGGTTAGTCTTTTGTCATCACAGCGGGGATGAGAGGGATCTTTTGATACACATTGACCAAACAGGACACGCACGTGTACAATAATTTACAACACAACCGTCCAAAGCACGTGATACAAACAAAGCAAAGAAGTATAAAACATTTTACGACAATTTTTTTTCTTGCTTGCCTTGTGCTTCTTGGAAAAGAACTGAAGAGGCTACAGGCAAATTTTGCTACATTTTTCAGAAGCGGCAGCATTGAGCCAAAGGAACAATTCTTTAAATTTGGATGTGGATCCAGGGCAGCAAAACTGTCCTGGCAGAGACTTGAATCCTGGCTTTAAATGCATTTTCTTGCTTGGCTTCATTCCATCAGTGCAAGACCTAAATCAAAATCATCCAGGTTGATAAAAGTGGGCGGGAAAAAACACACATTGGAAAGAACATTGATAAGATGTTGCAGTCACATAAACAACTACACACTAGTCACAACATGTTTGACTAACAGATGCACTTTGTAAATTGAGCGTGGTCAGCGGTGTGTGAGGAAGTCTGTCGAGCAGCCAGAGCAGATCACAGACACAGATGAGCACAGGCGTGCAAGCACAAATGCTCACGTGTATCCACTCTTACCTCACTCTTAAATTCAGTGCTCTGAAATGGAAATGTCAATGAGGGTGAACCCATTCATCAGCCCCACCACTTGGTAATCACACTAGAGGACTGCCCACAGCCCCCGTGTGCAATTGTTTACCCTGAGTTCAATCCTAGAATTCAAAAGAGGCAAAATTTGCAAAGGACGGTGAAGAGAATGTCAAACGATGGGGGCGACTGGAGCTCGGAAGGCAGCTTGGTCCGTCCAATAAATGAAGGGTTGACTTCGAATTCTGCTCCTCTGTCGTGTCGTCCACGGGCAAGACACTTTAACCACGTTGTCTCGTATGAAGCGATTGTAAAGAGCTATTTCAGGAAGTAAAGAATCTTTTTCTCTGACTGAGACCTGTGGTCTGTGGGAGCGGAATTCTCCAGGACAGCACAGCTCACCGTCCAGCCCTTCTGATGGTGGTTCCAAAGGCCCGTCTCCACTGTTTTGCACGGTACGATGATATTTGGTACACTTATTTTTTTATTTCCTTAGCCATGGATCTGTACCTCCTAGAACCATTCCCATATTGGTGACACTTTTGTTGGCAGGACCTAGTATACCGCCATTACCATTTATTTTAACACATATATTGGCGGACATCTAGCAACTCAGTTAACTCAAGTCCGCCCTTGTCTGAAAGTTTATGGTTTGTTATGTCTCTATTTAAGGTGCTAAGTTTGTCGGCACTCTGCCAAGTGCCCTATATAGTTTATATTGTCACTGCCTGGACCTGTGAGAGGTGAGGTGGGATCATTTCGTGACATAGGAATATTGTTGGAAAAGGAACATATATTCATTTGTTTAATTCATGAAGTCTTTGCAGAAGGTGATGGCACAGTGTTTTCTTTGATGTGTGCATGGGGTTCCATGCACACACTTTAAGAGGGGAAATAGTCTGCGTTTATGAGACTAGTGTTAGTTTGCGATGTCCATTCCTAGTTAAATATTTAGTCCTCAAATTTGGTGGAAACTGTGGAGCATCTCAAATCTGTGTCACTGGATGGCCAGACCACCAGGTGATCATGCAGCAGTGTGAAGACAAAGGCATCGCATGGCAGCCTTGTTTCCTTTCGTTTTGCTGTTAAATGTACCGGCCAGCTAAATCTTAAATACAGATCTAAATTCCTTGGAAGCTTGATTTGGTAAAAGATAATGACATTTCCACTGAGTATTTTAATCTGTAGTTCATATATATTAGGACCTGGAGCTTCCTGCCAGAGAACTGCATTTTCTGTGTGTGTGTGTGTGTGTGTGCGCAGAGGGCCATGTTTAATTGCATAACCAGGACAATTGCAATCTGGCACAGCAGGGGTGCAAATTGCTCACATCTGCTAAACATTATGTCGGTGTTTATGTTGTCATATCATTAGCGCGATGTACCTGATGCACTTCCTCTGCTGAGACAGAGCAGTTTTTGCAAAGTTTGACTGTGTTAGTGGTCAACATTAGCACACAGTTATCACACAGATTGTGTTGTCGTGGCTACTATAAAAATGCCGTGCAACACTTGCACTCAGTCCTCCGGTCGTGCCGTCTCACATCTGCCTTCGAAATGTCGCAGGTGATTCGATCAATGAATGTTCTTCATCACTCCAGTGCCAGAACTTACCAGGTCCCTTAATTATTACCCCCCAGCGAGGGTGAAAAGGTTCCTAGTTGCTGAGGTGCGAAGTGCCCTCACATTTCCATACTGAGGTGGGTTGATATTTCTCTGTTTGCATCCTAAAGTGAATAGAGGTGAATTTTCAAAACAAATAACACAGCAACGAAAGAAACATCTCTCATTTTTTTGGTTTAAAAAAACATTTGAATATGAGACGGTGTCATAAAACTGTGATGCTCTCACATCCATCAGGAAACCAATGAACAAACAGGCAGCTAAAAGAGATTTTTCTCAGTGTGTCCTCAGAGGTTGTGCCAAACAGGATTTCTTCTTCCTTTGTGTGAAAAATATGAATGTTATATTTACTATTTTTATCCCCATGATTTCAAAGACACGATGCACCCATCAACACAATTTCACATTGACATATATCAGTCACATATTACAAATACATTTGATTAAAAAAACAGGCACTAAAACATGACAATGACCTCATCTCAGTCCAAGCTCCCTGTGAATATGTCTGTCTCAAAACAAATGACCACTATATTGGAATAACTGCAGAGTCATAGCAAATACAACGCACAATGTGCTGTGCAAACCAGTGCTTTATACATTTCTTTTGTTTTTCCCTCACGGTACGACTGGATGCTGCTTCCGTGAGGCACGACTTCCTGAAGGGAAAAATATGCAGAAGTTATTTCAGCTTTTCGTGATGTTTACTCAGTCTGTATTAGAATGCTTTCAGTTGATGTGTCAGGCAAGTTTGCTGTGGCCTTGGGTTGGAATGTTTTAAAGAAGTTAGACATAACTCAAGAAAGAATTTGTATAAGAATAGAGCCGTTTCAGTGGGATCAAATGCATGTTGCAAACGTGGCAAATGCCTTCGCAAGCATAACTGTAACAACTTTTATTGACTTTTCTATAAGGGTTATTTGGATTGACACAAAGATATCAAAGCAGTTAGTTTAGAAGAATTCAATATTTGATTAACTTTCAGTCTGACTGACTCGGTGGTGGGTCAGTGATGGTCTGGGGAGGCATATCTCTGGAAGGATTAGGTCATAGCTTATTAGGGTTCGGGATGAAATCCTTGGACCCACTGTCTGAACCCACCGTCAGAACAGTTGGTGCAGTGGGACCTTGATTCCACCTGTGGCTTAAGCATGGAGACAGTTCCTGGAGAATGAAGGAATTGATACCATTGACTGGCCACTACGTTCTCTTGACCAAAAAAACCAAGAGAACACCTCTTGGACCAACTACTGAGGATCATTTTGAATTGCTACAACATTTTTGGCAAAATGGACCAGTCTGCCCCATCTTTTTTTCTTTTTGTTTAATGATTTAGGGAGCGTCTCTAAATTTCACCGCCGAGGAGGGTGATCATTTTCATTTCCATCAAATTATGCGGCATCCTTTTGTTGCAAATACATCATCTACTCCGTATCAGGAAAGATATCCTAGATTAACCTCCCCTCCCCCAATTTAGATCTGATGTGTTTTCCTCTCATTTTTCGGGCGGTCTATGTTCTTTCCCAGTCATGATTTTACATAATTACACACTATTTTGTAGAGTGTTGAATTTGAGGTCACAACTTGTCGGTGAGAGCGTTTTGAAGTTGTTGGATTGTGTATTTGATTAGCTTGAATGGAGGGAGACATTTGCTGTTTACCTCGACTCTATTCAATGACCGGTTTGTGTCCCTGCCGCCCAGATCTCATAAACAATGGCACTGATAAGTAGTAATAGGGATCATGACAATAATTTGTCAAAATGTTGAATTATCCCTTCATAAAAAATAACACGGCCACTTAGTGGTAGAAATTCACCTTCAGACTGGAGATGCCAGATTCAATTCCCAAGCAAAAATGCAACCTCAAGGGGGCGTCCTACCTGTGATAGGCCCTAAGCTTCTTTTGGGAAGAGCGGCAGAGCGTCGGATTAGGATTTGCATGATTGCGGTTGGAGATGAAGAAAACAAACAAAAATTGATCAACTACTGCGCACTGAAGAAAATCTCTTTCTTTACGTTAAAAGTGGAGTTTGAGCCAGATGCTCCTTTGTCCCCTTTGTTACTTGGTAATTAAACATGCGGCAGATGGGCCAATTAAGCAGTATAATTCAGGGCAATGAAAAACTAAATGAAGAGAGAAAGTTGTAAATGACTTGTCTCTGGCTGTCAAAGCCTAATGTTTGCCACGTCAACAGGCTGCTTGTCAGTTGTGGCATGTATCAAATAAAATGACTCGAGCCATCCAGCACTGCATTATCCATCCGTCCATTTTCAGTACCCGCTTCTTCCTGAACTCAGGGTTGGCGGGGGTCTGCTGGAGCCCATCCCAGCTGTCATAGGGCGGAGGCAGGGTGACACCCTGGACAAGCCGCCAGTTCATGGCAGGCACTGCATTATGTATTTTTCAAAATAATTTTCTTTATTCTGCACTGATGGGCATTGCGTTGTGTTATTTTTTTTTTTTATTATTTCTCAATGAAACATGCATAGACTTGAGATGTCAGCTTTCCCTTATGGAAATATTCTAATATAAAATATTTTTTGCATGGTGCAGTGGTTGGCACTGTCGCCTTTTTCTGCATTTCTGCGTATCCCTGGAGCTGTTGCTTGTCTTAAGGTATGTGTGTGTTAGTTTGGCTGTGATAAACACACAAATGTGTGTGTGTGTGTGTGTGTGTGCTCCCCTGTGTATTGCCCATGTGGGAGCTGGGTGCTAACAGTGATAAGTTACAGCAGCAGCTTCAGGTGCTGCAGTCAATAAAAGCTCATTAACTCAACAAGAGGGTCAGTGGCTCCGTCCACCACAATATATCTCCCACTTTGTCTTCTGCACAGGAGGGGGCATGTTAAGCGTGTGTGTGTGTGTGTGTGTGTGTGTGAGAGAGAGAGAGAGAGAGAGAGGGGAGGAGGAGAGAGAGAGAGAGAGAGAGAAGCTGTGTCTGCATGCACGTAAGCTGCTGGATCAATGAGGCTGCACGCCTCATTTCTTGTGTTTGTAGAGAGAGTGAGGAAGGAGATGAGGAACGGAAGGAAGACACCGGCAAGAGCATGATTGATAATGACAATGATTATCACACAATTGATGTGATAAATATCACACGGGGACACCGGTGTCGAATAATGTCATAACCTTATGTTTCTTCTGGTTTTAAAAGGCCCTTCTGTTCAGGTGCAGCTGATTTCATTTGAAAAGATGAAAGGAAAAAAAAGAAATAGACATAGATTGATTGGCAATTAATATTAATATATTAAAAATGTCGCAAATACATTATTTAGTGTGCGCAATGTGATTTACCAAAAATCACATTGGTTTTTGTAGAAAAAAACAAAAACAAAACAAAAACAAAAACTGGTTGCAGTGGCAGCGGCTATTTTTTGTGTATTTATTTAGCAGAATTGAAAGACAGGTACATGTTGTCCGAGATCCTGGTAAATCAGGCACGGCAAGCTCACCTCAATGTTCTGTTTTTAACAGGCAAAGGGGCATTGCTGCATTTTTGAATAAAAACCTCTGCACATTGTGGTTGACGCCTGTAGACCCAAACAACTGAACAGTGAACCGCAGGTAGAACAGGAGACTGTGTGCTGCACAGCAGCAAAGTAGCGCCAAAGAGAGAAACTCTCTAAGGGAAAGCGCTGAGAGTGCTGCAGATTTTCTTTATTGTGAAGGTTACTCTCTCTCTCTCTCTCTCTCTCTCTCTCTCTCTCTCTCAAAATGATGTGGGAGCTTCAGCCACAAAAATGCTTCTAAATATTTTTATCTGTCATCTCACTGAAAAAGATTGCGGTTTGGAGTTCCCATGTTCTTCTCTAATCTGGACCAGTCCAGAATGCACATTAGGCTCATGGACAACTTTAAATTGTTCCTATGTATGAGTGAATAGTTTTCTTGTGTTGGCAATAGGAGACCCAGGGTCCAAGAGAACATACAATAATTGCGTACTCGCATTGTGCGACATGGATCTTCATAAACTTTGTTGAGAAACCGAGTTTGATGTTGGTAGGCTGTTCGATGATGTTCGATGTTTGCTGAATCGCAGGTTAGGATATATGTCAGTATGCAACGGCATCAGCACGCAATCTACACTGCAATTTTTTTCCTGGTAACTCAGGTTCCAAACACTTTTATAGTTGCTTTAATGTTTGCAGAACGTGAGTTAGCATTTACGCTACTAACGTTTAACAATGGCGTCACTGTTTTTGATATTTATCAACACCAACAGTCGCTACATGAATGAAAATGTGCACTTGAGATGACTGTGCAATATCTATCTATTTGATAAATCTGTTTCATAGTAGTCATTACGTCATTTGCTGCTGCTTGTCTATTGGTCACATTGTGAGATGATCAACTAGTCATCGTAGAATTTCTGACATTGTCAGAATATTATCGCAGGCTGTCGTGGGTCTAAAGACCCTGATGACAGCCAGACAGTGCGACGTAAGATGTGTTTGAGGCACGACCAAATATTTCGCCACGATGGTCGCACAACGGGTGTCTTTCACCTGAGACGGCCAAGAATCACACAGTGTGTAGCGACCTTTAACCAATTAAAAGTTGCCTCTTGCCTTCTCCCTTATCCTGGGTGACAATACTGGAAACACCGCACAACCAATTATTGTCCACGTCCCTACCCAGGTTCATTGGTCAAAATAGAGGCAGGCTACGGTGCGACGAGATCCCCAGCTGCCTTTGGGCAAAGGCAGGTTACACCCTGGACAAGTCGTCAGTTAGACAGACAGACAGATAGAAAGACAAACAATGGTTCACATTTACATGTATGGCCAATTTAGAGCTGCCAATTCACCTCGTGTGCATGTTTTGAGGGAGCACTGTGTGAGGTTCTCTGGGCAAAACCCATGCAGAAACGGGAAGACCATGCAGGCCTCGAAGCTCCAACCTTCTTGCAGTGCGAGCGCTAGTGCAGGTTGATGATCTCCACAACCGAGCAGCAGCTGAAGATGGAATGCGTCACTGTGTTTGTTGCGGAAGACGTGTCTCAAATTGGAGACGTTAATTTGCCCCTCAGGGAGAAAAAGCCCTCAATCCACCTGAGACCCGGGTCTACTGGTCTTGTTGCCTGCTGCTCTCCCCTCCTCGCTCTCCATGATGTTCTTCGATTCTCTGTCTCTTCCCACTCACTTCCACGACTCTGCTCATTTTCTCATTCCCTCCTGTTGTTCCCGTATCCTGTCTCTCTGTGCCGGTGCTGTGAATCCCTCCCAGCTTTTGTCTCTCCTTCTCTGCCTTCCCTGGCCTATCCCTTAACTGCAGCTTTATTGCTTTACATAACACCGGCTAAGTAAACAGTTTTTTACACATAAATCTTTCATTACAATCCCATGGTGAGCTCTGCTTAACAAGCTTTTAAGCTGAATAATGTACCGACTTGTGGCCAGTGGCCCACAGTGACTGTAGGACTGTGGAAATCTGTGTGTGCACAGCAGCAGTGTGTGTGTGGGGGGGTATTATCAGATTCACATTCTTGTCGGTTAAATATATTTCCACAACAGAGCAGTCATCACTTCATTGGCCCATCTGGCGCTGGCTCTGCTCTAGATGGATCTGCGCCCCCCAGTTGGAAGTTGCAGGTGAAGTGCCTTGCCAAAGGGCAAACCAGAGGGACCCATTGGCACTTTGACAATCGACAGCTTAAACTCTTAGAACTCCCATCTCACACGCTTGGGGATCAATGACTGAAACTGATCAAGCGAAGGGGTGAAGGTTAACGAGACACTCTTAATCTATTGAGAGAACCAACGTGTATTTTCTACAAACATGTTAATGTAAAGTTAATCAATCCTCAGTGCCACAGGGGAGGAGCTGGTTCGGTGGCTGTTAACAACTATGAAGCTGTGTTGGCAACTTAGCGACTGTTGCTAAGTATTCAGACCCCTCTCTCTCAAGACTTTTTTTTTTTTTTTTTCCCCTCCAGAAAACCAACTAGCGAAACATCTAGCGACGTTTTCTGGTGTTCTTGGAGACTTTTGGCAACTTAGATGTGAAACCACAAACCATCTCAGCCTCTCTGGCTTTATCTCCAAATCATCTATTTTTCTCTGATTCTTCATTATTCCAGATCCTGTCCATCCTGTCACTCTCAAAGAGAATCTCAACATCTTTGCCATCTCCAGCTCTGCCTCCTGTCTGTCTCTGATTATCACTGTCACACATCACATCACTGCTCTCATTGAAGTTTTGGATGGCTTTCATCTCATTATTGGTAATAGTGTTTCATTGCACATTACGCCTGCATCTTTTCCAGTTACTCAGATTAGTATGTGATGTTGTCCTTCATTAGATGAACTGGATTTAAAACAGAGAAAAGTGCTTAAAATCCACTGTCAAGAAAAAATCTCAGTAACAATAGCATGTAATACCGGAGATCATCTTATATCAGCTCAAAAATATAAAAATTCCAAATGTCAGCTTATTTTCCCCCAGATGTAGATATTTGTTATTGCTTTTCTTACTTTCAAAACAAAACGCTCCTGTCGCAGAATTACTTTTTTTTTTTTTCTGAATCGACACAAAACAACACAAAAAATATTTATTTATTGATTCAATACTACCCAGTTCTGGCTCAAAGAAAGAACACTTTTGCATCTTTGGAATGGGCTAGTGAGGCTCTGTAGTTGTGCTCTGAACAGGTATGAACGCATCTCATGTTTAAGTCATGCATTTTTGGGGGCCGTTTTTTTCTCCTTACCTTACTTAGTGTGACATTAACTCTTTTCAAGATGAACTCGCATAAGGAGGTCCTTACATCGTCAGCTCACATAAAGTATAACTTGGAGATTATTTCAGTGTTTAATTATGCAATATGAATGTTTTAGTATAAAAACAGGGCGGTTTGGCTACACCCTTTGATTAATTATGAATGAGAGTTATGTTCAGTTAGTATAGCTCCTTATTCTTGCCTTGTCATCAGGCGCCTTAAAAATCTTAATTACCTTGCATATGTGAATAAATTGTTAGAGGGCAAATAAGCAGCAAAGGCTGTAAGATTATTGACTCCAGTGTGCTGTGAGAGAGTGCTACTCCTTGACACAGAGTTTCCATCAGTATGTCGCTACTCATTAGAAGCCAATCGCTTCATGATGTTGAACAAACTTTTTAGTTCAATTTGGTCAAATATAAAAAATCAACAAAAAAGAAATCATGATTTTGCTCACAAATCATAATATTGTTATTTTTTTTTTCTTCAAATCTACCTTTTACTGATTTGCTTTCCCATCCACTTCCATTACAACAGAGAGAAATAAAGGAGAATATCCACAATAGCTATAAACCCCATAGAGGTATAAACAACAAAGACTGCAAGTTAAAAGTGAAAGCTCAGATGCTTCAATTTCAATTTTCAATAAAAAAAAAAAAAAACTAAAAAAAAACAAACAGTCAATCAATTAATAACAGATCTAACACAGTGACATAAAGTGGGTAGGGTACTTTGCTAATTACTGATGATTATGGTTGCAGAATTGGTTGTTTAGTAGCCACTTTTTTAGATTTTGAAGGTGCCATTTGTTTTACAATTTCTTATTATGACAGGTAAACTGTTCCAAATGCGAGCGCCTGTGACTGGCAGCACTGTCTGCCCACACGCGATTCTTAGTTTTGGGTGAGCCGTCTCTTTTAACTTGCGCTACGCACAAAGCCAGTTAAAGATGAAATGACACGGCCAACCGCGCAAACCTCACAACAGCATCAGTGCCGGATGTTCCCTTGAATTATGCATTTCAACGGCACATCCACCAGTCTGGGACTTGGGTTTAAATATTTTGTTTAGACAATAGTACAGTGACAGAGGAGATCACTGCGCTTTCTCCGTTATATTGAAAGCCATTTTGTGTCGCTGTCACATAAACTTAATCCACTGTGTGTCGCAGCAGATGAGTTTTTCTCTGCGCGTTGCAGTATGAAGGCCTGCCACTTCGCCGCTCTGCAAAAAAAAAAAAAAAAAGCTGTTACGCAATGCTGTGTACCCTTGCATACAACACCTCACAATGCTGTATGGGCACTTATGATTAAAGCGCACATTGTGAATGTGCATAATTTTGACAGAAAGTGTGATGATTATTTTTAGAGCCGAGTCTCATTTGCATAAGATTTAAGTAGAAGTAGAAATCGCTGGTAAACAAGGTTATTATCCCAAGGTTTGGCATTAGGGAGTGAAAACAAAACAACCCTGGTTAAAAAAGTGAAACCGCTCCGCTCACGGGGCATAACTGTGTCGTGATCCTGCCAAATTGACTTTCAAGAGGCAGAGAGGCAGACTGGAGGCCAGTATTTTTCAGTTTTCATTTTTCAACCGACGTTTTTACGTTCCCACCAGGAATAAGGCTCATTGTTCAGCAGGTTGCATCTACACACCCACGATATGAGCCCTCGTCAGGCAGGCAAGGGCAAGAGAGGAATTGTTTTAAAAGAAAAAAAAAAGACTGAAACTGAGTTGGACTCGCAGGTTCACACTGATTCCTTTTTAATTACCTGGCAGCTGGGTGCGAGCTGACCCGGGAGGCGGGGTCGAGCAGATGCTGCCTCGCGCAGGCTACAGTAGCAAAAAGGCACAACTGGGACGTGATCGCTTTCAATCCAGTAGTCTGTAGTAGCTGCCCGTGTCACATCTCCTTTGGACAGCTGTGCACATTTTATGGTCGGGTCCCCGTTGTGGCGCGCGGTGGGAAGTCTCCCCGAACGCGACGCAGATGCCCATGTTAAAAGCTTCCTGCCAAAATGATTAGGGCCCTCTGCCTCCCGCATGTGTGTGTGCACACCGGGACGCTATCAGCTCTTACACTGCTGGAGGACCTCCACCCACCACTTCAAACGCGCGCACGGACGCGCACACGCACAAACTTCACAAAGGTGAACAGGTTTCCTCAAAGGACGTTGTTTGTTGGAGGGCCTTTTTAATCACCCCAGCGTTTTTCAGAGCTGGATGTCCCCACTTTTTGTCCCGGCGAGTTCGTGTGTGTGTGTGTGTGTGTGTGTGTGTGTGTGTGTGCCTGCAGCGAGAGATCAGTGGGGAAATCACCGAGAACAATCGCGGCCACCAACCGGTGGCGCCTTTGTTTTAAACTGAATCTGACTGATATTCACCGCAGAGAGCAGCTCCCGTGTAAAAGTCTCCTATTTTTTTTGGCCTCTCCTCCATCCGTCTCCATCTACGGCGTCTCGTCCTCTACGTTGCCTTTCCGTCCAACTTTTCGTTGGAACAATTTCACACAAGTCAAAGTCTAACCTCTGGGTAGACTCCGACGGCCGCAGCTTTCCTTTCCTCCGCTCTCTCTGTGATTCACATCACATCACCTCTCCTTCTCGGGCCACCAGCCTCTTCTTCCTCTTCCTCCTCCTCCTGCTGTTCCGACTTCCTGTTCTCCGCCACCAAAAGCCACTCCGTCTCCTCTCCCTGCGCCAACCTTTCTCTATCATCCCAACTTTCCCCAGAGTCCTCTCTAAACTTTCCTCCCATTTTTTATGGGGTCCTCTCTTAAAATTCACTCCCAGCTTCATCTCTTTCTCCTTCTGTTTCTCAGATAAGTGCATCAGTCACTCCCACTCAGAGGACTGTGGCCGTTAGATCGTCTTGTGTGAGAGTGAGGTTGTACCCATCAGAGTCAGTCTCTGGAGAAATTCACTTTACACATGTGCTGCCGCGGTTCGAACTGAGCTTATCCATATTCATTGGCGTAGCCCAACGCTTTTCTGAAAATTCAGGAAATGTGATATATTTTTTCTGTCTGACTTTACACTGTTGTCACGTACCAGTCAGTATGATAAGGATGCAGAGGAGATGTGGTGAAGGGCAAACACAGATTCTCCCAAGTGTTTCCTTTTTTAGGGAATACTAATTGGTACCAATTTGTTGTTTTTTTTTTCCAGTGAACTAAATATTCACAGTAATAAGTGAAAATTACCAGCCGCTTTTTTTTTTTTTTTTTTTTTTCACTTTTCTGCCTTCTGAATGCTCTGCGTGTGGGAAGCATATCAACGCAGCCCTGCCTTTAAGTGAAGCCGCAATAGTTCTGCAGTGTTGCGGAACGTTTACTCTCTCCCATTAGGTGGCATTAAATGAATTGCATTTTCCTTTTCTTACTGCAGCGCTCACAAGTTTGTTAAAATCAAGAAAAATCTCAGAAAACCATCACTTGAACACATTGGTAACATGGGCTTCGACAAATTGAGCTGTGACAATCTTACATTTTTTTGCACATGTATGTGTCGACAATATAATGTTAATGTTAAAATTTGTAAATGATCTAACTGTGAGGATACAGGAAAGTAACCTTGTGGCTGAGGAAGCTTAAACAGCAGGTTCATGGTGTAGCACAAGTTTGAAGATTACCAATAGTTGCATATGAAGGAATCAGTGGAGCTCTCTATGGGTTGTTTCAGGTTACAGATAGGCTGTTAGCTAACAGCTCTTGGAGTCGTACTGGAGCAGGAGGCGAAGCTAGAACACAAGACATGATGATGCACTGGAACAAATGGATTAAAGTGGCTCAAGGGATATAGTCACACTCTTCTTGTGTTGATGCTGCCATGAAGCTCAACATGCTCATTCGCAAGCACCAAAGAGACAAGAAGTATTTAGTTCCCCATCTTGTGATAAATAGACCTTCACTCAAACTGACATTCGATCCAGACACTGGTCTGCACTTTATCCAATAAACAGAGACCTATTTTTATGGTCTTCTTTAAATGAAAAAAAAGGGCCAATAAACAGGGAATTAAAAATGTTACTGAGCTGCTTCCAGTGTCACGAGCACCAAACAATTAGACTACCAGTCAAAAGTTTGGGCACACCTTCCTATTTAATGTTGTTTTTTTTTTTTGACTTGTACGCATTTACAATATGTACATATTTTAATGATTTTCATTATTTGCATATTTTTTTCAAATAAGAAATTCTTTAAAGAATGCAGTTATTACATTTTGAAACCTCTCATCTATGAGACAGGAGCTGCATACTTTTAAAGCCCGTGGGAAAAGAGAAAACCTCTTTAAACTGGGGTCCTGCCGTAATGATCTGCTGACTCGGCAGCCTGTCCAAGATTGTGCGTACGTCTACAGCCAGACATTTATAAAGTGCATTGCCATCTGTGCCATAACTTCTTACTTGATCAGATAAGTTCATCAGTCCTCAATCTTAAATCTTTTTTGGTAAACAGATATCGGGGATTAATCTTGTCCACTTGTCCCATTGCCGGTTGATTATCTGCCACTGTGGCTGATTGAGATGTCGTTACATGCCAGGAATCCAGGGGGCCAGTGGCAGGATTTCATTTCTGTCTGATATGGACACCTTTGATGGATTTGCTGTTTTGGCCCATTTGGGCTCCAACCCACCTTAATCACGGTCCCTCTGCGCTTGTTTGGAGGGAAGTGTAGGTTGGCAGTCAGTCAGTGTAATTGGCTATGCACCAGCAAACTTAAGGCCAAGACAAAGCCTTATTACCCAGCTTTTACTCTGCAAATCCCTCAACAAATTGGGGATTGATAAAGAGAGCGTTCCTGGGACTGAGTGAATACATTAAAGTGTGCGTGTAACGTAACAAAATTAAAACTTTGGGCGAATTAACAAAAGCGAGGACAGCAATCTCCCACCTTTTGCGTCAGCTTATCGACCCGAATGTCACAGACGTGGACCTCGGCCCCTGGTGGAGAAACACTGTATAATCAGCAACGGCACTGAGCTGAGCTGCAGTAATTTCCTCTCAAGCCTCTTGACGGCGGCACTAACAGTGTCTTGTTCCTGAGAAGGGAGGGGATGAACGCAGTCTCAGCACGGCGAGCTTCGCCTGGCGAAGTGAGAGAAACGCAGCATTAGAGTTTGGAAAACATTGCAGCACTAATGCGGCACGCCGCAGTGCTAATGGCTCCCAGACCAGAGACGCTGCTTTTGAAAAGCGATTTCACGTCTTTGTGAAAGGATAGTCTGTCATGTTCACGAGCGACACTTTGCTGGGCTGCTTCCTTGAAAATGAATAACCTGTGAGCAGCTCAGTGAAAACAACTTGAATAAACAAGAGCGGGCGAAGCGAAAAAAGACCCTGCAATATTATTTTGTTCATAATAAATCCACGTAAATAACTGGAATCAAATAATGTTGTAGCGAAACATTTTCGTCTGATAAGAGTGAAGCCTTTTGTACACGGCTCAAGGTTTCTTTTTTTTACCGCCCTGTTAATGATATGATAATAATATGGTAATCCAAGTTATCTAACAAACCTCACTCAGAGTCGTGACCCTCCACAAGATCATCATGGGAGCCGATGATGATGCGATCTTTCCATCTTTTGTCTTCAGCAGGATTCTGTGGTGGTCCAGGATACGGTCAATGCAACAATTGGAAGAATGGACTAATCTCTTCTTGTGCATCCCTGTAGGCCCCGTCTTTTCTCAAGCGTCTTCCTGTCTGTCGTGGCGCGGGCAGACGTGCACTGATTAGAAAGTGACGAGTCTGCAACGGTTAACCCGTTAAACCGTTTTGAAACGCAGGCCTCGGACGGTTTTCCGGTCGTGCGGGGAAAGAGGGAGCACTCGCGCAGAGTGCAGGAAACAGTCGGGGCCGGTTAGGGTGACGGCCGGTCTTCCAGGGGCTCTTAGGACACATTACACCAGCAGAGTGCTGCTTGAGTCAGGCTGAGTGATTTAAAGGGCCTTTTGCCACTATTGTTCATCCGCTCTTATACAAGTTTAACTGCAACAACTTGCTCTGAGATGTACATGCACGCATGCATACAAACAAACAAACAAACAAACAAACAAACATACATACATACATACATACATACATACATTTTTTCCTCTGTACAAAGCGCTTTGAGACATCTTTGGTTGTGATATAGCACTGTCCAAATAAAAGTTGATTGATTGATACATACATACATACATACACACATACATATGTACATCCACACATACAAACATACTTAGACACACACGTACACACATACATACATACAGCTACAGGCTTATTTTGATCTATTGCCATGAGGTGTTCTCAGATGAAACTGTTTCCTTTTGTGCGGGTCTGTGATTCAGCCTTGACCACCGTGTTTATGCTCAGACTTAGAACATTTAGAAGAGTCCATTGTGCCTTGGAAGACTCTTGCAAACATTTTCTTTTTCCATCTCTTGGTCTGCTGGAAATTCAATCACACTTTTTGTTGCCTTCAACAAAACAGTTTAGACTGAGAGCAGAAAAGGTCAGCGTGTCGCTGGAGTATAAAGTGTTAAGCTGAAGAAGGTAACTGCGGGTTAACGGTCCCCTCCCCCGTGCCCTTGTTTTGACAGAATAACGCTCTCCTGTCTTTACAATCACACTCGGAAAGAAAAGTCTTTCCTATCGCAGGCAGCCGTTTCACAGTGATAAACCAAATGGTGTTGTAAAAAGTATGTTTTTGGCAGTGCCATTAACTTTACCGCCATTACTGCGGTTACACCATTAAAAGGCGAGGAGCTAATTTTCGGGGACGATCAGCACATGCCACTGATGGAGCCAATCAGTCGGATGGCTGGCCAACTGCTCCGACTGCCAAGTTCCCCAGAGGAGTATCGTCTGACCCTTTTCTGAACCATATTACGTTTGTTACCTTACTTTAAAATAGAAGAAGCTAAGATCTCAATAGCTTGTCGAAATTAGCGTGAGCCCAGCGCTGTCTTCACCCTGAAGACAAATTCTATGTGACAAATGTGGTGTTAAACATTTACTGTATGTATGTGTATTTTTTTTTTTTTTGGTACCATTTTTTGGGGCCGTCCTTTTAAATAGCAACATGTTGCATTTATTAGATGACACCTTCATCTTCCTTGGAGTTTTGCAATCAGTGTATCAGTGGATCTAGTTTTCAAAGTCGTGTTTTATGTTTACAATCTGCAACAATGTCATCCACGGTTTTCGCTTCTTTTTGTTTTTTTGTTTTGTTAAACTCTTGTGCCACAGCATACTCACCTTTGCTCCACCCACTGAAACCCACTCATCGTGGTTTCGGTGTTTTATCCCCTCCAACGTAGAAGTTTTAGGCCCTGTCCACACGGGAACGTTGCCGTTTTTTTTTTTCCTGGGGTCGAAAAAAGTTGCGTCCACACGCTGGCAGATGGAAACGGAACTGTGGGTGAAAACGATGTAATGCGTATGCCACACCGAAAGGTGGCGCTGTTAACAGACGCTGACACAGCCACCGGACCCACAATTTAGAAAGAGGGCATTTCCGCTACACACTAAACATACAGAAAACAAAAATGGCGAGTAGCAGAAAAAAAAAGTGAGTCTGAGGTTTTGTGAGGTTTTGTAGTAATATTGCCAACAAATCTTGAAGCGCCTGCGATACAAAGACAACTCCGCTGGCCGCTATGGTTGTTGTTCGTGCCGCTGCATGCCTTGTTTTTTCCGGTCACATGACAGTGACGGTGCGATGACGTCATCGTTTTACAAGGAAAAGCCGTTTTCACTGTCCAGACAGCAACGATGTGACAACGGCGAAACGGCGTTGTCAGATTTTCCCACCCGTTCTCAAAAAATACCGTTTCGGGGACCCAAAACGCCGTTGCCGGTGGACGAAACGCCGTAACGGTTAAATACTTTACCGTTTCCACCAAAAAACGTTCCTGTGTGGACGGGCCCTTAGTAGGAACACTGTAAACAGAATGTGATTTTCTAGGACATTTAGAGTGTTTCTTTTTTGGATTAACCAATCTTGTCAAGCTGCTTCACTGAGATCTTGATCCTTTTCAGACCTCTTAGTGGTTACTGCAACATGCTAAATTTAATCCATTTTATTGAATTGAATCCACTTGTTTGCCCTTTGGCCACACTGAAGAGGCAGAGTTCCTGCCCGGCGGTCACACTCAACAGATTTTCTGCAAAAACGTTGTTGCCCACCACGAAGGGACCAGAAGCAGATGCTCTACCGACAGAGTCTATTGAGGTTAAACTTAGCACGTTGTAACCATAGCAACGTTTATTTCATGCATTTGATGGTTTCTTTTCTTCCTTTTTTCCACTTTAAACTTCATCCTGACATTGTGTGATGCCTCTCGCAACCCATCCCCCGTCAAGGAGGGTGGCTTTTACCTCCGTGCTCGTGTCGGACTACATTATCACATGATGATGTTGCGCCCCGAGTCCAGGACTCCTCTGGTGCAGAAATGATATGAGTCAGCACTTTGTGTTTGCCCTGATATAATAGCACAGGATGTCACCATGGCTCATTAGCATGTGTAAAGGATTTAACCGTCCCATGAGGAGAATGAGAAGGAACGGCCATATTGCACTGCGGGGAAGCTGAACTGGCGTAAACTCCAGCTGCGACCTCAGTCGAGGGGCGTTTTAATGAATATTCATCCTCAGACAGTCACCTGCCAGCAGGGGCCAAAAAACCATTTTCAGTACAATCCTGATCTGTCCTTTACCTTGAAAGATAGCCCAGCATCTGCTTTCCCGAGTGGCTGGTGGGATAAAAGACGACCGTTTTTTTGCGCATTTGTTCATGTGCACCTGCCCTGCGAGGAGGCAGAAGCCCAAAAATTCTCCTCCGAGCACCAATTTGACCAATTTGTATCAAACCCGGCAATGTACCCACACATGCTCAGACCTCCCCGACTATTTAAGGCAATTTAATCACTGATCACAGGCAGAATGGGACTTAAAAGTGCTGTGCAAATTCAGACACTGATTTCATTTCATCTCCCCTTGAAAGAGAATGTTGCTCCGGCCCTCCTACTTGGTATTAAACCTCTCATTCCAGCTAGCTACCGCTCCAGTGAGGCACAAGGAACGTGTTAAGTTCAGAGTAAAATTGGTGTGCATATCCTGAACTCCTCCAGAGCCACACAAACCAAACTCTTAATGCAGTTTTCAGTTTTAAGGAATTGTTGTTACTCATGCATACTCACATTGTGTGTTACCTGAAGAACCACAATCAGACTGAGAATTAAGTTAAGATGATAAAGGGCCTCATGTGCTTCAGGGAGAATTAGAAGAATTCTATTTTGCAAAGATTAGTTTATCACAATCAACTCTGAGATATACCCTCTGAGGTATTGTACAGGGGCGACACGGTGGCTCACTGGTTAGCGCTGCCACCTCACAGCAAGAAGGTCGTGTCAAAGGACAATCAAAGAGAAAACAGACTAGTCCCCCCCAGGGGTTAGCATGAGGAAAAAAATTCCCCAGTGGGAAGAAACCTCGAGCAGACCCACATTTCAAGAAGAGAAACTAAACTCTTAAGTAATGTTGTGTTTTATGTTTGGTCTTGTAAGACCCTCTACTTTATAATGTTTATGGACTGTGCTGAAAGAACGCGGGTTTGCTGAGGCAGGGAATGGGATGTCAAAAAAAACCCAACCCAATAACATACAGTAATGTGGCAACTGCCGACATGGCATTTGCATACGGATGACAGTGACAAAGTGAGTGTGTGCATTGAGTTTACGTGGGCTTTGGCAAAGAGCCCGACTGTACTGAACAACAACGCACAGCTGTCAGCCGACATCAGCGATCTGCAGGCTGCACATGCTAGCAGAGACGCCTCAGCTAAAAACACAAACTGGCTCAGGAACCATCGGACAAAGACAATTCAGTCGGGACGCTGGCCACCGTCTGTGTGCACAGCAACGACTCTCAATGTGAAGTTCAGGAAAAAAAGACATGAATCAACCAACAATCAGTCTAAACAAGACATTTCCAGAGCAGCTCCAAGATGAACCCTGTCACACAAAAACAAGCTAAATACATATTACAGCATAAGTTACTCAAATATACTGATTGCTGGTTAGGGCAGTGTTTCTCAAAGTGGGTGGTGCCCCCCCCCGGAGGGAACTAATGTTTTCACGTCGGAACTTTTTCCACGGCGGAACAAAAGTGTTGAGTAGGTTGTAGCTAAGAAAAACGCTGCTCAGGTACACAGGATGGACAAATATTTGACAGGGACCAAAAGAAGAATGCAGGAGTCCGGTGGTGGCCACTGTTCTTTGTTGTTGGCCACTTTTGGCTGTAGAATTGTTACCGCGAGTCAGCGGAAAAACTTGGGGCTTCTAGCAGGCATGAAAAATTTTCTTCCTCCACGGTGGGGCGTGACATAAAGTTTGAGAACCACTGGGTTAGGGAAACAAAGATCTCAAGGATGGATGTCGAAACCTCCCCCATACAGTTTGTGCAGGTTGTTGTCGGTGTAAATTATCCAAAATGACCCAATATTGAAATTTCATCCATTTGCGACACACCCTGGTTGATGTAGGCTTTGGTGACATTTTTAGTGGGTCTGAGTAAAAATGTAAGGTTGTCCACCACCGTATAAGCGCTGACCTTTGATTCATCACTACAGCTGCCCAGAAGTATGTTGCATTTCGGATACTGTCTGGTGCATGCGTTCTTGGAATTCTTGGCGTTTCCGATCTTATACTGAGCCTTTAAGTCTTGCGCGGTTCCCGCTGCAACTTAGCGTTTACGTTTACTTTGACTTGCCCCTGACAACTGCAGTCTGCATCGCTGCTCTTTAAAGCACCCCGGGGTGGTGCTGTCACGTCATTGATATCTTTGAATTGCTTTGAAAACGAGTCAGGCTGCACTCGACGTACACTGGCAATGTAAAGAGCAGAGCGGAAAAAATTGGATCAAATATTGCGACAGCTGTACTGATCATCAATTGTAATGCTTCTTGGCAGTCGTCGGTCATGTCACGGACACATGTCGGCATGTAGACGTGGCCAAGGGGCGACTTGCTGGAGTTGAAAGTCGCCATCGGAATGAAGACGACAGAGTGAATGACTTTGAACGTGGTCGTTGGTGCCAGACTGGCCGGTCCGAAACAAACTGCTGATCTACTGGGATTTTCACGCGGGGTGCAACCACCTCTTGGGTCTGCAGAGATCGGTCCCCAAAAGAGGAGACATCCAGTGAGCGGCAGTCCTCTGCGAACGCACAACCCCGCTTGAAGCAGTGTATATTTTATCCATATATATTTATAGACTCGCCAGCTTTTTGGTTGCTCAGCATTTATTTCTAGGCCTATATCTTCCACTGTTGGCCACGTTTCAATCGTTCTCTGTCGCCGCATCCCATCCAATCCATCCCAGCAGTCTTGGGCTGAGAGCAGGATTACACCGAGCCACGACCTTCTCGCTGTGAGGCGACGGCGCTAACCACTTTTCAACACTTTTTAAGTCATGAGTTATGAGAACTTTTTTTTTTTTTTTTTTTAATAGCAAACTTGTAGGCAGATGGGAAAAGTTTCATTTTTTTTCACTGAAGGTGTTACGCATCAGTGACACGCAGCCCTGAACCGGGGGTTGGGAGGGTTCGTATAAATAAGGCATTAGCTTTAACTCTGAAGCGTTTCTGTGTGGATAAAACATGAGCCCTAATTTAAACACTTGTCATCTGAGGTGCGGGGGAGGGCTGGTGGTGGTGGGGCTCTGTGTGTGTGGGAGGAACTCTTCGGAATGAGGCTTCAAGCGAAGTGTAAAATTAAGTTTATGAAGAACACACCCCTCCCTCGATCACTTTCATGCCATCGTTTCATGTTAACAAGCATTGAACTTGAGTCGCGGAGGCTCTCTGTGCGGCTCTCCGCCTTTTCTCCAGGGGTCACGCGCTCCTCCAAATCGCTTACCTCAAAGCTTTCATCAGCCAAAGGACCTGTTGATTGGACACCTTTCTTCCCCCTCCCCCATGGACACACACACACACACACACACACACAGGAAAGGTGTTGATGTGAGTGTGAGCCAGGAGTCACCTGACCTGGACTGGTCCAATTATGGGGTCTTGTTTTTTTTTGGTCGCACACAATCACAGACACTCTACCTGCCTTCTTCTTCTGTTCTCCCTCTTGCTCTCTCTCTCTCTCTCTCTCTCTCTCTCTCTCACAAACACACACACACACACACACACACACACACACGTGTGGTCTCAAAGGGACCGAGGACACCTTCATTAGCACAACAACAACAGCAGATACGTATAAGTTTCCAAGGGTAACCATAGCATAAGCATGGTTACTCTTTTAAAAAAAAAGCTGCTCTGGCTTCATGCAGATAACCACAGATATGAGGACCTATGGGAACCTCGTGGAGACCACGGTCTGGTCCTTTTTTCCCCCCCTCTGCTCGGGGTTGAAGGCTTGGAGCCGGAGTTTGGCTCCGGTGAGAGTCAATGGAATGTCCTAACAAAGATAGCCGCACCGACTCGTGTGTGTCAGAAGGCCAGGGGGTCGATAGAGCCGTGTGCATCGGGGATGGATTGACATCTGAAGAAAAATAGCTGCAGGTCTAATCAATTTGAGTGGGCTCCCTTGAGATGCCCGCGCATGTGGCTACATGCACACGTGTGTGTGTGTGTGTGTGTGTGTTTGTCAGGTGAGGGCAGCAGCAGGCATCAGCACCATTTCAGTCCAGTCAGCACTGAACTTGCCAACCTCTGCACAACTAAACTCAGTGGCAGTGGCAGTGGTGGGGCTTTGAGGGTTCTTTTTTTTAAACTACTTGTGTGAATGGAAACAACTCCTGTTCTGTGGGCTACTACACAAAACAGGTATATATATATCGTATATGTGTGTGTATACATACATATGTACATACCGTATATAAATATAAATGTATGTATATATGTATGCATATATGTATGCATATATACATACATATTCTTAGTAATTTCTCCTCTCAATCGTCAACTATTTTTTAAAAAGAAAATCAGATGTATTATGAAATCAGGCTTGAGGTCTAATAAAGTTAGAAATAAATATAATCTACTGCAAATCAAGTATGTCCTTGGTTTTCAAAAATGACATTAAAATACAGTTACTAGCTCAGCACCCATCACATTGTCCTTCATCAGGTGTTACTCTCAGAGGATTCTTTGATCCCACTAGATTTAATTACCTTTACACTTCACTGGAAAAACCATTAGAATTAATTTTTGGATAACCTTTTTGGAGATCGAAAGACATAGCAATGTGTATGCATGCCCTTTACATTCTATTTATAGAGTGTAATAACTGCATATACATGCTACTAACAGTTCCATCTTCAGCATCAGAATGCTGCTTTCTTGTCGTGCAGCCAGCATCTCCAAGAGGCTGTTAATAAAGATTTGTCGTCTCCTCGACATTTCCTGTCATTTTGCTTCGTTGGGCTGCATCACGTCTTTCAGTGTGTCAAACATAAGCTCGGGAGAAGAATCGCCTATCATGCATTTCAGGAGCTGATTTATGAGTTTAGTTGCTGATTGCTCTATGCTCAGTGCGACGTAAAAGCAATGGTTCTGCGGGGGAGGGAGGCGTGATTTGTATGCACGAATGTTGCTGTCATTTAAAATGATGAAGATTCAAGATTTTCCTTTCCCCCCCCCAAAATCGCTTCCTTAAGTTTAGATGTTTTGATTGTTATTGCTACACAAGTGCAGGTGCTGGTCCAGTGTAAGAGTGCAGCAAGTGCATTAGAAAAGCATGTTGGAAGTGATATTGAACCTTCTCTAAGAGAGGGCAGAGAAGATGTTTTTCATTTTAAATTTCTGGGCGAGAAAAGATGAAGTCGGCCAACGGAGAGCACATTTTAGTCAAAACTTTTTTATTTCTAAGGTTTTCCATCGCTCTCAAGGTTTTATTTTATTTTGTTTTTTTTTTTAGCAGCGGAAATTCAAAGTGGCCTTTGTTGAGCACGACTCACTACTTCTTCTCTCCAAAACGTCTGCTGTTGTTCAGGGTCGATTCAGACGTCAGCGACGATGTAGCCTGTCGTTTAATTCCAACGTGAATAATAATTAAAGGCTTACAGTGATGACTGACTTCATCATAAGTCAATACAAAACACAAAACACCCCCCACCACCAAGTTAGTGTGACACTTGCTAAATCATAAAGATGGACTTGGGAAAAGTACAGATCCATTTTAAATAGGCTGATGATACATTTAACTACATTGAAAATACAATAATGGGAAAGAGAAAATGGTGTTTTAATGTACAATGAGAGCTGGAGAACTCCATGGGGTGCAGTATTTGCCTGGTTCTTCATTTTAACCATTTAACTACCAACCTGCAAAGCCTTGCATGTAGCAGTGAAGCAATGATTAATCGAATGACTAATTAGATGACCGACATTAGCATATCACTCCAGCCCTAGTATCAGCTATCAGCAATGATTTTCCTTCTAGACATTAGGGCCCTAATGAGAAATTTCTATCAGTGCGATGTCTTCCTGGCCATGTGACATACAGCTTATCGGCAACTTAAATAGCCAGTTGTTTGTATGAGCTATGAACATAGGAGTCCAAAAACTGAACATCCCTTAGAGAATCATGGTTACTATTATTAATTCACACAAAACATGATAACATTTAACCTAATGTTCACTCATTGTGGCACTCTGGGATGTAAAAAGCACAAAATAGAAGTAGTCTCTTAGGCTGTTCAAGGTTGAAGCTTAATCTACAGATATTAATGTCTTTACATAGATTTTTGCTGCCAATAGATAAATTGATAGATACATTTCTGTAATATTTAATTCCATATGAAAAAAAAAATTGACCCAAAAATTCAACCGTCGTTGCTTTTTGCAATTACGTGAAGTTAGATGAAAACCAAAATAAGTATGTTGAAACTATTTTCAGCAACCATCTAGTGAAGTTTAGTGTAAACAGCTAGTGTAAAAAGGTTCTCCTGACCCTGTGGAATGAACCTTCCATTGGTGATCTGAGATGCCTCCTGCCTTGAATCTCTTGAATAACTCATGGAAATCCTCATGTTTACTAAAGGTACTTAACCTTCAGCAAGATGACCCCTCCCCTGCTGTGTGGCAATGGTTACCCTTGAGTGGAGCAAAAGTATTTGTCCAACCCCCCCCCTTTTTTTTTTTTTTTTTCTTTGGGGACCTTCACAGCAAGAAGGTCGCAGGTTTGATGGGCGGCGGCCTTTCACCTGAGGTATTTCTCTGCGTGTGTGCGGAATTTGCATGTTCGCCGTATGTCTAAGTGGATTCTCTTTTGGGTACTTTGGCATCCTCCCACAGTCCAATAATGTGCATGTGAGGCAAATTGGGAACTCTGAAATTGTCTGTATGATTGAGTCTGAGTGTGAATAGTTTTTTACTTTTTTGTGGCTCTGTGATAAACTGCTGACGTGTCCTGGGTCGAACTTCCCCTTTGCCTGAAGACAGCTGGGATAGGCTCCAACACTCCGGTCCTGAGTGCAGGAGAATTGGTAATAAAAAAAAAAAATAGATGGACCTTGAGCCAATATGATGATTATTAATTAAATCTGCTTCCTGTTTCCCAGTCAGGCGACATGCCATTTTTGGTGTGTTTGCTTTATCAGTTCAACTGTATGTATGAGTTCTATATCATTCTGTGTAGGTGTACTAAGAATCTGACTGTATACATAGGTCTTCTGTAATTTTGTATTAAATAAAAATGCTCTGATTTTATTATTTCATTTGAAACCCTGAACAGCAGAAAGGTCAAATTGCACATTTTCGATGAGCAGACATACATAATAGTCAGAGCAGGTTCTTGTAAGACTTGTCAGGATAAATCAGAAAGCCAAAGAGCAGGAGCTGCAGCACATATTTGATGTGGGATCAGAAAACATTCCAAGTTTCTTTTGATAGCTCTAGTTTAAGTGTTTCTAAAACACGTCAACAGGAAAGAGAAGGGATGAGAGGTGTCTGCTGTGGAGTCAAATAAAAGAGAGTTAAACATTCTTAATAAGCGCTGGAAACCTACAAAGGTCAACAAATGTGTCTTGGCCACAACAACATCAAAAACCAGAGTGCGCTCTGACATTGCGTATTGATTACTGCAATCGGACAGTTACAGGATTTTATACAAGGATCTTACACAGTACACGGTAAATGCCAGCATCGCATCGCCCATACGGATGATTCACCTCATTTTCAGCAACAGTAAACTAGAGCTGTTAAACATGTCCTCACCTTTGGCTGGTTTCAGCCTCTCTCTGCCACCGCCACGTGAAAAAAAAGGAAATAGTCAGGAAGCAGCAGCAGACTGACTGGTGGGAAATATATGGTGACAGATATGTTGGGGTTTAACGGCATGTTTGTTTTGCTGATGCATCACTTGTTTGAGGCTCCGCCTGAGCAAGTAATCAGCAGTTGTCAGTGACCGGGATAAGGAGTATTTATGCTACTGTAAAGCATTTCCATCGGGGAGCTCTCTTGAACAAGCAACAGTGAGACTCTTTAAAACAAACAGAATCCAAAAAAAATCCTAATCTGAATTTGTTAAATCCGTGTAAATGCCTGTCATAAACAAATATGTCACTGTGAAAAGAACACAGCATTTTTTTTTTACAGCAGCTTGTCAGACACAGGCAAAAACACAGAACTGGTATATGAAGTTGAAATAATTCACTTGAAGACAATGGACCAGAAAAGAGGAAAGCCAAATATTGCAGAGCCCTTCTTGCCCTTGTAATATTGATATTATCTCAGCCCATGCAATTTGCAGAGGGAGCAACATTTCCTCAAATCAATTGTTGCAAACAATTCAACCAATTAATGATTCCAAGGCAGTTTATTAACTCCCTTCAGAATAAAAAATGCTTGTCCACAGTTTTCGTTTTTATCCCTTGATGTAAAATCATAAGCACATAGCCGGAAGATTTTCTTCTGTCCGCTTCTATCAGGCAAACCCTCCTCCTTCCTTCCATTGACCCGCTCCACTGTGAGCTCAGTCTCAGTTCAGATATTAAATATTCATCAGGGCAGGTCGAGAACTAGTTGATCAGCTGTCCTGTCATTGATCTACCTGCGTTCCTCAGCTCTGATCTTTTCTGTCCACCGCAGACTTTGAGTGGCTTTAAATATCAAGTAGAAATCAAGGATGAAGAGCGCACACACACACAAACACATATTAGTGTTTCATGTATGTTTATTAATTCATTTCTTTGATGTCCACGTGGCATCACCCTCGCCATTCCTCTTGTCTGGATGAATGAATGAATGAATGATTGAATGCAACTATGTGACCATTTACCCTGGACCACCCTGTGAGATTCTTACCACTGGCTACAAAGAAATTCAATGTGGAGCCAGCTTATTTAACTTCTGAGTTGCCAATGTCAGTTATTCTGTCATTCACTGCCCATGAACAAGACCCCAAGATACTTGGACTTCTCCGATTAAGATAGGACTTCCCTTTCCCCCACCGTGGGATAAATAAAGGTCTTCTTCTGGCACTGTGCCATGAAGTCATTGTCCCACAGCCGCTCCCTCTTGTGCGCCTCCTCGATGCCCTGCTTCCATGTCTTGGCAATCGACTCCTGCTCTTTCAGAATCAAGGCGGCCACAGCTCTTCGCCACTCACCTACGGACGCACTGTTGTTTCCAGATTACCCTCATCAGTTTCCTGACTGCCATCTAAGATTTATTTTGCAATGTTCTATTTTTGTGGTGGCATATCTTGTTAATCATCTTGAAACTATATGGTCATTTTAAAATTCTTGCTCAACCTTTCCTTACTTCATTGCTCTCGTAACATCGTTTTTTTCCTTTTTGCAACCAATTTACCTCCTCAGGTCTTCATTAAAACTTGATGATTAGATGAGATGAGTGAAGCCAATAGTCTTCAGGCCCCGAGAACACTCCAGCCTGAAATCAATAGGTTTGCAGAAAAAAAAAAGTACAGAGTGAATAGGATGTGGGAGAAGGTCTGGGTTTATTAAATATTAAGCAGTGGGTCTCCGGGGAGGGGGGGTAGCTGTGGTGATGCAGTGTCTGACCCAATTAGCATCTCCTGCTCACCTGCCAGGCTCCAGCTGAGGCTCCACTCTGACTTTTACTCAACATGACGCGCCACTCCTGGGACAGTCACACTCTTCAGGAGCGCTCTCGCCACCATCTTGTACACTAATCATGACATGATGCATCTGTGCCTTTCACACCTTCAAGGGGGCATTGTAGCTTGGTGAAATATCAATCACTTTCCAGCCATGATGAAGCTCCTCAGGGGTTTTGCTAACTCTTTTGTTATCTTATACCCGCTTTTTTTTTTTTTTCTGCTTTGACACCAAGTCACACTGTCCTTTTGGGACCATGTTGCTCTTCGTCATCCTGAGCAGTTTAAATTCAGGTTAGTAACATGAGATGTATTTTAACATTTCATGATTAAAAACTGTTTTAGAAAAAAAAATGCATCTTTAATTTTATTCTTGATGCAGGTAACTTTCAAGACAATCTACTCCTATGTAATAATCACATAACTTTGGCACTTTTTGTGTGTATTTAAATGACATGTATACTTACCATTACTTTCATCAAACAGAATAATTTAATGCTGTACTGTGAGCAATTGAGTTGGTCGTAGTTTATTACCACTCAGGATCACCCTAATTCTTGTTTAACCCACATTTATGATTAAAACAGTGTCAGTAGGCAGGTAATCATCAGTGTGCATTACCTGTTTGATGATGAGGGCTGTGAGATGAATTAGTAAAGAGATCAAATCAGAAAGTAGAAAGACAGCAGATGGCAAAAGAAAGAAGCTGCCAAAGCAATTCATTTCACCTTCTTTTGTTTTCTTGTCTCTCCCAAGACGGAGCAAAGTAAGAATGGATGCGGAAGGCATGGATGCAGAATCCTCTGCTGAATTATTAGACAAATATTTGTGTCAATCAGTTATTGAAAATTTGGATTTGCATGCAAGGCAGGGAAGTCTTCAATCATTTTGTTTCTTCTAAACATATGCTCAGTATTCTGGTGATTTTCTCTTTACTTGACTAATTCTTCTGACTTGCAATAAATTAGCAGTGTGAACATTATCATCATAATAATCACATAATCGTCTTTGATGCATACATCCTGTCAGACAGTTTATCGCAGCAACAAAGTTGGTTGAGCGATTGGCTTCCTGTTTTACATTTTATATCAGAAAGTGTTTCTGTTATGTTGTGATGTACAGCAACAGTTTGCATTAAAAAAAAGGAAAAAGAAACTATGGAATTTTAAATCGCCTATATTGCTTTTCAAAATTCCTCTTTACACACAGTTGAAGTGCGGCATTCAAACCTTCTGTCTCACCTGCGATTATGTAGTTGATTTCAATTTCCATCACAGCAAATCTGGTGACACAAGGAGGGTGTGATGCCCCATGCCTGGGACCATTCTATGGAGTATTTGCATGTTCTCCCTGTGTCTGCGTGGGATCTCTTTGGGGACTCCGTCTTCCTCCCGCAGTCCAAAAACACGCGTGTGAGGCGAATTGGGAACTCGACACCATCTGTAGGCGTGACTGTGAATGATGGTTTGTCTTCTTGTGTGACCCTGCAATGAACTGCCGACGTGTCCATGATGTAACCCCGCCTTCACCCTATAGCAGCTTGGATAGGCTCCAGCAAAACCCCCACGATCCTGCAGTAGGTGGGAGCGGGTGTAGAATTTCAACAAATGACTCAAGCGAACCCATCTTATGGTAAATGGTAGATGGGCCGCACTTATGTAGCACCAAGTGTCTTGGCCAACAGACTGACAGACTGGGATGGAGCGGGAGTTGAACCGCCAACCCGCTCTACCTCCTGAGCTACTGTCGCTAATATGGCGTCCCTTCATAACGAACAGTGATAATTGTCTAACAATCTGTCAATCACAGAATCTTTTCAAATTGAACTCTCCTGTTTGTGTGTGTGTGTGTGTTTTTTTTACCAGTGCTGAGTCCATGTCCTGTAGCTGCGACAAAAAGGTGCCACTCCATCTACAAGGGCTTTGCTCAGTGTCTGATGGCTCTGGGCGACAGCCTGACAGACAGCGCCCGCAAAGAAGAGGACGTCCACGAGATCCACTCCATCTGCAGGTCAGTGAGAGCAACGCTACTGCACCTGATGTGTGGCTTTGGACAAGCACGCAAACGCCGTTGAAAATTTTCTCAAGCTGTTAGCCACACAAAGCTGGTCTTTCAACGCAAAAACAAATGCATTTCTAAACCCCGCTGGGAATGATTGTGATTATTCAGGAGAGATGGTTTACAAAAAGAAAGGCAGAAGCTCTCTGGGGGAAGCAACACAAGTCCTCGGTATTCATTGTGCGCTGTTCAGAGAGCGTACACAAACATTCTTGTCGACAAACGCTTTCTACCGTCTGATAGCAACAGGGCAGGTTTGGGCCAGACTGTGTGATATCATCAATTAAACTCATCACTCTTTAATCCTTTTAGGCACTTCCTCATGACCCGATATGAAAGTAGTAATGATGAAAGTAAGTTGAGTCTTGCCGTGAGATATTATTTGTTGGAATGATACTGCAAGCTTGTATCAGAATAGCATTTATTCTGATTCAAGCTTGCATTGACACTTGATGGAGGTATTTCAAAGACAGATATGGATGGTGCATGGCAAATCTCAGCCTTATTTTTTTCAGATTTCAATTCAAGTCATATTCAACCATCTTGTTCTTCGCTTTTACTCCCAGCACCCTAAGCCGGCAGGCTGATTATCTAATGCAAACTGCAAAGAAGTGCTACCACCTAAAGGTTTCAGCAAGTGAAGCGAAAGGGCAATGCAAAACTTTTCTCGAGACTTTCCGTTATTAATGGTGTTTTGACGCATCCTGGGATCCAGTAAAACCAGTGAAGACAGCAGGAAGCAGCTTACATCAAACGCACGTAGAAATCAACAAAACTATTATTAGATGTGCTTACACTAGGCCTGATCCAGGGTGCCGCGTCATTTTATGCAACCCGTAAGAGTTTATGTACGCGTTGCTTCTTCACTCTGACGCGGCGGTGCGAACAATACGTTTCTAAATTTATACATTTGGCGACAAACGTGAGATTCCACATCATCAGAACTGGGATCAGCAAACACTTTGCTATGTTGACTTGAACAGGTTTAAATATAAAGAATTTATCTTCAAGCAGAACAATGTGTTTTTACAGCTATTCAAATGCACAATATTTGTAACTCAAATACATAATAATACAATATGTACACAGACAAAGTGTTTCAAATGAATTGCATGGTTCTAAGAAGTACAGGGAACAGATGGCACAGGTACCTTGCGTCCAGTCCGGCCATGAATGACAGCTTGTTCGAGGTCCCAGTGCGCTGCGCAAGTCCCAGGTTGTTAAGTTTTTAAGAGTGGCGTTACTGCAAAACAGCCTACTTAAAACACTGCCACCCTCTAACGGAGGTTTGTTAAGAACATTGCGCCGGGGGGAGCAATGCTAGGATAGTACTACTCCTTCTGCAATCTCCCAACGTCAGCTCGGAGAAAGGCGAAGGACAAAAATAAAACAAACTGGCATTAGGGGAGGACACGGGCAGGAGGAAGGAGTCGTCTCGGCGAGGAAAATATTTGGCCTGACGCTGTCAACACTGGTTGTTTATTTCATTATTCGTATCTGCTCAGCAGCAACGGGAGGTTTCCTAATGTCACCGGAGGCAATGCAGAAACCCGGCAGGCGTCAACTTGGTTTTAGTTGTAGGTTCCTCCGCCAAACTGGCCTTCAGCGATGTGTTGAGGCTGCACAATGTGCCTGAGTCGAGTCCCACGGTCAGCAGAGAATCCTCCCAGGTCAACAGTCTGCTATATGGTCAGAGCCCTCACACAGCTTTAACATACCTACAGTGCACGTACTTGAGTTGTGTGAATCTGCACTCAAATATTGATGCTTCTGTTACCACACGTGTATTTGATCGATTCGCACCATGAAGTATTGATACTGCGGTACTTCAATAATTCAATGGAGACTGTTTCAGACGCTTGTCATTTAACACGTTGCTCCTGCAAGTGGACGTGTGCCTGCATTTTATACAGAATATATCACCTGCTCTGATGATGCAACACTGTGCGCACAACTGTGTGAGTCTTTTGACAGTTGGGCTGCATTTTTTCAATAATAAGAATAAGAATGTGTACTTTAGTGCCACAGTGGAGCTATAATTTGAAGTTTTAAAATTCCCTTCTTAAACATAATAAGCTTTTGTAAAAGGCTTCGGAATCTGCAATACTGTGTTGTGTGTCATTCAAAATGGAAATGAGTGGTATTGGATAACCCTTAATTAGTGCTCTGTAACTGACTGTTGTCTGTTTGGATGGATGAAGTCGGTAAAATTCAGCCTATATATATATTTTTTTTTTGTTGTTGTTGTTGTTGTTTTTAGGAAGATTGAAGGATATTTGAACAATCCATTTTATTTTTTAAATGTATGGTTTTTCAAATGTCAAAGTCTTTGCTGTGTGGTTATTAACAGATCGGATAGTGGTGTCCAAACATCATTTCTTACTTTCTTCATTTCATAATTTCTTTGTCTGGAGATCTGGTGAGTTTTGGATGATTAATAATGTAAATCGCACAATTGTAGATTGGGTATAAATAAATGGAAGTGGGTAAAATATTTTTTGTTTTATTAAATTTATTAAATATTGAATTTTTTTTTTTTTTAATCCTGCCCTGCTGCTGGACTTTTTCAGGGTGGTGCAAAGCTGTTGTAGACAATTCTAGTGTAAAACACAAAGCTGGGTTCAATAAACAGAACAAGATATTGAAAGCTCATCAAAAGCCAAGAGACTCTGACCATCTTTTGCTTATGGCGCTGCGTCTTTACATGGTGGACATATGTTAAATGAGACATAAGTGAAATATTTTTCCATTCATTGACATTTAACCTTTTGTTGATTAACCATTATTTGGCCAATCCATCTTACATGTTAAGCACCTTGCCAAATTATGACTGTAACAGTTCCCAGCTCTGTGTTTATCCTCTTTGGTTTTAATCTTTCAACGTGACGGCGCTCATTAAAGATGCAGAGCCCCCATCACCTCCTTCTTCCTTTCTTCACCTTTTAATTTTTTTTCTACCTCATTGTTTCATATCCTGTATCACTCCATCACATCCATCCATCTCTCTGTCATCAGCTCAACCTCTATTTATATGTACCTCCGCCATCCATCTTCCAGAGGGGTCACTTCCTCTGTGCCGAGTGAAAATGGAGACGTGACACGTGAAGGATCTTGGAACGGGATCAGCGAGCCGTCGGGGTGAAATTTGTACGGCAGCAAAATAAAGTTGCGCTCCCGAGAAAGACGGAATGCTCACAGCGGCCGCTCACGGAAATGATCAGCGCTGTGGCAAAAGGTCAAGGTAGAAATCCCACTTAGAATGAGTTGCAGAGCTGACAGATTCAGTTGACTTCTGCTTGAACCCGATGGAACGTTAAAGTAGCGCTCTTTTCTCCGTTTCCATGAGAAACGCATACCTGTAATAACACAGCTATTACATTACTATTACATTACTATAACTACAGGCCATGAAGGTTTGCATTCTTAAAGGTCCAGTGTGTGAAATTTTGAAGAAAGCCTTGAATTACAGGAAGCCTGCTTGACAGCGTGTTTTGTATTCAGGGCAGTGTTAGGTGGGCTTCCATAAATACCAGGCTTTCTGAAAGAACGCTAACTAGGAGCAAGACTCTTGTTCTATATTCATTCTTTCATATATATGAGCAGCATTCTATATATAAGGGTAGGAGAACTATGGTTAAACACTTTCATTAACGTATTGATGGGCAGAATGTTTAGCTTTTCTACCAATACAAAAATCAAAAATCAAGCCAGTTTTTACACACCAGACCTGTTCAGTATTAGAATGCTTTTATTCATCCCACATTGAGGAATTTGACATATTTACAGCAACATGTTGCACAATAGAGAAGAAGAAGAATTAAAAAGAAATATAAATAGAAATACAATTATTTTGGTGGTGAAAGAACTGTTTCATAGTTTTGAGGCAAGACAGTACATTCCTCTTTTTTGTTTCTTTTTGCTAATAGGATGGCAGCGTGTTTTTACCATGCTGCCATCTGAGGCACCTGACATCTGCTCCCTGAGCCAATCTCTCACTTCACTGATGTCGAGGAGACGCGGGTGAAAATATGCTCTCGGTGATTTTAATCAGCCAGCTGCCACCAAACATGCCCACTTTCTAAGCTTTTTCCGTCAACATGCTCTTTTATAGAGAAATAAGTAGAAACTCTACTTATTTCTAAAAACAACCCGGAAATTTTGTGGAAAGCATTCAAAGTGTTTCGGTCGGTTATTAACATTTTCAAAGGAGTCGAGCACAGACTTGATAAAGGGAATCCTGGGGGAAGGTCAAAACACAGCAATCTGCGTGTGCTTCACTGAGGTAGAGAGTCTGCTTTTGAAAGTTCTCAACCAGTTTGGTCAAGGGTTTTGCCTGTACATACATCACATGTGATGTATCTAATATGAGTTTTTGTCATGTGACTGGGCATCACATGACAAATTCACTTCAAGTGAGAATGGCGCCTTATGTTTGGACTGAGTAGGAGACGGAATATTTTTCACAAGTAATCAGAGAGAAAAGTATAACAACCATTCTTGACAGCAAACAACGTCAAAATGCAGATTCATCGCAAAATATTTTGTAAAGTTGGGTCTCACTGGACGAGATTTTGCGAGAATAATGGCTTCTGCACTTCGCACCATATGATGGAAGCGCCTGCAAATCGCAATTGTACTTTGTCAAAGTTTTTAGAAAGATTGGTTTTATTTTGCGAGAAGCTGCAAGGGAAACACAGCGAGTGATACCTTGGTGACTTGTCTCAGGGTTACCGTGACTTTACTTTCTCACAACTGTGACATCAGCACAAAGGAAATCCGGATTGGCCCAGACTAATTAGGGATAGGATGGATGGATGGATGGATGGATGGATGAATGAATGAATGAATGAATGAATGAATGAATGAATGAATGGATGGATGGATGGATGGTAGAAAATTGTTCATTGTATAATATCGAAGATGCCGCTGTGGCCGCCATAAGCTGTTCTGTTGGAACAACACGACTTGAGCTGTGGTTCCAATTCCTTTTTTCCTCGATCCTTTCCCGTTCAGTCATGATGGGAAGCTATCATGAACTTTCAAATCCGTGCGAGTTCGTCTCATCTCTGCATCCGCGGAGGACCGGCGAGGCCGTAAATATGAAAAAAGGTCGACTTTCAGCCTCTGACTTGATTCTGGCAGGTGGATCAAAACATCTTTTCCCCCGCCATGAAAATACCTGTTTAATTGGAACGGACTAAACCCTGAGCAGGAACTTTTAGGTTGGTGAAATATTCCTCTTGGAACTGAATATAGATCCTGATTCTTGTCGGCAAAATAAAACTGAAACACCAACGACAATCCCGGTAGAGCAACACAATCAAATGTCTTTACAGCAGCGTGAGTATATGAATTCATAACTCTGTAGCTCTTATTAGTAATCCTGTGACCTATCTGGGACAATTATGATTGCATTAGTGTGCTTTTATGTGAAGTGTTTTTATTGTCACCAGATTTACAAAGAGAGCACTTACTGAAGCGGGATGAGAGAGTGGTCAAAGAGAATTACTCCGTAGGTAAATTAACAAGCGTGTGTGTGTGTGTGTGTGTGTGTGTGTGTGTGTCACCATGGCCTCACAGCTTACCCATGGCACCACTTCATTGTTGTTAAGTCTCTTCAACTCCTTGAGGTACCAATTAAACTGCTAATCCTGCAACCCAGCCACCTCACTTTGAGTGCTGCCTAATGCTGGGACACAAGCGCACACCCACACGCACACCCTCACACACACACACACACACACTTTGTGTCCTCACCTTACTTCTTCTTCTTCCCTGCCGCTCTCTCTCCGTCCCTCCTCTCCTCTTCTCCTCTTCCTCCCTTCATCCCCTCGCCCTGTTCTGCCTTTCAACGTGTTCCCTCCACTCAGAAACGTGACTTTAGCATTTATATCAAAGCCGGCTAATGGGTGGTTAGCTTTGACGATACACGGGCGTGTGCAGCGCAACAATCGCACGCACCCTAGTCGGAATAAAAAAGGCTTGGATTTGCATCTAGGCCAAGGCTGCTCCATTGTCGGAGCGCTCTCGGGGGTGCGGCGCTGCTTTTATTCCTCATCCTCACAATAGGCCTTATGCGGCTGCAATCACTCGCTCGGGATCCGGAGTGGGTAAGGTGAAGAGGAAATATTTGTGGCCGACAGATACATATAAATTAGACACAATAGGATTTTTCTGCAGCTCAATATGAAAAAAAAAGGGGGGGTAAGAAATTGAGGTATTGTGATAAGTCATAAAGTGCAGTACCTGCAGATAGGCCGCCAAGTTAACCCTGAATTTGAATCCCTGTCACAGTCTGACTTTATGCCCAAAGTGTTCAGCTTGGCTACAGCCAGGAGAATGGCAACTGACAGTACAGCAATAAATGCACTTTATTTGCCAGCACCGGGTATCAGGGCTGGAGGACTAGGAGCTGTTTCGAGGAATTACACAAAAATACTCAGAGGAGACGAGAAACGTTCGAAACACAAAAGAGGCAAAGACGTGATAAAAAGTTCTAAACATGAAATCATTCTGAGGAGGAAAAAGCAATGGCAAAAGTTCGACATCCAAAATTACTCCAAACAAGAAATGATACAAAAAGGCAAAAATATGAAAATTCAAGACTGATCAAGTAGAGGCAGAAATACAAGACACTCGAGGGAACACCATTTCAAAATAAAACATGTAAATGTAAATACAGCATTCAGTAGATCCCGTGCTAAATTAAAACCTTTGGTCACCAAAACAATCCCTGTAATGGTCAGTACAACATATGTAGAAGCCCTTTACCTGAAATCTGATTTTTTTATGTAACTTATGTTACTTATTGCTTTACTATCCATTAATTCTTCTCAAAACTCCCCGAAAGAAGAGATGTGAGATGATTTGACAGCGCCTCACATTACACCTCCCAAAATTAACTTTTCGTGGGATATAAGTGCTATAAATGGCTATTTATCAAAGCTTACCCACAGTAGCACAGAAGATTTTTTTCCGAGCTCTGTTAAAGCAAACAATTTGGCCTGGAATTTCATCAATTCTAGGGGCCAAGGCCGCCTGACCTGCAGCAACAGAGACTTTGTTGAAAGCACAAAGGCGAAACGTCGGGATGTTATGTGTGATTGTCAGCCTGTCGCTGCGTGGTTTTAGTTTGTACTCAAAGATTTGCTTCAGTTTGTGCATCTTCCAACACATGTACACACTGCATTATTACCTAGCAACTTGTAGTCTTGGTCGGTTCAGATTTTAATGGTTGCTCTGCTTTTCTGTGTCCTTTTGCCTGCTCTGATAGCATCCTCCCTCAGCCGATGATTACATAACAAAAGAAATACCAGCACGACTCATGGAGCCTATGTTAAAATAAAACAAACATAAAACACGAGGCTAGCTTATTGAATGACAGTAGCTCATTCAAGGAACGCGCCATTTTCACGTCCGGTGACGTGTAAATGCAGAAAAAGTGTTTCCGTGACACTTTTGCGATGTACCTCTATATGGATACGTCCGAAAAAAAACACCTCATGAGAGCACTTAGCCATATTTCAGCGGTTTTTTTGAAGTTTAGGTGTTTCCATTACGAGTTTTTTCTTGCCATATTTCGGTTTTGCGCAATTCTAGGCGTAATGGAAACGCAGCTACTGACTAACTGGTTGCATGTAGAAGCTGTACAAATGCCACAGCTGCCTGTGCGACTCCTTATTAGTTCTGCGGTCCGGTCGGCAGACCTCTGATGGGGAAAAACAGTTGGGCTTTAAGTAAAGACGCTTGATCAACGCAGAGAGATTAAAGACTTAACGTGTTTGGTTTTTTTTAAGCCCAAAAGATTGACCTGAAAAGTTCACGATACCGATCATTTTGAAAATAGTAACCTTTCTAAATCTGATAAGTGCTGTCAGGGATACCGTGCAAAATTACTTTTTGCACTCTTGACAAAACGTAAAACATGTCAAGATCCTTCAGCGAGTGAGCCGCCATGACTAACAGGACTTTATTATTTATATACTATTTATAGCCTTGCCTGCATCATCACTGATTTTGTGGCTTTTTCAAGAAACTCATCGTTCTTCAATGTGGACTTGGAGTGAAGATGTGGCAAAACGCGGAGCCATAGGAACATTTTTGAGAAACATTAGGGATAATATCTGTTGTGACTGATAATTAATGCCCTTTTTACTGTCTGTGAGAACCGCAGACGCTTTTCCCCGGTGCCCCCTCCAGCCCCATTCTTCTTTCACTGCATTCATTCTTTCTGCTTTTATATTTTTTTATCCTCCAAAGATTTAGATAAGAGCTTTCATGCTTTTGAGTGCATCTCATTGCAGCGTCTCCGTTCGTATCCCCGCCTCGGTTTGATGTCACTCTAGTTCAATGGAGCTCATTTAGGATGCAGCAGTCTGGATTCTTGCCTGCTGCAAAAAGAAATAGTCGCCATGATATTCCCAAGATCGCATGAAAAATGACTGTTTTTAGTAGCAACCAACCACTTTTTTTTGACAAAATAAAGTGATTGCATATAAAAAAAAAAAATTGAAAAAATGCCAACAAACTATAAACAGTAGACCGAAACAGTCATTTATCTATTGCTAAAAAGTTACAGGGGCTGCAAAGGGTGGTTCGCTGGTTCAGTTTAGGGTCTAGATTAAGGAAGCTGGCGAGGGGCCTCCAGACCTGCTGTGGCTTTCTAGTTTGTGAAAAGAGTAACTGGGTTCCTCTCAGTTCTCGGCTTCTTGGAGCAAATTCATTGAAACACAGCGGCCTTGATAGATATATAACCTTTGACAGAACAGCAATCATGTTGTCTGAGTTTTTTCTTTAACCAGGATACACAATAGAATTGAACTTCCTTTCGCCGATTTCTGAAAGACTCAATTCCCCTCAACACTGGAGCTGCTCACCTTCTTCTTTTGTTTATTATAACATCAGTACTTGACGTTTGTCCATCCATCTTGCCTTTGTTCATTGATTCCAAGCTTCACTCGCAGCGCATTTTCTTGTCTTTGCCTGAACGTCGTTTTGCACTCTTCTTGGAAATGTGCATTCATTTTTGAGTGCGGGGATCACTGAGCGATAAGATGAGCCCAGAACTGGGGCTCTGAGGTTTCGGAGATGTCAGCATGCGGCTGCTGCTGCAAAACTGAACACTGACACACTCTCCAGAGCTTTTATCATTGGTGCTGGGCATCTGGTTGGCTGTCAGTGTCCTCAGTGCACTTCTGCTGTCTCTGCGCCACCTGTAACTTGAGTACACACACACACACACACACACACACACACACACTCTGCACGAGGCCTTCCCTAAACTTTTGTGTCGCTACCTCGCAGTCTTGCACACCCAAATGTACAAAAACTCACTCACACATGTGCTAACCAGATGCTGCATCGCTACCCCTCCCCCCGCCCGTCATCGGCCCCTCCCACGGCAGCAGGTGTGCGCGCGGCCCTCCTCCATCGGCGTCCTGCCAGAGGTAGACCGCTGGGCGTTTAAACCCTGGACTCAGACCAAGCAACTAAACAAACACAGGCTGTGCACACGCTGAGCCATCAAGTCTGCGGAGGCAACGCAACAGTGACGGACTTTGTGTCCTTATGAAGCCTAAATCGACACCCAAAGGAGGCTTTTTTTAATATTTTTTTTTAATCTGGCGTGAACGGTGCAGATTTGCAACAAGGAAGGTGTTTTAAAGTTGAGCTCGGTGAAAGGAAATTTGCATCCCCGCTGGCTATTATTTACGATCAGCGAGAGGGGAAAAAAGCCCCTCGAGGAAAAAGTTTTTCCGCTCAATGGAGAGTTCAAGCCCCACCCGGCTGGATTAGGAGCGGTGCAGGACTGCAGCCTCGCGTGTTGCTATTTATCATTTGCCTGAGTTAGACTCCGGTAATCCATCCCTTGCCAACGACAGTGATTCATCAACGCTGCGAAACTGCTCCATTCAGAGAACGCGCAAGTAAACATTGGAGCTTCGCCTCGTGTCTGCCATCCCCTAAGTCGCATTTGCTAAATGAAGCGCCGCTGTTATTTCGTCTGTATTTCTTTTAAAACACGTTAAACGCAACATTGTTCAAAACGACTTTCAGGGGAAGAAAATGTTTCACATTGAAAACTTTTCCCAAAGACGTACTAAATATCCAGGATTTTGAGTTTATTCATAAAGCACATTTGAAAAACAACCACAGTAATATACATTTTTTTTTAATGCATACGTACAAATAACCTTGCAAAGTTATTACAGAAGGGCCTCCGCTGAAGAAGCAGCATAGACGTTCCTTAGACTCTGCACACACAGTCTGTCTCAGTCTGACATGTTTTGGTGTAAAAACTCAACTAAAAGTTCTGAAACGCGCCCTCGTTGTGTAAAAGAAAATCTTTCCGACAAAGCTGCTTTCCAATGACAAAACAACCGAGATGTGGAAATCTGTGTCAACTTCATCAAGGCTGGACGGCGCAGCCCCCCATCAGGGACAAACCACATTCAGCTCTTTGTTCAAAAGTTAAGTGTGTAATAATTGGAGATTTTGAGAAGAAGAAACGCCAACATCAAGTGGTAACATTTTAGATTGCAGCGCTCACCCGCTCAACCTCCTTATCCTGAGCTTGCCAGTAAACTACGCTGGCCTATATTCTCATATGTAAATGTGTAACACTTGGAGCTTTTGAGAAGAAATGGCGACGTCAAGTGGTTACATTTCAGATTGCAGCGCTCACCCTCTCACCCTCCCTCTCCTGAGCTTGCCAGTTAGCTACGGGAGCCTATATTCTTATTATAAAAAAATAAGAACCCTTTTATGGGTAGGAAAACCAAATGACTTTTATTGTACCGCGAGTATCCACTTTTACTCATGTATTTATGAGCAGTATATTAAGCTTTCACCATTATAAAAATCCTAAATAAGGCCAAATATTACACATTGGAACTTTAAAGTCCAAAACGAAGGGTTGCTTTTATGCGAGGACGCCTCAAAGTATCTGCTCTGAAATTCCCAAATTGAACTCACTTGTTTAGTCACTGGTCAGCTCGTTCAGCCATCCACATGCAGCGTCCCAGGAAGTCGTCCCCAAAAATGCCTTTTTGTGGGGTTAAAGTGATATATTATCTAACAGAATGCCATATGTGTGCAGAGCTCCTCTGCTATAAAAAAAAAAAAGTACCCCTTGCTGTTCAGCGTAGTTCTGGGGAGTATGGATTTTAGGGGTGTGTGTGTGTGTGTGTGTGTGTGTGTGTGTGTGTGAGAGAGCACACTGAAGCGCTTTAAGTGTTGTGTGCCTGGTAAATTTCGAGCAGAGCCATCTGCTTTTGCTCCCTCCAGCAGCACGGCCTCCCTCCCTCCCTCCTTCCCTCCCTCCTTCCCTCTCTCTCTCTCTCCTGGTTAACACTCAGCCAGTATTTCCTCTGAGACAACTTAGACAACACACTCATGATGAGAGAGGAAATTAGCAGCCAATTACCGTCAGAACAGGCGTTCGCTGCGGATATGGGGCTTGAAGGTTGTTGGAACGAAGTCCGATGCCGCGCTTTGCTTAAGAAAACATGTTTATACCCAAAAGTGCTCTGTTTTCGCTTTTGGTGTCACTTTTCTTCTCCCTTCCGCTCATCCCCTTCTTCTCTAATCCTGTCAGATCTGCCTGTGACTCTCAAGCACTTATTATTTTTTTTCTCTACATAACGCAGCAGGGATTTTACCCAACGTGGACCAGGGCAGATTCTTCATTCCCGGCCTGTTTTTTTTTCCCCCTCCCTATTTCAATCACACAAACAGGGCGACCTTTGCTCCCGCCGTTTAAGGATTAGCAGATGGTCTCTTGGCAACTGCACACAAGTCAAAGGAGCGCACGAAACGATTGAAGTTGTTGCCTCCGAGTGGAAGGCCGACCGTCCATCTCCATCAGATATTTCCAGCGCGTGTGTGTGTTCACGTGTGCGCAGATTAGATGTGATATCAAAGGATTCAAATCTATTAAATGTTGAAGGGATGTGCTTGAAAAGTACAATCCCCTGAGCAAAGGGGCTTTCGTTGGGGAGGGCAGAAAATTCCAAATGAAAAGCGTTACCTCGTGTTTTCATTAAAATATTATCCAGAAATCGTGATTAATGGCATGTAGTTTATCTTGCAGTGGTTTTAATCTTGTGGCAGTTCCGTATAATCAGCGCATGATGTGGCGGTACGAGGAAATAAATTATGTAACGTCCACATGCTAATAGACTGAACTTGCCGTCGCTGTCAGACAAAAAAAAAAAAAAAATAAAAGTTAAATCCATCATATAAAAGTACTGGAGACATTTACGAATATATATATATTTTTTTTTAATGCATTTGTAATAGTGTGTTGAATTAATCGCAGCAACGTTTTTAGTCGTGAAACGAAAGTTGACTGTTACTAGGTAGAAATCCACTGAGGCTGGTTGCGTCGTTGGGAAGGAAGCAGCTTAGAAAGCGAGAACTTAATATCTAATTGTGCCATTATTAAATAATATAATGTAGAGATCGCAAGTGCCATGCTGCCAACGTGAGTGCAACAGTTGTCGGGACATTTGAGGACAGTAGCGTGCGTTCATAAATTATGCTGCCTGCATTTTATTGATGCATGGTGGATTTTAAGGCAACACATAAGCAACACTTGAATGTCATCTTTTGCTGGTTGACAGGCAGAATAGCAGGATTTTGTATCAAAATTTGAAAAATCGAATTTTGAGTTTTTATTGTTGCTTCTTTTTATTCATTCATTTTATTTGTGTCGGGGTTTTGTTTTCCAAAGATGGGAACAGGTTGAAATGAAACATTGAAAAAAACAGCTTTTCTTACTTCACCACTCGTCATTCTGGAGGGATCGGTTGATTTTATCTTTGAAACTGAAGTTGATTGAATGATTGATTCACAGACAAAGAGCTAAAAAAACACCCCAGCTTTGACTCGTTCATTGATTTGAGTCAGTCGCTAGCTAACCGTGGTATCCCTGCTATCATTTGTCCTGTTTGCCTTCTTCCAGGTCTTGGGACGAATTCCACGACTGCGCCAATGTGGCGATGGCAGGCTGTCCGGAGGAGGCGGCGCTAGTTTGGGAATCTCTCCGCCAGGAGTCCAAGAAGATGCAGTTCTCTGGGAACCTGTACGACATGTGCTCCAACCGCAACAACCACCCGGGGGCCTCGGCCTCCCCACGCGGCTCGGCCCACCAGAACGACATCAACCAGGAGTCTTTAAGGGGGGACGCGCGCCACCTCTTCGGCAGCCCGCTGCTTCGCCTGCTTCTGTCCCCTCTGCCGCCGCTGCTGCTGCTGCTGCTCCACTTTTGGATATAAACCGCCGCCAGGAAGCAGGACGTGTGTGAATAGATGTAAACTGTGTATTTATTTCCTTCACAACTTCACAGACTTTTCACTCTTGAAGCTCTTCTGACTCCGCCATGCGCTTTTTCTAAACTGCATGTTCAGAGGCCCGACAGTCCTTTTGATAATGTATGTTTAGCGGCCATTTCATGCATACTTGCTGCCTTTAATTAGCGTGTCTCTATAAAACGCACATAGAATCCATACAGAGACGCTCAGCCGCAGCGAAAACAGGCCCTCATTCACATACATAGTTAAAGAGATGTCTAGCGGCCTCGTTTCATCTATTTTTATCCCCTATACATCTGCATATAATTAAAATCTGTACATATGATGAAGAAGGGAGAGTTTAACACAATTGCTCATCTTACGGAGCCACAGTGGGCATTATATTTATCGATTTATTGATGTATTTGTTCATTTTCTTATCCCTGTGATGACGTGATACTGCACAAACATGACAGACCAAATCTTGATGTATTTCAGAAGACGTGGAAGTTTTATTTGCGTCGCACATCTCAGACACAAGGCAGTTGAAGGTGCTTTACGCCAAGGCACAAACCACATCAAGACGAAAGGCAAATGCAAGAGCAAAGCAAGGCAGTTTAAAACTAAACATTAAGACTGTGAGAGCTCAACAAGTCAAACACTCAATCTATTAGTCTAACGCAGACAATCTCGACTGTAAGCCTCAAGCAAATGGTTGCGGGTCAAGCTGTTTGTTCATCAGGCAGACGACTAAGGGAAATATTTTTCTCTCTGCCTCCAAGAAAAGTAGAAAAAAACAACGTCAGACATACAGTCTAAGACACACTGAAATCGAAATTAGGCGGACTGCCCATCATAAAAATTGTGTTATCTCCTCCCACATGTAAATGTTGAAAAAATAACAGATGAAAATCAAAACTTGACTCGAAGCCACAGAAGATTTCTCCTTTTATCATTAACGCAGTAAAGCCCAACCTGAAATAGTTCGTTAAGAGGTTTTGATATCTTCCTTCAGCTTAATTTGCAACATTATACTGTGCCGACCCAGGGTTAACATCATTTCGAAAATTATTGCTAAAAGCTTAAGGCTCTAGTTCGAGTGCATTTTATCGACCACTCAAATTTTCTAAGAATGTCCCTCAGATGACGTCCCTAGTTAATGTCCAGCCCTGGGATCTGAAGAGAAGTTTCGCCTGTGCCATCACAGTGTCGCACAAACACAATAAAATGTAATGATGACGCACATTTTAGCAATTCTGAACGAAAGGCGTTTAAAATCCATCTTTATGCATAATGTTTATGCAAGGAAATAACATTTAAATCAGAGTGGTGTTAGAACGGAGATTTATCTTAGAACAGTGAACATTGCTTCAGATGTAATGGATTTGCTCGGTGCATCTGCTGCACTGAGTGAAGTTGAAGAAAGAAAGTGAAGTTTACTGCAGTTGGTTTTAATCTGGGACTCGCCCAGGTATAGAAGCCTCCCATGCTTCTCCTGGCACCCTGCGCTGTGGCCCTACAGAGTGGGACCAGTGTGTTCTCCAGCCAGAATCACAATGCAGAGCGAGCCAAGTGTGTTCCAGTCGGAAGAAAACGGTAGTTCGGCCCCGCAGGCCTGCAGAAGCTGCTTATTATTCTAAGTGGCTGTGGGTAACAGTTGTTTCTGTCTGGCTCAGGATCAGAAATACTGACGGATTAAAGATAGACGCGGGGGGGAGGGGTGGATGAGTACACCTGGAAAACAAACACAGTTCTGCCGAGTTCAAGCCCGACTCCTCCGGCGAGTGGGTTTTACGCAGAGGGCCTCGAGTTGCAGGTTTATTTTAATTTCTCCAAAGAAAATGAAATCAAAGCCAGGCTGATTTTGAAGCTCAAAAACAAAACCCTTAAAGGCAACAAAAATATGCTGCCCTTAACGGATGACCAAGCAAATAGTTTCCTGAACTGTGTGTTTAATCTCCGCTAGCATTAGTTCCCCTGTCCTCCCCCTGCTGGCAGTCGCTGGCCGTGCACTCCTCTGACTCTGTAGCTAACGTGCTTGACAGGCTAATAGGTGCGACCCCATCAATAGGCATCTACATATGCCGCCCACAATTTCACCCGCGTTCTTAAACTCTTCTTTGTCAATGTCTCCATTGAATGGTGTGACGCGCATAAGCCAGACGTCACGTCCGGTGACGTGTAACTGCGGAAAAAGTGTCCCCATGGCACTTCTGCGACATACCTTTATATCGATACGTCTGCAAAACCATTTCGTCCGTTTCCATGACCAGTTTTTTATTGCGATATTTGGATTTTTTGCACAGTTCTAGGGGTAATGGAGACGCAGCTAGTGACAGACCTGCCCCCAACACAGAAATCTGCTACTTTTAACCTCGTAGCTTTATTTATCCAAAGTTATTTGTTTGTTAGCATCCATTTGGAGCGCATTCCATGCTATTTCTGCATGTGTTTTGTGAAGTCGCATCGCGTTTGTCCACTGTTGGGGGGGCCGTGCGGCCAGTATGGCTTTGTAAACGAGGATAGAAAGGTCCTGGCATCAACAGACAGAGAAGACTGGTCATGTGATCCCTTAGCCCCATCACTCATTGCTCCTTTTAACTCTTGATTTTAAGAGAAAATAGTCCCTTTTTTAAAGCAATCATCCCAAGAGCTGCTTTTGAAAATAGCGACTTTTGCTGAAGATGCGCTTGATGCCTCAAATATTTTTTTTTTTGCTTAATTAAGGTGACAGAATTAGCAATTACAGACTAAAGTGGTTGAATCAACGAGGCGCAGCAATTTAAAAATGTTTCGGAAGCCAGTGCAGTGTCAACAGAGTCTAGATCAGAGATTCTGAGACTGCATAGGAAAATCAGACTGGGTGTGTTTGTGAGGGAGCAAGCTGACTTTGACTTCAGTCACTGTGACTTCTCTGGTCCTTTACGGGACAAACGCTGGCTTTGTATTGTGTTTTAAAACTGTGTTTTGAGCAAGGCGACGTTCTCTCAAACAGAAAAGCGACCTCACAGAAGGTCTTCCGACAAGATGCCTCCCCATGTAATGCACGGGGACAACATTTGATTTTGAAGTGTTTTTCAATAACACTGCAGAAAAATGCAATGTTATTGGCCGGAGCGGGGCAGGGAATCACAGCGGAGGACAGAATCTTTTTGCCTTTGGCAGAAGCTCGTGCTCCCACAAATTGGATAAAACTGGCCACAAGAGGGAACAGAAACATTTTCAACCGCTGATGCATCAAAGTCTGATTATCTCACCCATTCAACGTGAGTGACTTCTGTAGAATTCATTTTGCAACTATTCCTTTATTGAAAGACGTTTGACATCCAACAAGTCACAAAAGCATATTTCAACCAGATGGGGATTCTGGTTTGCTTTTGAGTTGGAATTTTTGCTGAGATTCCCAAGGCCTATTCATTTTTTTTTTTTTTACTACATTTACAAATCTTTAAACGTTTTTAGAGATATCTGCGTGACACAGCCAGTTAAAACCGTCAGCTGAGCTGCAAAAACATGATTGACTCACAAATGTGGCACCAGTTTGTGGACGCTTGCCAAGACGTCGAATAAAAATGAAATAATTAGCAACGGCTGAGACAATCTCAAGGTTAGAGGAATGACAGTTATCATTTCCTCAAGGAAGAGAGTAGTCAGTGTTTACACATGGGGCTCTCTCAAGGCTTTCTCATTCATGATTAAATAGTCATTAACAATGACCATTTATGATGATGACGATTTATTATTATTATTATTACACTAGAAACCCCTTGACTTATGTTTTAATGTCCAACCAACTTAGCTGTCTTAGTTATTGTGATTGAAATGTATCCACCAAAAAGTTCTGAATAACGATACTCTGAAAGACTGGTATTGTGCTGATGTAACAGAGCCGGTCAAACAGCTTTCCAGGCATAAAGTGAGTGGTCATCCATTGATCCAAAGATCTGTGGTTTGTTCTCGCACCACTTTTGACCTGTGTGTCTCGCCTCGGGCAAGAAAGCCAAACTTCCGATTGCGCCGAAGGGCATCAGTGAGATTGTGGACGGGCTGGGTGAGCAGTGACTGCCTCGGAATTGAGGCCCTTCACAGTTGATAAAAGTGGTTACATTTCAGACTGCAGCTTCTTTTACTCTCCCCTCCCCCCTCTTGAGCTTGCCAGTGAACTACGGTAGCCTGCGCACCCAAACCTGGATACCTCGTCCACCTTCTTCTTTGTTGGTTTATTAAGGGGACGCGAGCAGTCCCCCTAATCACAAAACACGCTGTCAGGCAGCCTGGATTGTCCACACCGGGCTTCCTTAGAAATATGGTGGCGCAAGATGGCAGCTAAGTTCCACGTATATTCTTACACATATATATATGAGAACCATTCTAAGGGTGGTAAGAAAACCAAATTACTTTTATCATACTGCGATTATACACTTTTATTTATTTATTTATGGGCAGTATATTAAGTTTTTATCAATATAAAAATCATAAATCAGGCCAAATATTAAAGACTGGACCTTTAAGAATCTTTTACACCTGGATCGCAGATGAAACTGATATTCATTTATTTTGTTTCCATCTCTATAATCATAAGCACAAAACAAAAAAACATTTGTGTTTTCAACAAGGTGTTGAGCACAAGGGCATCAAAAGGCAGACATCTGTTTCAGACTGTAGCGTGAGAGCGTTTTAATACTGTAAGTGTGAGCAGACAGCAGGCAGGCTGAAAGAGACGTGGCAGATGGCACCGGTGAAATATGCAGGAGGGTTTTTTTGACAAGAGGGATGCCAGACAGACAAAGTCTCACCTGGGAAACACAGTCGCTCGTCTTTAGGAGGAGAGTGCGAGCGCAGATGTGTTTTCAGACACGGAGCGCTTCGAGTCTCCCACACACCTCCGGCGACGCCCTCGCACCTTTGGACGACTGATGAGACAAAATAGGAACTGCTCCTGAAAGCTGACCTCTACACAACTAGGTTCATTTTCTTCACTCGAATGTACAAAAAAAAAAAAAAAAAAATCTAAGACAAAGCTCATTTAATCCGTTGAATTTCCCCCCTTTCAGTTTACACACACACATGCAAACGCACAGTATCACAAAAAAGCCGCTGCATCACAAAATTAGGTCAGTCTGTACAGTGTGAATAGTTACAGCTGTATGGATATCCGTGTACATAGCAGTGCTTATTTCATTTATGTACAAAAAAAAGAATTGCTCTGTAAAATCCAACTGTGAAAGCTTTGACATTTAATTCATGGTAGTTTGTAAAAACATGAACAATGGGCCCCAGCGGAGTCCTGTCGTAAACTAGAGCCTGTGAGAGAAAGAGGCCACAGTTATTTTACCTTTTTGAATCCTGTTGACAAATAGAGAATATTGAATATGTGCATGCATTGCGTAAAAAAAAAAAAAAAAAACGGACAACTTTTACGTTCGACTGAATCGTAATGGAGGCTGCCACCAAGAGCAAACGTGTTAGCTAAAACTCTGCCTTCTGTTTCAAGTACAAGAACGCTCAGCTCTGCAGCAGCTACGCTCATATCGGGGATTATCTAAAGACTGTGAAAATGATCTATTCCATAACATCAATCCTCATTTTTTTTTTTTAAGTTACATTGATTTTTTTTTTTTTTTTTTTTTATTGTTGCATCTGTTAACAAACACAATCTTCTGTAAGCGCTGAACACAACATAAGAAGCTTGTCAGTAAGGTGTCGGACCTCCTGAACAAATGCAATACAGAAAGACTTAATGAGTGTTTTGGTGATTATAAATAACTATGACTCCACACAAAAAAAAAAAAATATATATATATATGAGCGAAATCCACACACTGTGTGCTCTTAGTTTAGTTCATTAGCAGAGTTCCACACCAAACCCCATGGAGGCCTCGCTGGATTATTTTGCCAATTTCTCACCTAATTGTGTTTGTACTGCGGATGGTGAATGTGTGTCCAAGGTTTTATGCAAGAGAGGGATAGTGCGATCAAATAGCCCACTGTGGTGTAAATAAGCTTGATGAATTAATCATCTATCTACGCAATGCGCTGTACATTCCGTCGCTACTGGTTGAACTGTGCTTCCCCCTACTGTCAATTGTTGTTTGTTTGTGAAACTAGCATGCAGAACTGAGTTTTTATTCATTTATGTATTTATTTATTTATTTTTTTTGGGGGGGGTGCACTACAATTTCTGTTTATACATTACCGGGCTCGAAGGAAATCAATGTGAACAATGTGTACAAGCCAGCGACGCCTCACGCTCACACAACAGCGAGGTACAGTACGTGGAGATGAGAGATGGCGAGGGAGAAAAGTGCTGCCTTTAAAGTGGAGCTGTTGTTGACGTGTTGGGCTCCCCATCAAACAGAATGAGGAGCAGAGCATCTGGGATCGTGGGTGAAGGATGGACTCTGTCAGGGATGAAAGCCGGGGACTGGCGACAGGAGCGGCGTTCACACACGCCGTGGGCAGACACACACAAACTCTGGGTTGGGTTCAAGTGTCATGGTTTTCTGCTGTGGAGGATAAAAAAACAAACAAAAAAAAAAACCCGACAGACTTTCAGCGCTTGTCTTTGGCGACGTTTCGTTGTCTGTTCCACCCTTTTCTGTGCTCTCACTGCCTTCATGTTGGCATCTCATTTCTCTCCTGCTCTTCTCCTTCGCCCCAAACATTCATCATGCACAGTGGGTTTTGCTACCTTTATAGAAAACCATTAAACTGGCGCTGTCCGACCAACTAACCAATGGGGTGCGCTTGTTTTGCTGTTGTGTAGTCCGCGTGTTTTAATCTCTTAAAAACAGAAAAAAAAAAAACTGACGCTCTTTTTGTGAAGCCCCTATCACATATTGATTCTTCAACCAACATGTTTAAAATAAAAGGATCAAACTCCCTGGTTCTGAACGAATGTAATTTATTTAAAGAGATAAATTAAAAAAAATTATTTGTTTTTTAAAATAAATATTATTTATTTATCATTATTTTTAATATATATAATACTGTATGTATGTATGTATATATATATATATATATATATATATATATAGAAATATATATATATGCTCTGTATCATCCTCTCACTTTAATAAGCCTAAGCATCAGTTTAATTACTTTATCAATTCTTCACACATTCCCCTTACAACTAAGTAAATCGGGAAATTACACGGTAATAACCCTAGGCTTGCGCAAACTGAGAAACACATCAATACTCATTCACAGAATCATCAGTACATACTCAAGTGCCATCTTTGTAAAGTGAGTCATGTGTCGCCTCCTTTTTTGTCAGAAAATCCATGGCTGAATTTTCCCTGCAAAGGTGGACATACCCAGCAAATATGAACATTTTCTTTTTCAAATAATCCATTTTACAAAGCAAGGTCGTTCTCAAATGTTTGTCCTGCGATGTCTCGTCCACCACCTGCCTGTCAAGACCTTGCTGATAAAGCAAAGTCTTCATTCTTAAGGCAACTCGGAGAAGTTTAATTTACAGTAAAATGAGTCCGTCAGTTATATTTCCAAGTCCTGGTCTTCTGGTTGGATGGAAGGAAAGTTCGCCTACAAGGTTTCTCCATGGCTGACCACAATATAGGCCAACCACTGTCACCAAGGACGCTGGACGTTGGACAAACTTCTTTTGCAGATTGTTCGGACTGTTTATTCCGCAAACTCCACCACTTTTCAGAAAATAAATCTTTTTGGGGCTGAACTCCCAAAGGCCAGGATGTTATCCAAAACCTGGAGCCACTATCTCTCGGCGCAGTCTGGGAAATATCAGAGGAATGGAAATAGTTTGAGCATTTCCAAGATGTAATGAGACCTAGTCTTTGTGAATTCAGTCCATTGTGTGTTCGTAGCACAGCTATCTAGAAGAGTCTGGCCCAGAACTGATGGTATCAGTTAGTGATGCTCAAAAACATCTGGACTGCCCTGAGGTGAGGAGGCACAGGGAGTGACTCACAACATTGGCCTTTTGGTGGCCAGGAAGTGCTTCAGCATGTGGGGTAAATTGCTCTCCTTCATGATGGTGGTGGTGTGCATGATTCTTTTTTTTAACCATGGGAAGAATAAATGAAATTGGACGCCCCCCCCCCAAAAAAAATTTTTTTTTATTGCCAATAAATAGTAAATAGCACTAAGTGAATCATCAGCACGTATCTCTCTATTTACTGCTTCACATTTTAAGTAACCCAAGTATGAATATTGAATTTTGATTCCTAAATAAGATGGAAGATTCAGTATATACATTTTTGATGTTCCTCAGACTCCAGAGCCATAATGAGACACAACATTCAGGGTTAGAATTCAGGAATGTTGAAAGTCTCATGATGAGGGTTGTTGCTTGTTGCTTAATTTCATTGTAAATATTCAACATTTATAACAAAAAAAAAATAAAAATGCAATTTTAATCAAAATTAAGCGAAACTGATTTAATTCCAAAGAAAATATCCAAAATACAGCATGTGGGTGACTGTAATGAGTTCCACCATCTGAACAGGAGCAGCAGATGAACACACCTTTACTCAGAATGTGTGACACGTCTCTCACAGAAACATGTTTTCTGAGAAAGAAAATCACTTTACACTTTCTCCTCAAGTTCTTTCTGACTGATGACTTCCAGGAAGCGGATCTGCTTGCCTTTGGAAATATCTCTCACTTAACTAAATCCAGGTTGATGAACGAAGCAGAAGTGAAGGTGGTACTCGTCCTGATAGGCATAGCAACAGTAACCATGTGGGGACAGGACTTAGCGAATGGTGAAAAAGGTACAAATCTACTTTTCATTGTACACTTGTACAACCATATTTATAGGTAGGACATGGAGCTTTTTCTCTTAATTGGACAAAAATGGGCACATTGCACCTTGAAGTTCCCTTAAAAAGTTGAAATTTAAGGGGAAAAAATACCTTTTTTGGCCTTAATGTTGGGGCAATAATAAAAACAAACACTGCACTGGGAGGAGACACCACTGATCGAGTGGGAAGTATTTCCTTATCCATGAATTCTCTGCATGGTTTATGCTTTAAATACATTTATTGGTTGACATTGGTATTTTTAAACAACAATATTACTTTCTTCTGATTAAATCATAACTTTTTTTTGTACTCACTGTATTTGTATTTCCTCAGAGTTGCTGCACAAGCACGGGTCGGCAGGCAGCGTGAGGTAGCTGAAGATGAGCATATGCTGCCTGGGAGCTGACAGATGGTTTTTTTTTCTGGTGAAGGCTGGTTTCAAGAAGAAGACAGAAAGAGGATAGTACTGTTTTGTGAAACAGTGCCTTGAGATTAATGGCACAAATCAAATTTCAACGAGCGCAGCGGTAGAAAGTAAAGTCAAATTCAGTCGGTGACCAGGTTTGTTTTCGGAGTGCTTCAGGTAAAATAAGGAAGCGCCAGAAAATTTGGGCCGCAGAGGCTGGCGAACCTGATCGACGTCCCAGACTGACTGCATAGGGTGAGGATTGCAGGACAGTTGACAGCGTGAGAAAATCTGATACCTGCCAACAATAAATCTGTTGGGGGTTTAAACTACTACTAGATCTGCAATTTAAGACCCAATAATCAGGTTGTCTATGTACGCTCCCATTCCAAACCATCCTGCCATTAATTCTGATCTATTTGATTTATGCGGACGACACCGTCGCGCCATTTCAATAGTCATGAGAATGAAAGAAAAGCCATTCAATTCATAGGGTGTGTCCAAACTTTTGACTGACTGGTAGTGTACATCACCATAACACAAAATACAGTCAAAAGAAATGTGAGCTGTGGTAGCAGTGGTGAAAGTCTGTCCTACTGTTGTCCTGCTCTCATCGTTTTAGCTTCACTGCTGTTCTAACTTCATATATATATATATATATATATATATATATATATATGTGTATATATACAACACTGAAGGAAATGCATAATATATAATCTGTCTGCGTGGAAAACAGGACATTTGAAACGCCTTTTTTTCAGAATGGGTTCCACATTAAGAAAATCATATTGCTTGTACGTGCGCTGGATATACTCCCAAAGTTACTTAACAGACTTATTTTTAGCTTTGTGCAAGACGAATCCGATTGTGCTAAAGGTTAGCGCACCCACTTTTCAGCTATGCAGCCGTAGCGGCAAACCAAGGATGGAGAGAATGGAAAAGACACAGCGACAAGTGTGTCTGCTGCAGTGTGTGTGTGCGTGCGTGTGCATGCGTGCATGCGTGCATGCGTGCATGCGTGCCTCTTGCACTGGCACTGTCCTTTTTTATTGCAGCGCGCTACCAGAGTGTGCGAGTAAGAGCGAGGTGAAAACCATGTATGTTTATGCAGGAGTTGCCCCCGGTTATTTGGTTGTTTTTTTTTTTGTTGCAGATGAATATTTTATTACTGCCGGATGCCTCAGTAAACAGAGAAGAACTTTATGAAGTGAAGTTGAAGTCGACAACCTTTTTTTCGGGGGGCGTTTACGGAGTAATTACATGTGCTTGTGTAAATGAATTCCTCGTGGTCTGGGACCTTAGCTTTGAATGTAAAAAAAAAAAAAAAAACACACTAAATAAAAGCGAAAACCCAGCATCTGCACTGCTCTTCACCGAGGGCAGCGTAATATTAGTGTTGACCTTGAGGTACCACGTCTTTGCAACAACCAATGTCGAACCTTCAAGCTCCCGCGGCCTCAACCTTCTCTGCAAAAAAAACACTTTGCATTGTCGCTTGAGAAAAATACTTTGTAATTCATTTTGACCTTGGAGCACAAAGCTTTTTAGGCTCTCGTCAATCTCCTCCACGTTCAGCTGCAAGCATGTCACTCCTGGTGAAAGCGAATGGAGGGCTATATTCAGACGCCATCAAAGCTATTTTTATTCTGCGGGTTTGTATTTGGGTAGGCCTGCTCATACAGAGGAGGATATTTATATATATATATATATTGTACGTCTAAAGTATTGTTATTTCTGTTTTCGGAAATAGTGTTGGAAATTGATCGGAATTTTGTGCTGACAAGGAAGAGGCAAGTTTAAGCTCTGCTCTGCTACAAATGCGATTTAAAGGTTTAAAGTCGCTGCAAAATCAATTTTCCAATAACTGCTGACAGGTGAAAGCAAAAGCAACAAACAAAAGATGAAACTTTTTTTTATTCTCAGAAAACGCGTGCATTACATGTGTGACTGATTTCAAAACATTTCATATTTTCACTCTTTTAGTCACAAACTCACTTTCAAGTGTCTCTAAATTATTTTGAACTGACTCACATTGCAAATCACATTGAAGATTGAGACGTTTTTTTTCGAACTGGATTAATATTACAATTAATATAAATATCACATTTGCATTCTGTGATGAATAAATAGCAGATGTGAAAGACTATCATTTGATTTAAAGGCCAATCAGGCTTTTTAATATCTCACTTCATAATAGAACTGAGAGCTGCTGGCCGACAACATCGTTTACGGAGGGTGCAATAATATTGCTTTTAAAGCGGTGTTCTGTATTATCAAATACAAAGTCGCAGCTCTGCCTCAGCCTCCAGACGTCAGTGCCTTAAACCTCCTCTCCGACTCTGCCTGCTTCCTTTTCATGCCGACCTCACAGCTAAACTCTGTATTCATGGAACAAACCCTCGCACGGAGCTGGAACTCAGGTCCCGCCTGAGCTCACACACACACACACACACACACACCCTTCCCCGGGTGTCGCAGTGTTGCCGTCCGGGACGCGATGGTGTGTTTAAAGCATCAAATTAGAAACACTAACAAGCCAACAATGCCGATTTGTGCTGATCCTCTCGGCCCTTGTCCCGCTCACTTTGTTGTTTGATTGTATCCATCTGCTAGAAAGAGTGGACGTTCTTGAAAGACCTGAAGATCACACTGAGAAAGCTAATGTGCGAGGGCTGGGGGTTGGGGGGCACTGTAGGGGAAAAAAAAAGGGGGGGGCAGGGGGAGTAATAACATAAGAATTTGAAGGTTGCACTAATGAATGGTTAAATCGGAGAGGGCGCAGTGCGGAGAAGACGCAGAGTGGAAGAAAGAAGAAAGCAAAGTGGGAGAAGGGATGTCAGAGAGTTAAGGGATGTTTGAAGAAAGTTTAGAAAAACCACGCAGGGGAAAAAAGATGTGTGTGTGTGTGTGTGTGTGTGTGTGTGTGTGTGTGTGTGTGTGTGTGTGTGTGTGTGTGTGTGTGTGTATAACTTGGAGAAACCAAATGGAGGGAAAGGAGATGAACATAGCGGAGGTCCAGAAACTCAACAAGTCCGACAGAGAATGAAAGGCTCATTACATCAGGGGCATTGATCCCATGTTCAGGAAAGCAGTCAGATGACCGTGTGATGTGATGACGCGCACATGCGTGTGAGTGCGTGTGAGTGTGTGTGTGTGTGTGTGTGTGTGAGAGAGAGAGAGAGACCCTGCGACTGTAGCCTTATTGCCCCAGCTGTGGCCTGACCTTTTTACTAATTGACTCTAATCAATTGAGTTCCATCTCCTCTATCCAGCTGCTCTTATGTTCCAGTCAAGCCTTCAAAGTCTGATCAGGCTTGGTAGTTGTAGCGTATATGATGCGCTGCATCGCAAAGCCTTCACGTGAATGCAAAGCTACGCTGGAAGGTGATCAGCACACACAAAACATAGATTTCTGTGCGCGCATCCTCATCACTCCTTTGAGCTTTTCTCTTTTTTTTTAATTATTTGTACTAAAAACTACAACTGTCGATGGAGAAATACAGGAGCATAATGCATTCACGTGAGCGGAATGTTGAATTTATTCATGAGATTCTTGAGCTGTGGAAAAGAATTTGCCCACTGGGACAGTAAAAATCTAATCTAATATAATCTGTATGAGGTCTGTTTGTCAAACTGTAATCCTAATTTGCCTTGTTAACAGTTTATTTCCATTTCATGTGAACCTTTTCTGGAAAACTGGTGCTTAATCTACTTGAAAAAAAGTTATTTTTCTGTATTTTACTGTAATTGTAAGCAGGGCAAAACAAATGGTGTCGCAACTTAAACAAGTACTTTATACTCTGACTCTGACTATAGACTGTCCACATGGAATTTTCTAGAATCTGAAGGTTTTTAACTGCTGCATGGTAACATCCCTTTTCATTCCCTTTAAAATACATGAGCGCTATACACTTAATTCTAAACACAAACAGAAGTGCTGTCCTGAGAAATGATGGAAGGACTATAATTCAAGAGGCAGGGTTTGTGGCTGAGGAAACGTGAGATACGAAATGACAGGTTTGTTTAAAAACAGCTGCCACATGACATCTGCCCTTGTGCTATTTAGTTTTAAATTATGCCTCAGCTGAAGGATCCTCCCTGTGTTTTCACATGCTGTTTGATACATTGCTAATGACGCCAAGTCTCAGAAGACTCTCTCCTATAGCTCTGTATGGTCCTTGTGAGGCTTTCCCTCTTCACGTCTCTCATCCCTTCGCAAACATTTACACACATCGTGCTACATTTGTCACAAAACCCGTAGTATGATTTATTTACTCGGAGAATTTCTTACTATTCATTAATTCCTCCGCCATAAAACCAGGCCTGAACCTGTGACCTCAGTCTTCTTTCGTTCTTACGGTCGGCCAAAATCTCATTAGCTGACACCTGAGATGTAATCTTTGACCATGCCCATGGATATATATTCACATGTTTGAGAGATTTACAGATGCAATCTCAGCAGCCCGGCTGCACTGCGAGGTTAAGGGTTTGGTCTCTTCGCAGTGTTGCGGCAAAACGTTAGTAAAAATCAATCAGCAGGTTGTAGCGCACACTCGTGGAAATCAAAGAAGGTAGTAGAACACTGGTAGAAACCAAACTAGGTAGTGGAACACTGGTAGAAACCAACCTAGGTAGTAGAACACAAACTAGGTAGTGGAACACTGGTAGACATCAAACTAGGTAGTAGAACACTGGTAGAAACCAAACTAGGTAGTAGAACACAAACTAGGTAGTGGAACACAAACTAGGTAGTGGAACACTGGTAGACATCAAACAAAAGAGAACACATTAGGACTCTTACACACACGTTCAGCACACTCACACACACACATTAATGACTGTGTGAGTGTGTGGTGACATTCACAACATTCACCCCCTCCTCGGTGTTCGCACTGGGAGCCTCTCACTTCTGATCAATACACTGCTTTCTCTAAATTCGCACACACACACACACACACACACACACACACACACACACGCACACCAACAGCGATACATCACCTAATACTTTGAGTCTGGAAATCCCATCCCCCTCCGGTCTCCACCGTTCTGGCTCTACTCTTAAACACATCAATACCACTCAATCTCCCTGTTCCGCCGTCATGGGAATAATAGTAACAAAAATACCTGATGTGAAGTACGTCACGGTATGGAATGTCACCTTATGTTTTGCGATTCTTGTGCAGGTTTAATTGTGATGAGCATATACTGCAAAAAGCAGCATGATACACCATTTATTCAAATGGTATAAAAGAGTCGATACAATCGCTGCTACAGTCCACTTCCTCAGCCTGCAGGGGAGCCGCCTGATCAAACTAATGCTGCATCCAACTGCGTGCGTGTGTGTGTGTGTGTGTGTGAGTTTGTTAGGTCACAGGGACGAAAACAAAGAAGGAAGATTCCAGTTGGAAAAGCGCACGTTTTTCTGTGCGTCCACCAAATTGTGTGAAAGACGGTGCGAATTGGGGGGGAGGGGGGGGGGGACGTAAAGGATAGCGTGACGTTCATGTGTGTTTAAGCGTGCGTTGAGGGCCTTGGCGTAAGGTGGCTGTGATTAATTCCCCGCCGAAGCTATGCGCCTCTAATTCCCGGCTGAAGTCGGAATGGTCCCTGAAGAGTCCCAGTGGAAATCACAGTAGGCAGGCAGGGAAGACAGCAGCTCTGAGAAACACTGATGAATTATCCATGGAGGGACCGAGGGTTCGGGGCGAGAGAGGGGGCGAGTGTTTAAGGGCTGGAGGCAGAAGGATGCATTGTAAATACAGGAGGAATAGTAGCAACAAAAAAAAATAAAGTCTGTGTCAGTGAATGGTCGGAGTGTTGAGAGAGGGCGATGAAACTTGTCTGCCTCTCCGCCAGGGCGTTTCCTGCCGAATAGTTGATCCATTCTCATTAGGGCAGGGCTGCGCGATTAATCGATTTCAAATTGATTAATTGATTCATCGGTAATCAGATTTATTAGTCAAGACGATGTTAAAAAAAAAGGAAAATCTTAAAATCAGTTTTCCACTCGTGTGCTCCCGGGCTTCGGGCTCTTACAAAATGGGAAAGTTTTGCACTTCAGTCATTCATCGTTGTTCAAGATGATAGAAAAACCTTTTATTTTTAAAGTGATGTTTGGTGAGGGACAGTTAAGGTCGTCACTTCAATACCGCAGGCGGATTCATTTGTGTTTGGTTCGTAAGTTTTCACTTTATTCCCAAAGAAGGGAACTTCATCTTTGTTTATGAGTAAACTGTTCATTTTCAAGAGAAGTTTGGTGAAAGTGAGATTCTCACTCCATTAATCCCAAGGGTTGATCTTTGTTTGGTCAAGAAGACTGTAAATGTTGTCACTTTAGGAAACACAAGCAGGATTTACGCTACCTTTCAGTTGCAATTCATTCCCAATAGAGGAATATGTTTGCTGTTTTTCTTTAAAGACAAAGATAAAATATTTGAAATAGTTTATTCCATTGTCTTTTGTAGTTTTACCAAAAAAAAAATAAATAAATCGAAATTGAAAATCGAGTTTTCAGCAAAAAAAAATCGAATTTATATATGTCCAAAACTGGCCAGCCCTACATCAGGACCACGTTAAAATTGGAAACAGATCGCGTTAAATGTGAAACGTATCCAATTACAGCGGCGCCATTTGTATGGTAATGAGGTTATGCCGACGTTAGGATGGGAGGGATATTGAGACGTGGCGCAGTTATGCGGTTGGATTTTGTTCATTTTTGAGCTGAAGCAGGGCGAGATTCTGCACTTACTCACCGCGGCGGGTCATACAGTCAGAAGGGTGCGGCCACTGAGGCAGATCTGGAACAGCATGGGGCTGAGGCAGAGAAGGAGGAACAGCTTCGACCCTCCGGAGGTTGCCTGCTTTCTCACTGGTCAGCTGGAGGGTCAGGGAAGGGCGCATGAACTCAAGCTGTGCCGTCCAAACTGCATCCGAGCAGAGAGGTTAACGTGTTCACCCGAGATGTCGCTTTTTAACCACATACGAATGACGCCGATCAGTTTTCATTTTTAATTTCTTTGCCGTGGAGAAGAGAAGCGTTCTGCTTCTCTTTCTACTTTTGCACTCAAACGTTAAACAACAACAGCAGCAACAACAACAACAACAACAACAACCATCAGTCCTTCCTTTTTTTGACGTGAGATTACTTCAGATGTCAGATGGTCCGAATACTTGCATATAAAGTAATTGGTTTATTGAACAACTGATCTTTGTATTACAATTCAATAAAAAAACAAAAAAAACTGAAGCTAAGCAAGTTCTTGAGACCAGACATCAACATAATAAATAACATCACAAGTGTTTAACTGTATTTCTGTTTCCCTCTGCGTTGTTTTGTTTGCAGTAAGAGATCTGTAGGCACACACAGTAAGTCTCTCAATTCACTTTTTCACGTTGTGTTGCAATGAAAAACGACATCCAAGTGTGGCAGGCGATGATGCTACTTGACTTGTCTGTATTCACTTCCAGGCACATGGCAAGACTGTCCAATCAAACCTTTGGAAGTTACTGCATCACAACGGTATCAACATTGGTTTTGTTGTTTTCACTTAGTCTTATTGATGTATCCAGTGCATGGATCTGGAGGCACCCGAGACACCTGATGAGGCCGAGGTCTCCCCTTTAGTAATCGTGACTTTTCCTTTCCTGGATGCACATGCAAGTGTCCTGATACGTGCAATGATAATTTCAGCTTGGCCCAGCATTCTTGCTTTACATTCAACGGTCTTTTTTTTTTTTATTTTTTTCCAACAAGAAAGTCACTTATAGTCTGTCCTGACATAATGCATTATGGGTCGCTAATGACTGCGTTATGTGGGTAGTACCCACACATTATATTGGGAGAGTCCTTAGTGCCTGAAGCCTTTAGAAAATGAACAAATTGCACAGGCGCTTATTAGACCCTGTTCATTATGCCTATAATGAACTCAGAAGGAGATTTTAATGCCTAATGACCAGTACGCAGAACAGCAGGGCCGACATTGAGTCAGAATGCAGTACATGAGGTACGGTGTTCTTTTGATAAGCTTAATGTAACCTTATGCTGTAATTGTTGGTATGTGGCGTATTTCACTGAATTTAAACGTAGACGCTCCAAATTCGCACGTGAACGGGATTTACCTTGGATTTTTAGCCAAGGTTACAAACGATGGGAGACCAAAGTCTTTGGTTAACATTGAATACACAATTTTTCATATATATATATATATTAAAGAGATCTCCCAGGGCAAAGACTCTGACCTTCATCTAGCATTTAGAGCCTTGGATGGCGGCTTCTTTGAACTTCTAATGAACACGACGATCGTTTTGGCTTTCAGCAGATGTCCTCACAAAAGAAAATATTCAAAGTGCTTCACAACTAATGTTGATCTTACGTCTCCCAAATGAAGTGAAGCAGAGAAGCATACCCACGAGCCTCTTTTCTGACAGTTAATGTCAAAAGCGAAACAGGGACAACGTTACATAATTGCCTCTGAGAAGTGCATTTACTTTGTATCTTTTTATTCTCTGTAATAATCGTGTAATAATGCACAGTTCAGTCCCCAAACACATCAGCTAACTCAGCAAACCTTCTAATGCTTTCATTTTTTTATTCTTTTGCTGTTGCTTTATCTCGTGTCAGCCTACCTACTTCAAAATCCGCTACATTTTTGTTGAACTCCTCCCTGAGTGTTGCACGGAGTCGCACAGAGTAATGAGATCAAGCAGTCTGACTGTCACCTCTCCCCTTTGGTGGCATCAATTCCAATCAAAATTCATCGTATATGAGTCTCTCCTCTCATCTATGCTGAGGTTTAGTCGAGGACTGTACTCCAAAGAGGAATTATATCTCTTCCAAAACAAATGAAATAATCATTCTCTAATCTCCTGCTGGCCCGTGGGTGCACCCTCTCCCAAAAAACTCCTCTTACCTCCAGGATTTCATATTTTCTGATAGGTTAATGCTCCTGGGTTCAGAAAATTATTCACCCTTCTGGGTTCACATAACTTTTTGAACACCAATTACGTATTTCAAAAAACGCCTCATCATCCAGCAAAGGACAGACTTCTTTCTGACTGTTTCTCTCCTCTCCTCTTCCGTCCAAACATAACGCGCCATTTTCGCTTAAAGTGAACTGGTCACGTGACCCCGTACGTCACGTTCGGTGACGTGTAAAGGAGAAGAAAGTGTTTCCATGACACTTTTGCGATATACTTCTGTATCGATACGTCTGAAAAAACCACCTCGTGAGTGCATAAAAACCTTTCAGCTATATTTGTTAGGTTTTTCGAACTTTAGGTGTTTCCATGACGATATTTAGGTTTCGCGCAACTCTAGGGGTAATGGAAACGCGGCTAGTGCGTATTGTGGCTGCCCACGAAAGGCAAACGGTGACGACTTTCTAGATTGCCATGAATTCTAACTGCCTGAGGGCCGTCGTAACGTTACCCCAATCATTTTGATGTTAGCGTTGCGTGCGACACACACTTTCCCTGGTTCGCCATCAATCCGCTTTCTGCCACCACTCCTCCTGCACTCAGGGTCACGGGGTGCTGGAGCCTATCCCAGCAGTCTGAGGGTGAAGGCAAGCAAGTCACCGGTTCATCACGGTGCCAAATGGGGATGGACAACCATCCACAACAGTATTCACACATGTGGACGACTTGAAATTGGCACAGGCACAGGGAGAAGATGCAAACTCCACGCGAAAAGGTTGCAATTGACCCCACAACCTTCTCAGCGTGAGGCAACTGTGCAAACCACTGCACCACTACGCCACTGACAATTAAATAACTGAACATTTTCTCATGAGAGTAATTGTTTATTTTGGAGCCTTTCATAGGCGACGAATGATTGCAAACAGTACCAAGGACACCACAGCGTTACTGGGCAGAGCCATCAATTTGCAGTGGCTATTTTAAGCATTGCTGGTTACCACATGCAGATGTTCTCCTTCTGCAGTGCATAAATAACAAAGTTTAGATGATATGGCTCTTTTAAAGTAGCTCTGCTACCTGCTACTCTGCAATTTTTTTATTTATTTTTTTTTAACAAAAACCTTCCTTCCCTCAGAATCCTAAAATGTGAAATGATAGCCATTGACGTACTGGCTAAATATACACACGGCTGACATAGCCGATTGCTAGTGGTACCAGATTAACAGCCGAACAACACTGGAAAGAACATTCATCAGTCGATCTGTTGGTCATTGCAACTAATTAAACAGAGACACTTGTGACACAACCAACAATGAGGTGCAGATTCAAATTATTTCCAGAATTACATTGAAGACGAGGAAGATTCTACCAGGTACCTCACAGGTAAAACCAACTACTGTTGGCTCTGCCTTGTCCGCAGAGAGGAAGCAGCTCCTGCCTGGGAAAGTTAAATCTCTGGCTAAGTTTCATCACCTGAGGGTTTCAGAGATGCATCAGGCCAACGTGACTGAAGGTGGCACTGGAAGTCTGATGGAGCTCATTATGCCGTGCTGTACTTTTCCTTTAATGAGTTTTGAGCCAACGGACAATTGTAGGGCGAGATTCCCACCTTTAATCATAGGGATTACAGCACAGATTAGTTTGAAACAAATCTGGTGTTGGCTGAACTGAGAGGGTCATGTTTAGGGTTATCATCATCAAGCCGTCATCATATATGGATGGATTGCAAGGATGGGCCAGTCAGCAGCTTTTTGCGACTGCAGTACTCTGATCACTGTGGACATTTCATGGGGGTGAGCTATTCTGAGATTACAGTCTGCCGCCGCACATAAAATAAGACGATGAGGACGGCAGCATGACTGCAGAGACCTGCGAGGGAACAGGTTGAACTTAATTTGAAACGTAATTGAAATACCTCAGGGTAGGAAGCTACGTAGCTGCAAACCTTGAGGGACAATGCAGGCTGTACCTCGGTTCATTGGGAGGTTTTCATTCACGTTTTCGTTTCAGTTTAAAAGAAAAAAACAACCTTTATTTAACCAGAGCATCAATTGGTAACCATTTCTCTTTTACAGTGGCGACCTGAAAATATAAAGAGCCAATTCTGTCCAACTTGCTGAGTCTGGAGTGAAATTACAAAAGATTTGATTCTTCTTTAGAGCAGTCATGAGCTGCTAAGCAACCACTTTTTCAAAAAAAAAAATTTTCTTGTTGCAGCAAGCAGTAAGTAAGCAAGAGGTCAAATCTCTTTTAGAAAGAGTTCAATAATTGTTTTACACTTTATAAGGATGAGCATGGATGGTCGTGGGTGACTGATTGTGGAACTGGGATAAAAACAGCGGCATGAGTTGACCTCTCTGTGCAGGGAATTAGCGGGATGATGTATTATACGAGCGTGGCTGTTTGGGCCTGGACGATATTGTAGTGCAATAATATTTAAGCATGCAATATGGTCTTTAGAGATATAAACAAAGAGGACTATTAAGAGAACAACATACATTACAGGCAGCAGGACCTCGGAGGCATACTTTAATGAGAACACTTGGTAATGAGATTCACTTTTTGCTGAACATGTCTGTGATTCTTCTTGTTGCTGGAGACTGTGGGATATGAGTGCATTTTCTAGGCTGGATTTGTGTAATCTTGAACTTAGTGCTAAACTTATGGACAGCCTGCATTTTTGTTGCAGTGATCCATTTTATGTTTAAACTTTCTTGGCATTTATCAAAAGAACATTTGCCATAATGACACTCGTTAATCAGAACGTGAAACTTGAAATCATTATTTTAAAAGGTTTAAAGTCAGTAAATCAAGTTAATCCTCAAACGACCTTTGTGCAAAGTGAACAAACAAAATAAATGTCAACACCAAAGCGGCAGCGTGGATAAAAGGGAAACAGAGTTATGGAATCAATTGTCCTCTACTTAGCGTTAGCCTCATGTGATATAGAAATAGAGAACAGATTGTAAATATTATTGTGTTGCCCTCCCTAACTAAAGAACAAAGCGATGCTCAATTAATGCCGACAAAATGTGAAGATTGTGCACTAAAAACAAAGACAAGCTGTGCTTGATGAATTTCCCAAATGAACAGACAGTGCCAACACTCTTGGCAGACATCTCCATCACTATTCCCCCAGAAAATGAGCTTTAAAAGAAAAACCCCATCTACTCTAGATTTAAACAAGCCTTTGTTTCAGTGTACGGCTAAAAAAACAAAACAAAGACCAAGCAGAATGTTGTTGCCTACAACCGCAACAGGAAATGCCACTGTTAAGCCCTTAAAACCGGAGGTAGATAAAACTTGACATGACAATTCACCACATGTCTCACAATTTCTCTTGTTATGCTGCACAACTAATTAAATAACTAAAGGATAAAAAGTTGTGTGATGAGGCAAAAGCATGCAAGTAAGAACAATTTTTTTTTTTTTTTTGGAACAGTTGTTGATACATAACATTCGGATGCCACTCTAAGGGCCTAATTTAATAAAGATATACATATATATATATATATTGTATATACATATACATACATATGTTTAAATATATAACTACATATTGTTACAATTAGCGCACATATAGATCATAGTTATATGTGTGTATATTTGTGTGCATACACACATGGCTGTAATCTTGTTTCATTGGCAATTATTGGCACAACACGCAAACCAATAAGACAGGAAATCGATAGATGCGTGCATGCAGTTTAGTGACTCTTATTTTGGATTTTTAGTAAATCAGCCCTTCAGATGGGTAATTGTGACTGGCAACACAAAACTACAGGGGCAGCACATGTGGGTAGCCACTCTCATCTTCTCCATGCTCACTCCATCTCAGAGTAACAGCAGCTGCAGCGTCGGAGCAACATCTGTAGAATGAAGACAAGCAACACCAAGAGCTTCCAAACACACAGTGCACTTCAGTTAAGTACCCAAGGAACTTGAGTACGCCGCTGTAATCACAGATAAACCTGGATTCCTTTGTCTACCATCCTATGAATATTTATGTCAAAGAACAACGCGGTCAGAGTCTTTCCATTATAGAAAACTCTACCGTGGTAAAGATTAATAATTACTAATAAGGCTACATTATGTACTCAAAATTGCCCCAAACCCCAGCAATACAGCCCAACACAGTAATGAAACACTTGGGGCCTGATTTATTAAATTAGCTATTAGTATGCGTGTGGCAAGTGTTCTACTGAGGTTGCACGCACAAACCCTTTAAATCAGACCCACTTGTAATTGTTGCTTTCTGTTGGTCGGATTTTTTTCTTCTTGTTTTTTTTCTTGACATCCCGCCCACTGTCTCCGTCCTGTCGTAGGAGTAAGACATTTTGTATTTTATATTCCCATCACCAATCCTATGTAGCCGCTCATCTCTCTGCCGAGCATACAGGTGAAGAGCGACTGTACAGCCTTTTGGAGCGCACTTGATCAAAAACACGGCTTTGAAATGAATGACAGCAGAGACCCAGTGAAACCCCTCGTGCCGATTCAAAGAAGAAGAAGAAAATGCACTCGGGGGGAAAAATGGAGGGAAATAGTCAAATTTGAACATTAAAGCAGCCACGGAGTGAAAGTACCTGCGTGCATGTCTGCTCTTTCTGAAACCTGTCTGCTCTATTTTTCTCTGTCTGCCTGTGGATCCCTCTGCACCTGCCTTTCTGCGCCAGTCCCCCAAGCTGAAAGCTAATGAATTAACATCTACCTGCAGTGCACTGCCTAAGGAGTGTTCAGGTACTTCATCACCAGAGCGGGTGCTCATTCACTTCCGCTAAAGTGCTTTTTCCACCGCCTGAGTTTAACTGGAATAACTTGTTTCTTTAACTTTAGGGTGTCGCTCCCACACCTGCGCTTCTCCTTCTCACTTTCCGGCATTGCCATTGGACGAAAGTTGTTTTCCGAACTTGGCCGCGTCTGTCTCTGTCACTTGGTCCTGCTGACACTCTGGTCGCTCCGCCGTAGTCGTTCAGTCCATCTTACCTGTCAGCCTCGCGACTCAATCTGCATGTTGTCAACCTGTCCGCCGTTTGGCAGTCTTTTCCTCTGATGTAATCACCGCTAAGGGTTGGGCTTTACATCTCTATTGGTTGCTGATGATCATCCATCAAATGGTCCATGTCAAGTCGTTGTTGTAGTCGTTCCCCTTAATGGTTTTCTCACTGCTTCTAAATACAGAATATTAGGGATATTTTAGAAATGTGGGATAATCACATAAAATGTTTAAAAAAAATCTCTATTTTTAACACTTTCTGAAAAGTGGAGCAAGCAAAAGGAAGAAAGTACTTTTCTGATGAGCAGCCAGGCCATTGACTGGCCATAAAGACATAATATTGATTTAAAAAAAATAGTTTTTAATGTGAGGTTTGCAAAATATGCAAAAATTTGAATTGACAAGAGGATTCTTTTAATCTTTGATTCTTTTAATATGGTTTTTATTTTTAATATTCTTTGTAGGTTCATTGCACAGCAAGCAATGCCCTCTGTTGTATGAAAGAGATTGACCTTTCTGAAGAGTGCTAATGTGTATCCTTGATGGGAAGAATATTTTGCCAAAAGCATCAAGTTGAAATTGTTTGTGCTGCCAGAGGAGGAATTTATTTTTTTTATTTTTTTTTGTCAATAGGTTTTTTTTTTTTTTTACAAATGTTTTTTTAACCTCTCCTTCAAAATATTTTTCATCACCTTAAGAACTATTCACGTCTGCAACATTCATGGTACCGTTCACGGCAGTTCCTGGTTAGTGGATGACTTTTTGCCAAGTATCAGCATAGTAAGCTGATGACATGCTTAATTTTAAAGGTGTTCCTTCTGCTAATTAAGATGAGGAAATTAACAAGTGTATGTCAGTGTGTGGACAGATGTTATCCAGCTCGTACTTCAAGAACCCCGGGTGGCAAAAAGCAGAAGTGCAGTTAAAAAAATGACTTAAGAGCAACTTCATCTGTGCTGTTTCTGCGCCACAGATGTTCCAAACATGCTAAAAGCTCAAAAGACCAATAAAAAAAGAACCGTCCTCGACAACTCGTGCACACGTTCCACCTTGTGACCAGGATAGAAAAATCACTAAAATGCACCGATAATATTTCCCAGGGAAGGAATAGCTCATCTGAGATTTTCAGTGACATTCACCATGAGCGTGTTGAATTTTATGGTATTTTTATCTCCTGTGGTGTCAGCTTAGCGGTCATAATATATTCCTTGAGGGAAAACGTGCTCATGCGGTAATCAATAGCGAGTTTCCTCTGACCTGTTTTTTACAGATGGGACGCAGTGGTGGATTCCCCCCCCCTTTTCTTCCTCTGCTGCAGACTTTCCTGGGGGGGGGGGGGCTCACTAAAATTGATTGGAGAGATGGAACGGCCCAGAAATAGCGCTACTAGAGTGAGGATCGCCTCTGCCACCAGATGTCATTTACAAGACTTTCTACAGTTGTCCCACTGCACCAGACTGCCTGTAAACACGCACACACACACACACACGCGCGCGCGCGTCTACAAGTGTACGCTGTAAATTCTCACTCACTCCCTTGCATCAGCAGTTTTCGACAAATACGCCAGAACACAGGGTGGCACGTGCTACCACACACTATGAAATCTAAGGTCCTTTCTCTTTCTCTCATGCAGAAACACAAACTATCAATTCGGCAACGCTTTCCTTCTTCCAACATTGCGCTGACCTGACCTCCATAAACAACATGTTTCCATTATTTATCCATACCGAAGCTCCAAACCCACGAGAAACTGGTAATGGAAACATCTAAACTTCGAAAAAAACCTCTCAAATATCGCTAAAAGGTTTTTAGGCTGGCACGAGGTGGTTTTTCAGACGTATTGATATCGAGGTATATCGCTAAAGTGCCACGGACACACTTTTTTCACATTTACACGTCAACCGGTCTGGACGTACGGGGCCACGTGACCAGTTCACTTCAAGTGAAAAAGGTGCGTTATGTTTGGACAGAGGAGGAGACGGAATGTTGTTGTTTTTTTTTACACGTAATCAAAGAGAAAAATATAACAACCATTCTTGACAGCAAACAAACGTAAATAAACAAAAGCAAGCGTAATTAATTTTACGAGAATTAACAGCTCATGCGCTTCACACCATCCAAGTACCTTTGGTCCCTATAATGTCAAGTGTCCAAAAAGGGTTGAAAAAGCGGACACACACACACACACACACACACACACACACACACAGATTTTCCATGATATTGTAACAGTGGTCTGGATATTAATGGAGAGAGGCAGTCAGTGTCAACTGAGCTTTTAATAGAGCAGCATCTCCTGGACTAGATATGGATAAATAATACAGCAGTCTGCACATCTGCGTCAAACAGACACTGACCTTTTGGGGGTTGCAGAGGGACGGTGGGTGGGGGGAGGGAGGGGGGGGGGGGGGGGTGGGCGGGCGCAGGAGAGGCACGGAAAGAAGTCCGAAAGAGTGAGGGTTTTGGAAGCAAAGGCGAATGCGAAAAGGATGAAGCCACTGACTGGAGGGGGTCGGTCGGGGGTGGGTGGGTAAGGTCAGGAGGGGGCACAAAATGGAGAAAATGTGACACCGAGGAATAACGCCCCCAAGTGTCAAAACCGAGGCGGAGCGTCCAGACAAAGCGTCATAATCGGAGCGGTACAAAGCGGCGATCAATCACGGCAGAGCAGGAAGAGGCCCTGACCCGATGAGGCTGCGGCCCTCGGAGACTCTCACTCCTCCTCGCTGCCATCATCTCTCTTTGTCTTTTTAAACCACCACCACTCCACCCACCCTCGTCCCACGTCCCTGACTGCATTGTGTCTTCCTCTCCTCCTCCATCCCGCCCCAATCTTCCTCTTTCCATTTTGATTACTTTCTCCAGCTTCATCTCCCCCAGCCCTCCCCGTTCCTTACCCCCCCCACCCCCCCTATATTTCTGTCTCACACTCACCATCTGTCATCTGTTGTCCTGCCTCCGCCCTCCCCCACCTCCCACTCGTTTCCACTCCCTCAATCCAATTGAAGGGGGTTTATTGGCATCCTAAGATGAATTTGACTGTCTCTCCGATTCTCTGTCCTCCGACATTTGTCTCACACTTGCTAGCCCACATCGGCTCATCCCGAACCCGTACAGAAGTGAAGGCTGGGTCAGTCCACCACACATAAGTACACCACATGTTGTAGGGTTTATTTTTAGTTAGCAGTTAGTTAGGTTCTGCGATGAACTGGCGACTTGTCCAGGGTGTCACCCTGCCTTCGCCCTAAGACAGCTGGGAGAGGCTCCAGCAGACCCCCGTGACCCTGACTTGGAATAAGCGGGTATAGAAGATGGATGGATGGATGGAGTTAGTTAGGTTTTTTTCTTTTTCTTTTCTTTACTACACTCATGAACAAACAGAGGGACTTAAACAACGAGCTCAGCAGAGGATACAAGCGATAGCAGGGCTGTTTTAGACGGAGCAGTCCTCATCTAAACAACTCCAGTCTTTCAGTCTGATAGCCTGGAGTTACTTTCACGTGTACAGTGCCACCATGTGGAAGCACCTCGTAACCAGCTTTTAACACGGGTTTGCCGTTTGCTGCTTTCTCACAGAAACTTAATGTGAATTCATTCCCCCACCCCTAAAATCCATTGGCCTCTTCTGCATTTTTTTTTTTGAATTGCAAAATATGGACTTTAACCACTTTCAACCACATATTATTGAAATTAAAATTCAAAATATGTCGGGACGTAAAGACCAATGATGTCCTCTTCTGGACAGGCCTAAAGCTGATGTACCTGTAAGTCCCCTGTGTAAACTACAACGAAGCCCGACCAGTTCCAGAGACCACAGAAGAGCAGTTTACCCATTTTCTTTACAATTATTATTATTATTATTATCATTATTATTGTGGGGGTCTGCTGGAGCCTGTCCCAGCTGTCTTAGGGTGAAGGTGTGGTGGCACCCTGGACAAGTCGCCAGAACATCACAGTGCCACAATACAAACAACCATTCACACTCATACACACACACACACACACACACACACCTACGGACAATTCAGAGTTTACAATTCACCTTTCATGCATGTTTTTGGACTGTGGGATGAAGCCGGAGAACCCGGAGAGAACCCACGCAGACACATGGAGAACATTCAAACTTTACACAGAAAGCCCTCAGGCCGGGAATCGAACCCATGACCTTGCATAGATGACGTGCTTAAATTGGCTGTGCTTACAAATAATTTCCCATCTTCTCATTTTAGTTTTGTGTGCTTGTTTGTTTGTCTGTTTCAAACTAGTAGTAGTAGTAGTAGTCGTAGTAGTAGTAGTGGGGTAGAATGAAAGAAGTCAGCAGTTTAGCGCAGTGACTTCTCGGTATCCAGGAAGTGACGGTCAGGACTTCATGGGGTCGACACAAGCCGAGGGAGGTCGTCCCGTCTCTACAAAAGAAGTTGGGTGGAACAGGAGCTTTACCGAGCCGCGATGAGACAGACGAGAAAAACGACGGAAGTACGCCATCAAAATAAAACATTATAACTATGCAGAAGAAAAGACGACGGAACGAGGAAACACATGCCTATGGTAATTAATTACATAAATATCAAGGAAATTATTTATAATGTAGAATTATGTGGGTGGTTGTTGTTATTGTTATTTTCCTTTTACTGGGCTTCTTTTCCCCCAGGGCTCTGAGGCACAAATGAATTTTTTAGTTGCCACCTTTGCTTCCAGAACTGCAAAATGGAGTACTGGGAGTTATTGTGTGCATCCAAATGTATAAAGACATATATATTATGAACATCGTGTGGCTTAGGTTATTCCAATTAAAAACTTTAGAAAATATACGTTACCGTAGGTACGTTTATTTTGAAAGCACAAACCGGAAAACAGTTGTTAGAATACAGCTGTTGTTACTTAAGTCTAACTGTGGGAAGGTGGTCCTGGCAGAAAAACATCGTCCCGAAAATCGACCGAAGGAGTACTTGGGCAAGTTTTGTACCCTCACTTCTGTTCGCGCGTCAAACTGTGAAACTTCCACACGGGGGGAAACACTTCATCTTATGAACCTCCATCAAATGTTGGATTTGTTTGTCAGCCGGAGTATAAGTTGGGAAACTACGAAGTGAAAATGGAGAAGCCAGCTGAGTGAGAGTGGGGTGAGGAGGCTGGGTTTGGCAAACTTGGGAGTCCTGCCCTGCTGCTAACAAGCTAGTTAGCACACTGATACTCATCCCTGGAATTAGTGAGTATGTACATGTGATTTTTTTTTTTTTTAAATCTCTTTTCAACTTTTTGATAATGCTTGAATGACTTGTGGGAGTTTATGATGACTGTCCTTGTGTTTTACGTTGGTCCATCGAATAATAACGGTCCTGTGTGTGTTGCTAAGGAAGATACGTTGACGTGAGTCGGGCCCGATCAGACTCCCAACAAAACATTCTAACGATCTAACGCGTCCACATGTTGTCCACTTTACGGCTACGTTTCCCCACCACAACAATTTTCTCGTATCTTTTAAGGAAAAACAACAACAACAACAATTATACGGAGGGTTTGTAAACGTTTTTGCGGCGCCAACCTCCTAGACTTTATCTGACTTGGACAACTTTAAACTCGGATTAAAGTGACCCGTCTGTGAAGCAGCGATTCATTTTCATGGAAACCCTCTGACTTGTGTTCATTTGCCTTGTTGTATCATATAAGTGTTGCTGTTGCAATCAAAAGTGTAAACAATTTAGTCTATGTGTGTGTCAATTGTTGCACAAAAAAAAAAAAATTGAATTTGAGCAGCTGCTGAAGTCATCTCTCCACTTCTATCCATCTTCTTCTTCAACTTTCCAAGCTGTCTCTCTCACTGTTTAAACACATGTACTTCGACAGTATCCATTTTTGGTTACCATAGTAATGTACAATTTATTCTGCTCTCCGTTCCAGAGTCTCTCTGCTGTGTGAACCGCGCGGGGAGGGGGGAGATGCTTTATCTGCAGCGGGACCTCTGCCGACACTGAAAGGCTCCTCCGTGATCTTGGAGAAGTTCTGAACCTTCTTTTTTTTCCAACTCTGCTAAAGGAAGTACAATCAAGTCGCGATCACTCATTTGAATAATCCCCCTCCCCTTTTCTCAACGTATGAAGTCATCTTAGATGGGGCCCCGGTAGACTCCCCAGGGTTACCCTCCTGTGCAGCCTGGCTGTGTGTTTGACATCCTTTTCTGTCAAAAGAAGAGACTTTCAGGAATAGATTTTTCCCTAATGGAACAGAAACAGTCAGCGTGACTTGCCTGGAATATATCCGTGAGCTTGTGGAGCGTTTGAACGTGTTTGCCGTGTTCTGTGAGGTGTAAGTGCTGACACTAGGTCATCAGAGCTGAGGGGGGTGGGATCATCTTTCATTCATGATCTCTTTGAGCGAGTGTGGGTGCAGCCTGGTCCTTGGATGCCCTGAGAGTGTTGAATCGGCCGCGGCGGTGATGAGGCAGGGCTCCTGGTGGCCACAGTGGCTGACTGGGCAGCGGCCCAAGGTGATGTGATGGGGTGTCGGAACAGTAAGGTCCTCCCCGAGCCTCCAGGGGACGTCCACTTGGATCTGGTCAAAAAGGTCAGTAGGGCGGCTTTGTCTCTCTCAATAGTGCATTTTTCCCTCCTACTCATTCAGTCAACAGAGAAGCGCCATCAACATCATGTCTAAAACCACAGCAGTGTGTATTCACCTTCATGTTTTTTTTTGTCATGTTGTCACTAAACATGCAAAACATACTGTGATGCAATCGGGAATTCAAATATTGATAATCAGTTGTAGTTGAAGTAGTATGACATCCAATCAACAGAACTTGGAAAAATATAGATTTTCTGTTTTAGATCTGTTCATTGTTTATTGACGCACTTGATGCATTATTGACGTTTTTCTTATTCAAAAAAGAAATGTTAAGTAAGTAAAATTATGAAAACAGTCATAAAAAACAAAGCTGTTCTTCTTATTGTCCAAAAGTGATGATTTCTTTTTTTCTTTTCTTTTTTAATGCACTCAAGTCTGTCGTCAAAAAAATCCTACAAATATTTAAGCAGACCCCTGCGACTTTTAGTGCAGGAGCAAGCAGGCATAGAGAATGGATGGATTGATTAAGAAATATAAAACTGCTGTCTTGCAGCACAGAACACAATGTGCCAGATGCTCCTCTTAAAGTGCCTGAAGTGTGATATGTTTTGTCAGCTATTTGGACAGCCAGTGGATAGGCGAGACTCACCAACCTATACTCCCTATTATAATTTCACGAGATCCCATTTGGATTTTCGTTCACTTCACTGAAATAGCTTTTCGTACGAACAAAGACGTGTATGTTTTCCTTTTTTCCAGGTCGATCCTCCCCAACCTCCTCAGACCGATATATACAAGCACTTCATTCGTGGCGATGGCACAAGGAGCAAGACGGACGGGGCAGGCGGAGGCGGAGGCGGAGGAGGTGGAGCCGACAAGGCTGGATCAACTTCCCCGTGTCAGGCCCAGGCTGCCGCGGCCCAAGCCGCCACTCCCACCGCCTCAGCCCAGCCCCCGAAGGATCCCGCCGAGTTGTCGGACCCCCAGCGGAAGAAGGTGGCCAAGTACCGAGCCAAGTTCGACCCCAGGGTCACGGCCAAGTACGACATCAAAGCCCTGATCGGCCGCGGCAGCTTCAGCCGCGTGGTGCGGGTGGAGCACAAGAGCACGCGGCAGCCGTACGCCATCAAGATGATCGAGACGCGCTACCGGGAGGGGCGCGAGGTGTGCGAGTCGGAGCTGTGCGTGCTGCGGCGCGTGCGCCACGCCAACATCATCCAGCTGATGGAGGTGTTCGAGACGGCCGAGCGCGTCTACATGGTGATGGAGCTGGCCACCGGCGGCGAGCTCTTCGACCGGATCATCGCCCGCGGCTCCTTCACCGAGCGGGACGCCACGCGCGTCCTGCAGATGGTGCTGGACGGCGTCAAGTACCTGCACACGCTGGGCATCACCCACCGCGACCTGAAGCCCGAGAACCTGCTCTACTACCACCCGGGCGCCGACTCCAAGATCATCATCACCGACTTTGGCCTGGCCAGCAGCAGGAAGAAAGGGGACGAGTGTCTGATGAAGACCACCTGCGGCACGCCGGAGTACATCGCCCCCGAGATCCTGGTGAGGAAGCCCTACACCAACGCCGTGGACATGTGGGCGCTGGGGGTGATCTCGTACATCCTGCTGAGCGGAACCATGCCCTTCGAGGACGACAACCGCATGAGGCTGTACCGGCAGATCCTGAAGGGGAAGTACAGCTTCTCCGGCGAGGTAAAGAACTTCCTATTCTTCATCCTTGAGTTGCAGTAGCTGTGTTTCTGCTGCTCAATGTTCATGTTGCTGGCGAGCTTTCTAAAACAGACCCTTGGCTGAAGGTTAAGTGTGTAAAAATTTGGAGTAGAAACAGCGACATCAAGTGGTTCAATTTTAGATTGCAACGCTTTTTACTTAAATCCCAGTAGGGACTCTGTACTTTCCCTCTCCCGAGCTTGCCGGTGAACTACGGTGGCCTGCGCACACGAACCTGGACACCTCGTTCAGCTACTCCTTCGTTGGTTTATTCGAGAACGCGAACTTTCACCCTAAATACGACACGTGCTGTCAGGCGGGCTGGATTGTCCACACCAGGCTTCCTTACAAATATGGTGGTGCAAGATGGAAGCTAATATATAAATAAGAGCTGTTCTATGGATGTTCTTGTACTGCGAGGATCCACTTTTAATAATGTGTTTGTGGCCAGTATATTAAGCTTTTACCAATATGAAAATTGTAAATCAGGCCAAATATTACACACTGGACCTTTTAATGTTTGCCCCTCATTCTGACGCTATAGTCCAAAGTAGCCGATTACTTTTTTATGTACCATATATAGATTTGATAACGAGCCAGAGTCCAGATCTTTACTGCTTCAATAGCAACAGCTGGCTGGCTCTTTAATGTTGCATAAATAAGGACCTCTTGACATGCAAGTAGTTTAATGATACAGATACCAACATTGTTTTTGGGGCGAGATCACAGTTGTTGAGCCATTATAGTTATTTACAATGTGAAGAATGAACCAAATAGAAGTGGATGCATACAGATCCAAACCTCACCTCCAAGGGTAGTGTGTGAAATTCTCCAAGCATTCCATTTGACGAGCCACTAAAATTTTAAGTAACACAGAAATAGCTGAGCAGAGCTTGCAGATATCGTGCAGCTGTTCCTCAAATTCCACACAACCCGATTAACTTCCCCTCTTACTGCTCACCAAATGTTGCCTCTTCACCATCGGGTGGTTGGCAGACAAAAGTGCAGTGCTGCCCTCTATAGGTTATCAGAAGTACTGTCCTCACTCTGACATTGGTTTGTTTTTCTCCCATTTCTTTGAATTTGTGATCTTTTCGAAGCAAAATCAAACAGGAGCTTGAAATCTCATTGATTTGACTATATTTCTTACAATTTTACTTTTTGTTATTCCAAACAAACTATTGTTTATTATTATTATTATTATTATTATTGTGCAACTATTAATGACCTGAAAGTACCTAAAAGTCTTCTATTTAAAAACAAACCGCGCTCCAGTTAGGAGGTCCTCCAGTCTCTCAGCTCATAACTTCGTTCTCTTCCTGCACTACACGTCTCCTTCTTTTCTTGTCCACACATTGCGACGACGTGCATTACTCTACCATGCCTGAATCATAAAGTAATAATTTATAACAAGTTGTCCTTGGACTTAAGTGCATCATTACAGCTCGTATATATAATGTTGTGACATCTACGGTTGCCAAAAAAACATCAACAACAACAACAACACCCGCACAGTTGGCATTTGGAGAGATGGTACGTCACATGAATTGATTTACCAGCTTTAGATTTAACATGAAAATGATCGCGTGAAAACGTGATAGTTTCATGTTATAACGTGATCCTGAGCCCTGTTTTTTTGTTTGTTTGTTTGTTTTTTTGTTCTTTGACGACGGGGGGCCAGCAATGCACTTCCATAACTTGCAGCCCCACATTTCTTGTATAAAAAGAAGAAGCGAATAAACAAAAAAATAATAAATTCCATAATAAGATTTGACATTTCCTCTGGATTCCACTCTAGTTTGTTAACTCCCGCTGTGTCTCCCCACCTCCCCGCAGCCGTGGCCCAGCGTGTCCAACCTGGCCAAAGACTTTGTGGAGCGGATCCTGACGGTGGAGCCCGGCAAGCGTCTCTCGGCCGGCCAGGCCCTCAAGCACCCCTGGATCATCAGCATGGCGGCCTCCTCGTCCATGAAGAACCTGCAGCGCTGCATCTCCCAGAACCTCCTGAAGAGGGCGTCGTCGCGTTGCCACAGCACCAAGTCGGCCCAGTCCACGCGCTCCAGCCGCTCCACCAAGTCCAACAAAGCCAGGCGGGTGCGCGAGAAGGAGCTGCGCGAGCTGAACCGCCGCTATCAGCAGCAGTACAACGGCTGAGGCGCCGAGCCCGACGTCTGGGAAACGAAACCCTTTGCTGGTTTATCGCGGCGCCGCTCGAGTTGACGCCAGTTTCGAGGCGAGAGCGTCTCGAAGTGCCAAATCCGTTTTTGTTTTTTTTTTTCTGAGGAGGTCGGTGACTCGTTCGAGTTAGCTGCTACCAGCGAAAGTAGAATATACACGTTGACTACCACCGCCTGAGATTACTCACCCAAAAAAACCAAAAACAAACACATGTGATCATTAATTCAATGTGATCTATGAATTCCTGAGGCAAGGAGCCAACAGTTGGGTTCTTCACTCCAAGGATGACATCATCTCTCTATCCATTCCTTCGTGATTTCCTCCGGCAGAAGGATGCCGTCCACTTCTTTTTGACTTTTTTCTTTCATGTGTGTTTTTTTTCCCAGTCTGTTTGTCTCTACATATTTATTTATTATTGTCAACACGTAGTACTAGTCTCCATACATGTGGTCACTGGATATTGACCGTCCAAGAGGATCTGTTGAACAGAGTTCTAAGAGGAAAAATTAAATTTCTCCTTGTGCATTTCTGAATGAAAAAATTGCTGTGAATTTATTATTGTACTAATGAGATGATGTGGGTGATCGAGTAGACAACAGGCACACCCTTTTTTTTTTTCCGAGGTCCAAATGAAGGCGTGAGTGAGGTGCAAGTCAGCGGGGTCACCTAAACTTCCAGTATTTCTCCTGTTGTTCACATCTTTGCTCCAAAGCTGTCAAAAGATGCTCGAGCTGTTTTTGTCTGAAAGTACAGGTGATGTTTGTTCAAAGCACAGAACTCGACGCCACGAGGGACTGTGAGGTCCAGAGAAAGGAAACACTTACAGACTAAGAGACTGTGGAAGCTGTTTTTGCTGTTACTTAAGCACCATTGCCAAGTAAATGTTTGTTATTTTTAATGTCAAGGTTTCTGGAGTGACCGTAAAATTGACCTTTAGAAGGAATTTGACGTTTTGCCAACACGACACACAATCACAATCTTCTTTTCCTTTTTTTATGTTCACTGCTAGATCACAAACCAAAAATACATTTGTTTGTTTTTTTTGTATGGTTCCCATTATCTGGGACTGTAAAGTTGATGATGATGATGATGATGATGTTCATGATTGAATAAGAAACTAAAACACATGTAGTTCCAATTCTTAATCGCAACTCTTGCTGACTGATTTTACGAGACGTGTGTGTCCTGATTGTCTGACCGACAGCCGGAAGCCATTGAGCATTGTGAACCAGCGAGATGAAACATAGCCGTGGAATACACAACACTTTCATGTCATGTGTCTCAAACATATACACGGACGCACTTGGTGGTAATCAGCAGAGAGGACGGCAAAAAACAAAGTCATTGTCATTTTTTGAATATGCATACACAGTTCAGCCAAAAACTAGGTGAAAAGGCATTGCAAATTTCCATATGTCAACTCCAGTGATCTGGCAATATAGTCGATATTGCCAGATCACTGTTGTTGTGTTGTGTCATGATGGAGAGGAGATGATGAGGGGGAAATGTAAGGAAGAATCAGTGAGGCGCACAGGTTAATTTTCGGAAGAAGGGACAGTTGTTCCAACATTGACACTGTCTCAGCATCAAAGACAATATATACAACAATTTGTTTGTTTATAAGATGTAAACACAGCCAAATAGATTCACAACATGAAAACAATGTTTTGTTTTTGAAAAAACAACATTGCACTGCGCTGAAGTGTGAAATCTGTCGCATGAAAAACAGAATCAATGAATGCTCTGGAGATTTGGTGGACGTGTGTTGTATAGGGTCGACCCCAAGTTGAACTAATATCACAAATTAGTTAAAATCCTCCTTTTTTTTTATGGTTAAACCATGAACATCACTAGACTCTAAAGTTTCCTTTGTTAGCAACAAGTCAGTAATTAAATGTCGGCAGTTGTTTGAACACCAGGTTTTTTTTGTGGTTTTTTTATAGTTTTTTTATTTTTAAGATGAAACACTGAACGGACTTCTGTCAGGTTCATTGTACTGTTGTGATTGTTGAAAGGCAATAATCAGAGAAATGTCAGTGTTAGTCAGATGGTCACGCGTGCACATCAATTCTTTTACCCCACGCCCCAAAAAAAAAAATATATATATACATATATATGTATCCTGCATATGCATCAGTTCATTGCAGTGGCTTCTTAAGGTTGAATTGCCCTCCCCTCCCCTCCCCCGCCAAAAAGTGCACTTACGTTTTAAATGCCAATGTAAAACCGCACAGCATATTTAACTGACCGACAGCTACTGAGTCGGGCCAAGACTCTTGTGTTCCATAGCCTTCCCAGCGCAGACAATAGCGTCCAACCTCACTCAGTAATGGCTTTTGACTACTGCATTACCCCCCCCCAACCCCCCCGAGTTCAATATTTATTCCTCTTCAGTGGATCCCCCCTCTCCCCCACCCTCTCTCCCGCCCTCATAGCTCTCCCACACTACTGCAGTCACTGCAGCGTGACTTGACAGACTCTTGGTACTGTTGCTTTTTTCTTTGTTTGTTTGTTTGTTTTTGTAGACATACGTTGCTGTGATTCAAGCCAGGCTTTACAAATTGCGTTGCTGTCGGGAATGTGTTCACGCATACTGGAAATGTAGCAGAGCCATGTCAGATGACCTGCCCTTTTTTTTTTTTTTTTTTTTTTGTCTTCTGTGTCGTTTCTTGCCCTCATGCCACTGCCCTCTTCCGTTCCAATGTCCCAACTCTTTGGAGTTAAACTCGGAACAGCGGTTGGTACTTTGACATATTTACTTAATTGTCCAGTCATGTTTACTTTATTTTTTCCTTTGCACACAGTCTAAAAGGGAACATTCAAAATGGAAAAAATACCAAATTCGGGTTGCCTTAATGTAAGTATTGGACAAAAACTGAAAATCAGCCAACAATCGCGACATTTTAGTTCAAGATCAACTAACAGACCTGATTGTGAACAGAATAAAGTAGGAAGTTTCGTTCTTTTCTTTTTTTTTGTTGTGACTCCACAGGGAACCGAGAGTAGCTCCAAATCTATCTTATTATGGGTTAGCACACAAAATATAGCCAGGCATACAATTCTGCTGAGGAGAGGACACTCCTGGTATTTACACAGACCCTCAACAAAACAAAAGTAGTACTTTCTAGTGTAGGTCTATCTGGCACTGAGAGCTACTTCATGGGTCCTGAGCTGTATGAAGGGCGACCAGTTTGCTAGATTCTCCTGAAATAACAAACTCTCTGAGTTATATATTATTATTAATGATACTTATCTATGTGAAGACACTTATCAAGCTCATGAGCTCTCAATAATTATCAAAAATGACTTAACAAGGTTGGATAAAATTGAATTTTAGACGCAGCTCAACGAGCTGTGCAATTTTTCGAACGGGTCTGCGGGCTCCTCGTGAGGTCCTTGGGGGCTACCTGGTGCTGCGGGGACCTCGTTGGTGACCCCTGGTCTGGAGGATGCAATGCAACAAATCTCTACTTTAGTTTTAGTTGCCTGTCCCATTTAGAAGAGAAGATTTATTTTACGTGTAAGATCATTTTAAAATGTCTTTAACATCAACAATAGTTAACATCAATCTCTTCATGACGTGCAGCAGCTAAACACTGACCTGTTCTCAGAATAATCATTTGGAGACTAAGAAGCAGCTGCGTTCCACTCGGCAGCGTCGTTGCCGTCCTGTTGTACAACATTGTCTAGCAAATAACCAAATTGGCTCACTGGCAATTCTGGCCAAATGTCAGGATTTTTTTTTTTTCTACACGTGTTTCCTATCATGTTGTGTTTTTATATATCTCTGTGATTTTTATATAAATGCTGTGGTCCTAAATGAAGTAGCCAACTCAACACTGTTACCTGAAAACAGTTGTTTGTCTTTTGTTAATATGTGTGTGTAAATGATAACACTTTGATTCTTCAAATATTAACTTTTTTTTTTTAAATGGTGAAGACGTACGTGCCAATAAAAGAAATCTCAAACCTGCTTTGTTCTTATTTATCTCACTCACACACGTGCGCGCACACATCGTGACAACACAATTAATGTTGTCATTGCATTTTTACTTTCATTAGTGTGTTGTTGTTGTATAGTGCATATATCGTGTATGGCGCAAGTAGGTGTTAGGTTACCTGGCGTCAACGCCCTGTGACGACACTTTGGCGCGGCCAATAGGAGAGCAGCCGGTTCTGGGGAAAATAAAGTGCCCAGATGCAGAGCACGGCACCAGTGTTTATGTGTGTTAAAACTTCTCTACATCGAACTGTGTCTGACAATTTATGAACATAAGGTTGTTGTTTTTTTTATATATTAGGGTCGGGACATTATCGCGATGATTCGCATTTTATCTTATACTCAAGACAACACGGAACGTACATTGCACGAGTAGAGTTTCCGGCAAAATGGATAGCAACGCACTGAGTAGCAAGCGGGAGGACGAGAGCGTTGTTGTGTGCAAACTGTGGCACAACGAGTTTTCGTTCCACCGCAGTTACTCCGGTGCCACCTCAATGCAAAAACACGTAGCAGCTAGTACGAGCACCGGAGCAAACAAGAACGTCAGAGCGCCGAAACCGAGCAGAGTCGCCAACCAGATGCATATTTTTAAGCTAGTCTTGAGTCCCAGAGCTCGGCGTCATTTCAGATTTTACACTCGGGACACTGCGAGAGACAAGTTTTTCCTCCACTTTCTCACTCCTGCTCTCTCGCTACTGGCGCTCTGCGTCTGGCCACTTTTTTCGGAGCCGACTGGACGCTCTGCTCTCTGCGCGGCGTTGCGCTCTTGCGCCGACGTCGCACATACACAATGAATGGCTGCGCTGACGCCCCCTGCGCTTGACGCGTTCAGTGTGTATGAGCCTTCAGACCGCGTCAAAAACGCGTTCAGTGTGTATGAGCCTTAACACTGTCATATGAAATTGTCATGTAATTGCACCTGCGATCTTATCTGTGAACGTTAGATTAGTTGCATTTAGACACACACCACTAGATGGCAGTAGGTAACAAAAAGAACAGCATTACCCCCCAGTTTACAAACTCAATTATGCAAATATATATATATATATTATTATAATTACAAGCATTGGTTACAATGAAATGTACAATTAAGCTTTTATTTCAGACTTAAGCCCATCAATACACAAGACAAGGAGAGCACATTTAATATTAAAAGTCAGTCTATATAACAGTTGAAAACTTTTAGTTTTATATTTAGAATTTTTCTCTAAATTTTGATTTATACAATGTTTGGATTACAACCCACATAAGAGGTTGTCACATCTTTTCATTTAGTTGTTTTTTTTTTTTGAAAACGTGAGAGGTACAAACAAACTAAGATAGCTTTGTAGAGTTCTTCGCTTTTACTAATTTGAATTAAGTATGTTTCACCATTATAACAATTTTTGAAAAACTGAATCAAAACAAATAATTGAAAAAAATGACCAAAAGCAACGTATCTATATAACATTTACACTTCATTGCAACAGAAAATATCAAAGTTTTCAAAATATATCGTTAAAACGGTCCAACTTGTGCCAAACCTACGTTAATGACATGACCTTACAAACAAACAGGTGTACTGGGATAATAGTCATTTAACAACCAAAGAGATCGTAGGAAACAGCGACATCTGCCGGCAAAACAATGGGCTCTTTGGGTTGCCAAACCTGTACTTAAAAATCTTTCCCCCCCATTATTTAGCGTGATTTTCATCGACGAAATAGATACTGGTAGCAACAGAAATGATGTAAAGTTTAGCTAATAATTTGTAGTTCTATATATATATATTTAAAAAAAAAAATGAAACCATGTATGTACTATTAAGGACATGGGAAAGGTACCTGTTGGGCGAATTAGTAGGATAAGCAAACCTGGCAACCCTTGATAACCAGACGTCAGAGATCTGCGGCTGTAGCGTTAAGTCACAAAGATTGCGAGCTTTTGTTCCGTGGATGTTAACATAACTTCTACTTTACAACTACAATTTGGCGAATACATCGGCAGTAAACGATATGAAAATACACTTTTGACGAACCGTACGTTGTTACAGCTCGGTGAGTATCCTATTTTTTGCCACACCACTAGCACGAAAAAAATATTCCCCAAGCTAGCTAGCGAGTGCTACAGATACATGTGAGAGTGCTTGGTCGAGAAAGAAAGAAAAAAACACTTGACATTTACACTGACTGCTTTCACATTGACTAAGTGTATCTTTCATTGAATTGCAAGTAAGTTGTTTAAATGGCCTCCTTTGGCTTCAGTGGATAGAGTAGCCGTCTCCTTTGCTTAGCCTAAACCTTCAGCATGCCTGCTGCTGCTGCTGCTTCCGATGTTTATGTCGACAGGCTTTGCTGTTTGGCTTCGATTCATCCTTTGTCTTGTCGTTCAGTTAGTAGAAGCCGTGTTTCGTTACTTTAGGCAAAAATGCTGTGCGTGAAGCCGTCTCTCTACTGTATGAAGAACCAGTCAAGCTCCAGCATATAGTTTGTATGTCCGCACCATGTTAATTAGCTACTTAAATGCATGTCGTTGAGGATGTGGGCCACATGGACTAATAGCGCTAGAAAATAAAGCAATGGTTGCGCATTTACAACCTGTCCAATACAATTCCGTAGCATTCAGACTCTAGTCCAGGTGGTGGGCAAACTTTTTGACTGGTTTGGCCACAGTGGGTTCTAAAAATTTCCACAATGGGGGCCGGGGCAGGAGCAGGAGCAGGAGCAGATGGATGGAGTGTTTTCGTGAGCCACCTCATAGGAGATAAAATATATCATGGGATCAGTAGAAAACACGTGGTTTCAATGTCAATTGAAAATGAACAAAAGCTTTACAACACAATATGTCTTTGGAGCCCTACGGTATTTAGCTCTTTATTGAAATGACTCCTAAAACTTTAATGATAATAATAATAATAACAATGATGATGATGATGATGAAACACAGCTATTTTATCACTTATGGTAAGTAAGTAAGTGTAGTGTAGTGTAATATAATTTCTTCACGGGCCGCATATGGCCCCCGGGCCGCAGTTTGCCCATGCCTACTGTAGTCAGATTTATGCAGGGGTTTCCCTCCTCAACTAACAAGTGGACAAACGGCTGTTAAACCAGATTTCTGCTGGAAAACAAGGTCAACATTTCCCTCATCTCTCCTCTCACCATGCTGGGCGGGTGTCTTCCACTGACCACTAGTCTGCCCAGAGGTTGGATGCCTTTTTTTTTTGTGGCCTGGTGTTTTGTTGACACTTGCAAACCCAGCCCTGCTTTAACCTTTGGGGCTTTTTTCTCTCTTTTAACAACCCCAGTCTCCAAACCAGCAGTTCTTAGCTGGCTGTATTGTTGTCTCACAGGCAGGGGATCCGGCCCCCTAGCAGGAACTAGTGATTGAACCCCCCGCCCCAACCCTTACACCCCCCTCCCACACGCCTGTCAGACCAGACCAGACCAGACCAGACCAGGCCAGCCCAGCCAGGGGCTTTTAATTATATCGTCTGAACCCACATCACTCCTCCAGCAGCTCTTCCTTCCTGCATCATTAAGCTCGGCAGGGGGTAATAAAGTAACAACACCTACAGGGGGAAACTAAGAATGAGGCTTTGTGCTGCTTTTGATTTCCTTTACAGCTATCAAATGAATTTGTATTGTTATGAGTGACCTCATAGGTAATGAATGCATGACGGCAGGCTGGTTATGAAAGGTCGGTAGATGCTCGATTGGCGAGCATTTTATCCGATATACCATAACTACTGAATATGTATTTTAAATACTTCCAAAAAAATTTGAAACTTGGTCCAAATATGAACTTCTCAACCTTCTTGTTATATATTGACATACTGATTTACACTACTTTACATTGGAGCAGCTCAAGTGCTGAAATTGATCGCTTAGAGCCCATTTTTTTTTTTTTTTTACATGCATTTGAATCCAAAGCACGTTCTTGAGAGAATCTCCATTGTATTTCAATGAGGCTGGCCGCTACCATTGCTTGTACGCACAGATACACACGTGCTGCTAGCTGTTTAGCTTCTCCCTCAGTGTTAGAGCATGGCATCCACGTGTTGTGCACAGCAGTAGAGTAACGTAGCCAGTGGTTCCACACCATAATAACAGGCTTCTACAGAGTTTTTTTTCCCCCCCGCCCTGTTAAATGCAAATATATCCCTTGAGTTTCAAGCACAATGTTGTTTTTTAAAGGTACAGTGTGTAAACTTTGCCAAGACTAAGATGCAAAAGCTCAAAGTGCTACCTGTAAAAATAGTCGTTCTACCTTTTAGAATGTTTTTTTTCTTCATATATACACACAGCAGTGGTCTTGCTCACAGTTGGTTGCTATCTTGCACCACCATGTGTTTTACGGCAGCCCACTAACGCATTTTGTATTGAGGGTTGGAGGTGTGCCTACTCGGATACAGCAAATGCTAAGAACAAATGGTTATTCACTCTCGCTGAAATGCAGTGGGGTCTTTTGTGCATATTGGGCGTCAGTACTGCACTGATTGACATGTTTAAACCTACATATACAATTTACATCATCCAACATTTGCAACAAAGTGCTACCGGTGACTGGTGTGCCATTGTACATTTACAAAACCATGCACGTTTATAATGTATGGCTGCTGGAACCACCTTGCTATTATCTCCTGGGCTCCGCTGCTGTGTGTGTGTGTGTGTGTCTGTCTGTGTGTTTATTGTCTGCACGCGGATGTGTGCAATTGACCACAGGGATGTTTGAGCCTCGAGCCACTAGGAAATGATCTGTACCTACTTTTCAAGTCTCTCTTACGACGCTGGCCAGCAGGGGCTACGTCGCCGTGGGTGTCTGTGCGTGTCCGTGCACGTGCACGTGCACGCTTGGGTCTCGCGTATCGCACAGTTTGGGGTCAACCAACCAGTCAGCCAGTGCAGCAGGTTTTCCTTGTCGGCCCATATGTTTTCACCATTTCTGCTGCGTGGGTTGCTTTTACTTTATTATTGGCGGCGATAATAGCAGCTCACTGGCAGTGTCTCGCTGCAGGTTAATTGCCACTGGTTGTTTGTGTCATGCATGCAGGTAAGATAAAGTTTTATCTCGGTACTCGTTATCCAGGAACAGGGACAATCCCTCGAGGGAGTACAAACTCTTCACGTGTGACCAAATGAAAAGGAGTGGTTCATGTCACCTGTGCATCTTTCCCGACACACCTTGGCAGGGCAGTAGAACCTGTCTGCCTGTCATTCTTTAGATACCTTTGTTGCCGTTGCAGGAGCATAAGAGATTGGAAATGGTTTTGGTATGGTTCCCATTTGTGTTAAGCACATCTTCACGGATTTTCATGCTCTCATAATGATCACGTAGCATTCAAGGTCATTATTTTATCAAACTGTGCAGAAACGAGTCAAATGACCCCGTATCAGCGTCTTTAACAAAATGAATCAACTTATAACACCTGTCGTAAACAGTAAAAAGTTCAATTATGCCAGCCATTAATCTGAAGAGACAAGGTTGAATGTGGAGTGAATGGATATCAGTGTGCAGGCTTCTTTCATAATATCAATTTTTCTTCTCCGTCCCTCCCAGATCCAGCAATATAAGGCATTCCAGTGGAGCACCGCCGGCACTGCTCTTTGCCCTGAACACCTCTCCACCCTGCCCACTGATCACACTGGGTTGACCCCTTCACCATCTCTCAACATGGCTGACACATTCCCACTCGGGCAGCGCCACTGACCACCACCCTGGACCTGCACCATGGAGCGGAAACGCAGAAAGAAGTTTTAGCTGCTCCGGCCGTTTGCACTATGGACTCTGTTTCGGAGCTTTGGACCTGATCGTTTTCATCCAAACCAAGCCCGCCCGCTGTTTTCCAAACGGTTTGTTCTAGCGCCACAACTCAAGATGCCCCTGCTTCCTGTGTGGGCATCGGTGCTTTTGGGGCTGCTGGTCGGCTTCCTGCCGTTAGTGGGGATGGAGCCAATGGGAGGAGCTCAATCAGACTCTGGTCAGACCGACAACCCAAAGCCTCTGTCCTCTCCCTCCGACTCCAACTGTTCCCACTCAACTCTGAAATTGGAATTCTCCACGAAGGTGGTGGAACACGGTAAGGGGATATTCCAAATCTTCTTCAAGTCAAGATGTTTTTCCAACAGAAATTCCTCCAGTATTTTATCGAACATTGTTGTGGCGGTAGTTAAGAGTTTGCTAAATTCTGCCAAAACAAAAATATTCGGGCCTTAAATGCACCACAGAAAATACCCCCGCCCTCCCTTTTTTTTTTTATTACATAGTTTAAAGTTACAGCTGATACAAAAAAGCAACATCACAAGGGTCTGTGGCAAAAATAAGAAATATAATAACAAGACTGCATGATGTATTAGAAAACAAACCATTACAGAAAAGTTGTCACCTCGTGTTGTCGGGAAGAATTGACAACAGCGAGGAGTGATTATTCAGTACAAATCAACAATACACCAGCGTAGAAAATAAATGAAAAGTGTACACTGTTTGGAAAAGGCGTTAAACAAGACTTTTCACAGAAGAGGCTCTGTGACAAAAAGAAATACTGAAAGGAAACTGAAGCTACCACAGTGGGTCGGCTGCGGGCCCGTTAATCCTGCGACACGTTTAGAGAAAGTCCTTTGTCACATCTACAGCCACGTCACGTGCCCTGACAGTCAACTCACGTTTTAAAGCAGCGAAGACACCGTATGGTTTCAATTACAGCCCGTCGAAACTGGACCCAAGCAGCCGTTCTTAGCGCACATGTTACAGTCTCATCCAGGAATTGTCTGCGACGACGACCTCTTCTTGGCATGTCTAAAAGATTGTGGGTCACCACCATACCAATAGTGCATAAAAAAACTAAACTGAACTGAGAAATGAACCAGTCATTTCAGGAAGTGAGTCCTTTCATTTCAGGAAGTCAGATCCAACTAATTCAAAGTGACCTGAGTGCGCGTCTTCAAGTCTAAAAGATTTGAATCTTCAGGATGGATCCCTCAAGACACACACTAATTCAAAACCCTGACCTAATTCCAGCGCTGTCTCCTTCCATATGCTAACCCTAATGCAATGCAAGTCTATGGGGTCAAAAGTCAACTTTGTCCTAGAGACATGGGACCACTTGCATGTTCATCAGGATCCCTCAAGACACAGCCACGTCAAATTTGGGGCTGCTAGCCCCACGAGGAACCCCGAAACCCTAACCCTAATTCCAGCAGTAACCCTAACCCTAACCCTAACCCTAATTCCAGCCTTATCGCTAACCCTAATGCCATGCAAGTCTATGGGGTCGAAAGTCAACTTTGTCCTAGAGACATGGGACCACTTGCAGGTTCATCGGGATTCCTCAAGACACAGCCACGTCAAATTTGGGCCTTTTAGCGGGCATGAAAAATTTTCTTCCTCCAAGGTGGGGCGTGACAGAGAAAATTTGAGAACCACTGCTATAGAGGGTCTTTGAGACGACATTGAGGTGGGAGCTTATCTCGCTTACTGTAGAACAAATGTATATAAGAGCCTTCTTGTGGCAAGCGCAGTGGAACTGCATGGTTTAGGTATTTTCATTACAAAAAACACACTGACTGAATCAAAATCTTCAGAGTGTTCAAAACGAATGAATGAGTGAAATGAATTAAAGTGTTGAGACACTCTGTAATAAGTCCATGGAGTTCATGGAAGCAGTTATGCTGTGTTTTTGGAGGCCTTTGACAAACTCAGAAGGAAAAAAAATAGGAGGAGTTGCAGCTCGTGGAATAAAATAGAGGAGTTGTTGCTATTAAGAAATGAGATCATGTGGACGGGTGAATCAAGATTTCTAATCGTGCATTCCTAGTCCAAGCACTTTGAAATAAAGCGTCTATGCCTACAGCACCAGGAGCGCAGCATAACGCCGCCATCATTGCCACATTGCTTTTGTGCTTTCGCGACTTCAACCTCCTCCTCCTCTTCCTTGTCGCCGCAGAGTACATCATCGGTTTCACCGGGTATTTCTCAGCCAAAGCGCGCAGCCTGTACATCAGCAGCGCCCTGCGGAACGCCGGCGAAGGGGCCCTGGAGTGGCACATCGTCCCCAGGGAGAACCCGGCCTCCGACTTCCCCAGCGACTTTGAGCTGGTCCACATCCGGCAAGCCTCGCCCGGCAGCCTGCTGACCTTGGAGGACCACCCGTACATCAAGAGGGTGACGCCGCAGCGCAAGGTTTTCCGGATGCTCAAATACGTCCCGTGTAAGTCACACAGAACTTTGTGTGCTAAAGTGAACAGAATATGATTCATTTCTTCAGCTTGTGTTTTCACTATCCTGAATTATGGTTGAGACAGAGGAGGCGTTTTCACTCTGTGTGCCTTCAGATGAAGAACAGGCTGAGTGTCGATGCTGCTCAGGGTGTTGGCGTTGTGTTGGGGGATCTGAGCTGGGACAAAGAACGGCTGTGTTTAGTGACTCAGTGTGGTGGGGGCATGTTCTTTTTTTTTTCTAAGGGGGAGGGGGCTTGGGGATTTAAAGTATCTGCAGAAGGATGAGAGATTGCAGTGTGCAACATCCAGCCTGTGTAAACATGGAGAACGTGTGGAGAACCTGTGGAGCTGCAGAACAAAGGATGAGGTTGGGGGCATTTCAGTCGTTTAGGTTATTCAGACACAAAGTCTGAAGTCAGGTTTTAAACTTTTTATGATAAGTTTCAGTATATTTTACTTGAATATATGTACACATTGCTTGTTGGAAAGTTCAAAAAGGTTAAAATCTTGTCCTGACATATGACTGTAGCTGCGTTGCCATTCCAGTTTTTCGCAAAATAAAAGCGATATTTCTAAAATTTTGACAAAGTACAATTGCGATATGCAGGTGTTTCCATTACCAGTTTTTTTTATTGTGATATTTAGGTTTTTGCGCAATTTCAAGGGGTATCGGAAACACAGCTTGTGTGACACTCAGATACTGAAAATCTGTTTGACACTTTCAGCCATAATGTCTCCTCAGTTAATCCTGGTCCTGGGCCTTTTTCCAGAGCGTCGCGTCGTGTGCGTTGTACAGATGTTAATGGTTCAGCTTAATGGCGCCCGCTGGCTTTCACCCCCTCTAAAATGCATGATGTGGAAGATTAAAAATTCAATAAAAAATAATGAAGTACGTGGCTGTAATGTGTGTGTAAAATGTTCTGGGCCCTACTGGAGGTGTTGCAGACCGTTTCCTCCTATTTACTGTTCTTCATTAAGTAATCAAATGGTTTGTTTCTCAACTGGGCTGTGCATATTTAATTATCGCAAAGGTTGAGTGCATATTTAACGTCATTTGAATCATCAAACAGGGATGGGAATTGACTTTATGATTCACCAAGTACACCGTGAGCCCTTTCACTATCAGTAAAAGCTCCATTAAAAGTCAACCTGTGTGTTTTTTTAGGCGTTTTTAATTCTAAAGCTAAATTCTATCTGTTAGCGACTAGCGAGATAATTAGCTGAAATGATGAGAGCCCTGGCTTTTCCCCTGCTGTTGCCTTCTACTTTAAAGGCTTTGAACAGCACCACAGGGCTCTGCTGCTGATTGCTGATGACCTTATGTTATTTTGTTCTGCATGCATGTCATGCATATTGGAATAATACTGGCTGAAACAAGGCTGCAATGATAGTAGGGCTGCATGATTCTGAAAAGAATGAGAATCACGATTTTTTTGTTTGGAATTAAGATCGCAATTTTATTTTGGTTTAGAATTGAGATTGTGATTTTTGTTTGGATTTCAGATAATGATTTTTTGTATAGAACTGAGGTCACAATTCTCTCCCAATTTTTTTTTTTGTTAAAAAGTGAGATTGCGATTTTATTTTTTTTTGTTTAGAACTGAGATCACAATTCTCTTAAGTTTTTCTTTTCAAAAGAAATATTTATTACACTTATTATCTGACAAAAGAGCAGAACAAAAAATATAATAAATAATAATGATCATTTCACGCATTCAAGTTGTTGCTTAGACGTTGCAAAGTGAAAGTAGGAGTGTTTGTTTTTGTTTTTGTGCAGGCAATGTCCCGAGTGAAAATGTCGCGGGTCAAATTAGGAGCGCTTATTTTGTTGCGGCTGATGTCCTGACTGAAAAAAGAAAAAAAGACTGCAATTTTTTTTTTTTTTTTTTTACAATAATCGTGCAAAATGATGGCATTCAAATCATATCTGCATTGAAAATGTGAAATTTGAGCTTGGTGAGAACGGTTGTGCTGGCAGCAACAGTACATTAGCCATATTCCTGTTTTGCCCCCCTTGCCAATGTGTTACTACATCTTTTGTCTCTTGTCTCTGCAGCACCTGAGCCTTGCTCTCCCTGCAACGCCACCCGTGGGACACAGAAATGGCAGTCGTGGCAGTCGTCCCGGCCGTTCCGACGGACCAGCTTGTCGCTGGGCTCCGGGTTCTGGCACGCCACAGGCCGCCACTCGAGTAGGCGTCTGCTGCGGGCCATCCCTCGCCACGTGGCCCAGATCCTCCAGGCAGATGTTCTCTGGCAGTTGGGACACACAGGTCGGTAGCATCTCCGCTGCCTGGCCGCCTGGCAACTCGCCTTTGGTTTCAGTGGCGTGTTGGAGCTAATTGCGTGTTTTCCGCGTGTGTACGCCAAGGGTCCGGTGTGAAGGTTGCGGTGTTCGACACGGGCCTGAGTGAGAAGCACCCGCATTTTAAGAACGTGAAGGAGAGGACCAACTGGACCAACGAAAAGACACTGGATGATGGTGAGTGAGTGGGCGGTGATGGTCACGATTCCATCTCTTTGTCATCCACGTTGAGATGCAGTTGTTTTGTTTTTTTGATTATTTTGGGAAAACCTTTGAGCGATAGTTTTTCGAAGTTTAGGTGTTTCCATTAGCAGTTTTTCATTGCAATATTTAGGTTTTGCACAATTCTAGGGGCAATGGAAACACAGCTATTGACTGTATCTGCTGAATGTGTTGCTGACTGATGATCTCCTCTTGTCCTGGATTCAGGTCTGGGCCACGGCACGCATTTGTGGCGGGGGTGATCGCCAGCATGAGGGAGTGTCAGGGCTTCGCCCCTGACTCAGAGCTTCACATCTTCAGAGTGTTCACTAACAACCAGGTACAAAGAGAACAGCGCTGTTTTTTCCACACGTAAAAGCACACACAGTTGTGTTGAGGACTCCCTGCTGTTTATTTTTAGCTTTCGTCACGCTAATTTGCTTGTAAATATATAAATAAAATCATTTGTTATTATAATTTGCAAGGTTCTTCAGAATGAGAGCTTTTCCCTCTTCTTGCTAAATAATATTAAGTGTTCTGAAGTACAATGTCTGCATTAGAAATACATAAATGTTAAAACGCACCAATGATGCATTTGTACTTCTTTATTTATTTTATTCCCCAGGTATCCTACACCTCCTGGTTTCTGGACGCATTCAACTACGCCATCCTCAAGAAGATCGACGTTCTAAACCTCAGCATCGGCGGTCCTGACTTCATGGACCACCCCTTTGTGGACAAGGTGTGGGAGCTCACTGCCAACAGGGTGATCATGGTCTCTGCCATTGGCAACGATGGACCTCTATATGGGTAGGAAGACACCTCCATTTCCCTGACACGGTTGTTTTTCTCCTCATGTTAAATCAGGCACCGCTGTTTGAGGAAGGGTCATTTACACAAGGTGTCATGCGCGAGCACGTCTGAGACCTTACGCAAGGTTCAGTTGACAGAAATTTGCCTTTTTGTGATTGCACCATAATGCCAAACAACTGGGCAACTGGCCACAATAGCCACACTTAACATCTGCTGACCGTGTAGTCACTTTAACAGGTCATTAAAAGGACAAAAGCAGGTCAGATGAGTCGCGCTGATGATCTTTCTGTCTTACTCAGCACGCTAAACAACCCTGCAGACCAGATGGACGTTATCGGCGTCGGAGGGATCGACTTTGAGGACAACATCGCACGATTTTCCTCCAGAGGCATGACCACCTGGGTGGGGGAACGCGCACAAACACACACACGCACACACACACACTCACTGAGTCAAAGAGCCACCTGAAACACACAATATTTATAAAAACAAAAATTTTCTAGCAGACGTCTGCTTCAGAAAGGCCGTCTTTCTGAAGTCTTTCGCAGCCAGTCAAGCATGATGGAGCCCCTGATCCCTCATCAGATGCCCACCTGTGCACACGCAACCACTTCATCAAGTCGCTGCCATTGCAGACATCTGAGGAAGGCTCGACTGGCTCTCTGATCCAGTCTGCTCCCTACGCTACCATCATCCAGCCGTGAAGAGGCCAGAAGGAGCAGACAACACATCCAGCATTTTATTTTCTCTCCATCCAGTGCAAGACCATTTAGCCACTAAAAAAATGAGTGCCGCTGTGAACACGAAAGACAGACTTTACCTTTTGCTCAACCTCCCCTCTTGTGTGTCTGTGTTCAGGAGCTGCCGGGAGGTTACGGCAGGGTGAAGCCTGACATCGTCACCTACGGCTCAGGCGTTCGAGGGTCCGGAATGAAAGAGGGATGTCGCTCTCTTTCTGGCACCAGTGTGGCTTCTCCCGTCGTGGCCGGTGCCGTAACTCTGCTTGCCAGGTCAGTGTCAGAAAAACTGATTGATAGTGACGGCTCTTATCAATGACATCACCAAGTCTCTCATGTCTTTAGATCCTCTTGTCTGTCTTGATTCTTATATACCATAGCAGTTGAAGAAGGTGGATGGGTGTTGATCTTTTCTTCATTTCAAGGGAAACAGAGGCACTCTTCTAGTTGATTGTTTTCATGCAGCGCGGGGCAACACAAGACAATTTAATTCAATCCAGCCATCAAGCTGCCGCAGTTTTAAATCGCCTGAGCCGATGTTTGCCGTTTGTGTCAATGCACAGAAGCCTGGCTAAACACTGGAAAACCAGGCTCTCTGCTGTCCTCTCAACTGAAATCTAAATCTCGCGCATCGTGCCGTCCATGTGACGCACGTTGCAGCGCCGAGAGTTTACGTTGCCAAGCACTTTTAAAACTCTGCCGCCGCGGCGGCTGCGACTAAAAGCATCCAAGTGAGGCTGTTGCTGCAATTATTGTCTGTTGTGCCGCGGTCCTGCATGAGCGCTGAGACGTGTCCCAGGGGAGGCGAGGTGTGGCGCTGATTAATGTCGGCTATTATTCTCCGTCGGCGCACATCCGCTCCTCACGCGGTGAAAGCCCTCTTGTTTCCGACGCTGCAACGAGACCTCTCAGTGAGCTCACATTGCAGGGATGAAACATGGCACCACCCCGGTGGGAAAGTGTTTTTTGTTGCGTCGTCGACTTTGTTTGGTTGGTTTGTATTTTGTTACATCGTTGCCTTTTTTTTTTTTTTTTTTTTTCTTTGCACTGGTGAATTTTTTTCTTAAACTTTGTCGTGCCTTGTATTCTTTTTTCTTTTTCTCTTGTACTTCTAGATTATTTGCATTTGTATTTTCCACTGTTATTGATTATTTGCTCTGCACTGACGTAGTTTTATACCTTTATACTTTTACTGTCTTGTTCTCCTTCCGCCGTGGGCTGCAAAGTAACAAAATATCAGTGCTCTGTCTATGTTCACATATCCACTACCAGTCAAAAGTTTGGACACACCTTCTCGTGCAATTTTTTTTTCGTCTTTAAAACTTACTGCACTGCAGATACTGAAGACATCAAATATATGAAAAAAAAACATGTGAAATAACTCTAAATATGATTTTTATGTCGCTGACCCCTAAGAATCACACAAACAGGAAACACACGTGCATAAAATCATGGCCCCGCCCCTCTGTTTTCCCCGCCGCCTTGGTATCGGAGCGACGCAGAAACTTGGCACCGGCCGAGTACAAACTTAACAAAGGCTCTCCTCCTTTGCTTTGTCCTGCAGCACCGTCCTGAACAGGGAGCTGGTGAACCCAGCCTCCATGAAGCAGGCTCTGATCGCCTCCGCCCGCAGGCTGCCGGGGGTCAACATGTTTGAGCAGGGCCATGGGAAGCTGGACCTGATCAGAGCCTACCAGATCCTGAACAGCTACAGACCTCAGGCCAGGTGAGCGTCCCTGCACACGCTGATCAGGACGGACAGGGACAACAACATTATGTGACAACAGCTCAAATGCTCCAATTTTGATTTTTTTTTTTTTTTTTTAAAGAAAAACATTCCTTTTTTTTCAAGTTCCTGCGAAATGAGTTGAGTATTGTGAAAAAAGCGTTAGATTAATCCACATCGATATCGATCTTTTCTTGCAGCCTTCATTAAGTGCTGTATGTAAATGTTTTCTTCTCACAGTAAAATAACAGAAAGAAGAAGTGGCCATTTTTATATGTTCTCAGTTCAATCTTACAGTCGATATTAAACCAACTAGGCAGTCAGTGCAAACTCTTAAGAAACTGGAGAGCTCCTTTCTCATATATTGATTTTTAAATCACTCGTCTCACATTCTTACACTCCCCATGTCCTCCAGATCAACTCTTAAGTATTATTTGGTTTTTTACTTTGTTTGGATATTGACTTATTCACCTCATTGTGTGCAGTCTGAGGTGCTTTCTTTCTTTCTGTCTTTTTTCCATTAGTAAACAGCCTAAATATGAAGTTTTAATCCATATTGATGGATGTGTGACCAACCTTTCGATGGAATGTTCCTTTATATTTGGGAGAAATTGTTGAATTTTCTTTTCTTTTTTTTCTTTTTTTTACATCTTTGTCTCCTCCTAGTCTGTCTCCGAGCTACATCGACCTGACAGAGTGTCCCTACATGTGGCCTTACTGCTCTCAGCCCATCTACTATGGAGGGATGCCCACCATCGTCAACGTCACCATTCTCAATGGGATGGGTGTGACGGGCAGGATTGTTGGCAAGGTGTGAACAAAACCAGTCGTTGTCTTGTAACGTTTTTTTTTTTTTTTGATTTATGTCTTTTTCATTTATGTCTTTGATTTTAGGTAGGAAAAGCCCGACGTCTGATGCCTGATGTCGCAACCACCTGAAGTTAAAGAAAGTTGATTTTGAATGTGTCTCCATCTCTTGTGTTCCTGTGTTCAGCCCATTTGGCAGCCGTACCTCCCCCAGAACGGCGACCACATTGACGTGGCGGTGTCCTACTCCCCGGTGCTGTGGCCCTGGGCCGGCTACCTGGCCGTGTTCATCTCCGTGGCCAAGAAAGCTGCATCCTGGGAGGGCATCGCTCAAGGTCACGTCATGGTCACAGTGGCATCACCTGCTGAGAATGATGTGAGTCTCTTGCAGTTTTCACATCTTAAAGTGCCCCCTGATGTTTCATTATGCTAAATACATGCAGTTTGATTCAGTATTAAATGAGTTGCGAGCTTCCTTTTAGTGAATTTCCATAAAAACTTTATGGAAAGGGCTCAATTTGAAAGTACTTTGTCTAATTCGCAATGAAGTTTTTACGTTCGTTTGAAGTGGTTTCAGTCTTTTTTGGAATCAGAGCTAATTTGAAAAATTAGCTCTTTTAATTTTTTTTTTTTTTAATAATGGAAATGGTTTTGCCAAATGAGCTCCGACCTGGTGAACATTGAGTTCCTGTGACCTGGAGCTCTGCTGGATGTTTTCCATAACGAGCAGGGCAACGTGGCCTTTAGCATTGACGGATCTGTGTGGATGTGATGAGAAGATCAACGTGTTCTTGACCTCACTACCTGTGCGGCTTGTCACAGATGAATGACAGCCTCAAGTTGCCTCATCTGTTAGCACCAAATCACTCAATAGAAACATACATTCACTTGTGATTGATTTTTTTTTTCCAATTATTTTTGTTAGTTCGCTTGACATTTTACAGAAACACAGTGACAGTCAGAGGTGCAACCTTGTCGAACTTCCTGGATCCTCCTGTGACTCATCCTTCATCAGTGCTGTCAGTCACTCCAGCTGGTCAATCCAAATCAATTCTAACCGATCTGTTTTTTTTCCTGTCCCCTGACCCAATGGCAGGCTGAGGTGGGTGGTGAGATAACCTCCACCGTCAAGCTGCCCATCAAGGTGAAAATCGTACCAACTCCCCCCCGCAGCAAGAGGGTGCTGTGGAACCAATACCACAACCTTCGTTATCCCCCGGGATACTTTCCTCGTGACAACCTGCGCATGAAGAACGACCCGCTGGACTGGTAAAGCCTTTTTATCCTTCCTGTCTTCTATTTTGGGCCGTTTGATTTTTGAACAGTTTCAACTAAAACTCATCATCTTGCTTTTTCTTTCTTCCTTCCTTGTTTTTTCTTTTCAGGAACGGGGATCACATCCACACTAACTTCAGGGACATGTACCAGCACCTGAGGAGCATGGGCTACTTTGTGGAGGTGCTCGGCGCGCCTCTCACCTGCTTTGATGCCAGCCAGTATGGTGAGAAAGTTAGCTTTAAAAAAAAAAAAAAAAAAAAAATCTGAGCTTTTTTTACGTTCGATTTTTAGCGGTAGGTGACCAAGAGAGGTTGTTTTTCCCCGGTGGTTCCCTGCTGCAGGCACATTGCTGATGGTGGACAGTGAAGAGGAATATTTCCCAGAGGAGATCACCAAGTTGAGGAGAGACATCGACAACGGCCTGTCGCTCATCGTCTTCAGTGACTGGTACAACACCTCCGTCATGAGGAAGGTCAAGTTTTACGACGAGAACACCAGGTGGGCTCCGCGTAATGCCGTGCGCTCACTTTCCCAGCAAGTACAAGCGAAGGTCACTCTGTACCAGTTAGAGTGCTGCATAAGTGCACTGTCCTCTGCGAATAATTTGATGTTTTTCTTTTTAAACCTCTTAAAGTCAATGCAGCCTTCCACACAGGCAGCACATTTCCACTTAGTGAAAAAGCTGCTGTTATTTTCTCGCTCTTGCGTCGAATTTTGCAGAGGCGACAAGGCGAACGGTTGGACCTCTGACCAATCAAAAATGATGCTGGCAAGTCAACGACATCGCATCGAAACTTTTCCGATCAAACTGCTCTCGGTAATTTGTTCTCTCCCTCTGCAAACATGAAGCCAGTTGACAGAGCAGTTCCTTCAAGTTGTCCGACGGACATTCTAAAGTACTGACTAACTCAACTCAACTTTATTGTCAAACATCACACACATACTGGACATATGTCATGAATGAAATTTCAGTCCTCACAGACCCACGGTGCAATAGGCCAAAAATAAAAAATAAATAAATAAAATTAGATGGATCCTGGATCGTCGCGTTGAACTCACCCATCTCCTCTCTCAAGACCAATATTGGGTGTATCCAGAGACTTCTGTTCTTTTTTGTTTCTCCTTTGGTGCGAAAGATACAGCGCCAAACTTTATTCGCCTTACTTCTTGTTTTCTCATTAACCTTATTTTTAAACCAAACAACACAAACCTCCTTCAGTAGTTGTGAAACCAAACATTCCATAATGGATGCTGCCGACTGCAATTTCACAGTGGTCTGCCAGATTTGACTGACAAGAGCTTAACACCGTCACCGCAGGCTTTTTACAGCTGCTGCTAAAAGCTGATTGCTTCGCCGCTGAGCACCAAACAAAACTCATCACGGGCCGATGGTCTCTGATGAGGGATGCGAGCCAAAGTGTTGCTCTGGAACCAGTCAACAAGTTTATTTGAAAAGGAAAAAAAAGCTTTTGGGGTTCGAAAAATTTCCCCAAGCAGTAAATGTAGGACACATGGTGGGGGAAAAATAAACAGCACCGAGTCACAATGACAAAGTTTTCATAAACTTTCCTGGAAATCTTTTTATAGACGGACCTTGACCTGGAAATGACAGAGTTGTAATATACATCGGCGCCCGCAAAAGAAAGCGTAGAATCTCTCTGAGGCTCGACGGCGACCAACTGGCTTGGACCTCAAAAACGCTGTCGTGCATCACAACGCTAGCAAGATAAACAAAGCTGTGCATGGCAGCGTTGGTCCAGCCGACTTGTCAGAGACAGAGAGCTAAAAATGACTTTGACTGCCTCGCTGCTCCATTCATAACTTGCTCAAGCTGTTGCATAAAATCCCCCCCCCCCCCGAATTAAAGTCTCAGTCGCCGAGATGAACAACAGGCTTTGTGGCTTAAGAAAATGATGTTGTGTAATTCAGTTTTAATTGAACGATAATGGCTCGTCTGTTTTCATTAATTTGTTTCTCATGTGCTCTCCCAGTGTAAATATATCATTCATTTATAATGCTTTATAGCCTGCTGTTGCTGGCTTTTTTATTTATAAAATATGCTAACAATCAGTTTTTTTCAGGTTCTGTTTACACTACCAATCAAACGTTTGGAATGAATTTAATGTCTTTTCTTTCACTCTCATGACTATTGACATGGCAGTTTCTCACTGGAGGCATCATATATTTGATGTCTTCAGTATCTATCTGCAGTGTAGAAAGTAGTAAAGGTGAAAAACATGGTCAAAGGTTCATGTAATGAAGTGTGTCCAAATCTTTGACTGGTGGTGTAAATTAGTGAATTTTTGCAGAAAAAAAAATGACCTTATTCTTGAATTTGCTGTGCCTAAGATTTTTTTTTTTTTTTTTTGTAGTTGCATTTTAATTTATTCCCAGAAGCCCGACATATTTTTCTGTTTAACAAAGTCCTCTCATTGTTCTCCCCCTACCTCGACTTTACAGGCAGTGGTGGATGCCAGACACAGGGGGCGCCAACGTGCCGGCTCTGAACGACCTGATCTCCGTGTGGGGCATGGCGTTCAGCGACGGGCTGTACGAGGGGGACTTCACCCTGGCCGACCACGACAGTAAGAGGCGCACAGAAAAACCTCCCCGTCACACTGCGAGGAGGTTTTTCATAAAAATGGCTCAACCTTTGTCTCTTCTTCCTCCCTCCCTTCCTCCCTCCATCCCTCCCTCCCTCCCTCCAGTGTACTACGCGTCAGGCTGCAGCATCGCCCGTTTTCCTGAGGACGGAATAGTGATCGCCAAGAACCTCAAAGACCAAGGTCAGCTCGGCAGCTCTGATTTCACGTTAGGAGTCATTTCAATAAAGAGCTCAACACTGTGGACCTTCATATTTTGTTGTAACTTTGCTTTTGTTCATTTTCAATTGACATTAAATCACATGTTTCTACATATCCCTTGATATGTTTTGTCCTCCTATGAGGTGGTTCACCAAAACACTCCTAGGTTTTTGGTTTGAACCCCTGAAACCGTTCGAAGGCCGCAGCCAGAGGACCTCAGCATCCAAAACAAAGCAGCTCAGATAAATAAGACTGTTTCGCTCCTTCCTTGGCGCAGGTCTTGAAGTGTTAAAACAGGAGACGGCGGTGGTGGAGGGCGTCCCCATCCTGGGACTGTACCAGACGCCCTCCGACGGCGGCGGTCGCATCGCCCTCTACGGCGACTCAAACTGCATCGACGACAGCCACAGGCAGAAAGGTGACGTCCCTTCCGAATGTGAATCTTTCCACACATCCGCCACCAGGGGGACGCGGCTCGAGCGATGACGTGTTTCTGGCTTGTCTCATCTGGTTCTGGCAGATTGTTTCTGGCTCCTGGACGCCCTCCTCCAGTACACCTCGTACAGCATGACCCCGCCCAGCCTCAGCCACTCCCACAGCAGGGTGGCTGCACCCACGGGCAACGAGCGCCCGCTGCCGCAGAGACTGGAGGGTAAGAAGGAGAACGAGTGGCAAAAGTATTCACCTTCTGTATGGATGCGTCCTTCATAGGATGCGTCCTTCAAAGGACACATCCTTCGAAGGACGCATCCTTTGAAGGACACGGACTCCGTTTCTTATTATTATTATTCTGTCCTGATTCAGCGCTAATTTGACCCTCTGAGATGCTCCAAAACTCACCAAATTTTGAATGGCAGTTGAAACTGGTGAAAACGTTCATCAAATGAAGAGGAATTAACAACATTTGACCGACCCATCCTTCATAGGATGCGTCCTTTGAAGGACCCATTCTGCGAAGAACCCATCCTTCGAAGAATAAAGGATGCATCCTTCAGGATGAACACTGTTTTATATTGAAATTAGTGCACCGTGCAGTAAGTCCACTTTGTTGCAAGTATTGGTGTGGAAACGTGCAACCTAATACTTGTATAATGCAATACTCTGGTGAAAGTAAAAGTACTGATTCAACTTCTGTGCTTGAGTAAAGGTAAGAAATGAAAGGTTCTGAAATGCAGTTGAAGGCTAAGTTAGGACAGCCAGAGCAGGAGCACCGCCGGAGCATCGGTCTTCATCCCTACAGCTGCTGCTCACACAGTCTGCTCTGTTTGTCTCTCCTCCTTTTGGTTTTTCAGGGAACCATCTGTACCGCTACTCCAAGGTCCTGGAGGCTCACCTGGGAGACCCTAAGCCCCGCCCACTGCCAGCCTGCCCGCACCTGTCATGGGCGAAACCGCAGCCAGTCAATGAGACGGCACCCAGGTTGACCCCTTTTCTGTTCCAGTATTACAACACGGACTGCAGTATACATTAAATATGTTGTTAACTTGGTGGAAGGACACTAGATGTATCATTCTTTCAAACAAAAGCTCACACGCAGCCCCTCCCCTCCCGACTTACACTTCACTCTCTCTCTCTCTCTCTCTCTCTCTCTCTCTCTCTCTCTCTCTCTCTCTCGCGCTCTCAGCAACCTGTGGAAGCACCAGAAGCTTCTCTCGGTGGATCTGGACAAAGTGGCTCTGCCAAACGTGAGATCGTATCGTCCCCAGGTGCGGCCTCTGTCTCCTGGGGAGAGCAGCGCCTGGGACATCCCTGGAGGTAAATCACAAATTTTCTAACAAATTCCATTTTGCAGTTTTCTATGCTTTGTGTGTAGAGCTTTAACGTCTTCTAAAATTCTAAAAAATAACTTGTAAACGCATGAAGTGTTTCTTTCTGCTGAGCTCCAATTTCACAGCGACTCCTAAAACATGGCGTGCGTCTGCTCCCCTGCTCCTCAGGAATAATGCCAGGTCGCTACAACCAGGACGTCGGTCAGACCATCCCTGTGTTTGCCTTCCTGGGAGCCATGGTGGTCTTGTCCTTTTTTGTGGTGCAGCTAACCAAGGCCAAGAGCAAACCAAAGCGGAGGAAACCGCGCGTCAAGCGGCCCACGTACCTCCAGCAGCAGCAGCAGACGACGACGACGACCACGGGGAAAAACCCCACCGTTTGAGCGGGACTGCGGCTTTCAGCCACTGTTTGTGAGGACAACTCGTGTTGGAGCTGATTTTTTTTTTTTTTTTTTACAACAGCGGATAAAGCGTCCGGCAGGCAAAAGACTGCAGAATCAAAGCTGACGGACGTGAACTTGATGCGACATTCGGTCTTTGATGACAAACGGCTTCAGCGCCTCTCATCCGTTGGCGAGTGCGCTCGGGCACTCGGACTGAAGAACAGTATTTCACGATGTTGTACGTACACACACAGACAGACACACACATACAGAGACACTACAACACACACGGTACACATCTTCCCCCAAAACTTGGCTCTTTGTGATAGCCACGCTGACATCTCCTTCTCTGACCAAACTGTTTATAATAAATTCAATGTGTCTGACTTTTATATTTATTGAAGTTGCTCAAACCCCGAGTGCACACCAATCAAATATACACATCTGACGAACACACACACACACACACACACACACAGACAATTCAAACTTGAGGACCATCCAGTTTTTTTTGACCTCCTGCAACACTATCCAGTCTTTTTGTATGTCCTGCTCTGGTCTTAGAAATGTCACTGTCGTTTCATTGTTTTTATATTTTCTATGAGTAAAGGCCAGGCGTTCCGTTCATATCCTACTCTGTGATGATTGACAGGTTGTTCAACTATATCCCATTGATTAAAAGCATTATCAAAGTCATTTGGTCGGGTAATGTCCGTGTGATTGCATGACTTATTGTTTCCTTGTTTCTTGATTGGGGGACCAGTCAAGGTAACAAACTGACCACGGAGAGTCGGGACTGTTTGATTCTGAAGGGCACCAACTCACAAATGTGTTTCACAAATGGTTAAGTTTTCAGCGGAAAACAAGTGTTTCAATCCAACTTGGTAGCGGACTTTGTTGCTGAAGGTTATTTGGGATCCATCCATGAATAAGTGTGAAACTCTATTGCTCAAAAATCCTTGATGAAAAGTCAAGATTTGCCAATGGGTCTAATATGGAATCAGAATGAAGATTGCAGTTTGCTCCATTCACTTACACGAGCTTGAGACGTATTTTTGGTTGGTTTAGTCAACCTCATCTTTAACTCTGGATCTGGCTTCATTTGAAAAGCTAGTTCATTTTTAATCCCATTAATATTTCAAATGATAAGACACCCGTCAGAAAACTGAGAAGTGGGTGAGTTCCAAAGGAACTTGTTTTTTTGTTTGTTTTTTTTTAACATTTTTTTTTATTTTTATACCTACAGAACCATGAGACAATACTACAGACTGTTTCTGCAGTGACTAAGGCCACCCAATTGAACTGCTTTTGGAGCCTGTGGTCTGTGTCACCGCCCTGCGCCCTGAATTCAGTGAGGCAGGTTGATTCCATCAGAGGTGATGTGCGTCGGTGTGCTCGGGGGTTTGAGCTTTTGCTCCTTATCCGAGCCTAATAGGCCAGATCAGCCTTTGAATCTGTCACCCGTCCTCTTGGATGATGGCCCCAATGAACAACTAATCTCTCCCGGAGCCTTGGGAAACTGGGAAATGACCCCGGAGCCAGCTAGCTGCGCTAACAAGATTTGGTAAAGCTGGTGGTGAGTGGAGGTCACATGCCCTCTTTCCCTCCACGGTTCCCAGATGCCAGATGACTTCGTGTCAGACCAATCGAGACGCCCTCTCGCATCCCGGATGGCCAGTTGAAGCAGACACAGTGGCGGCTCTCGTTTAAGCCTCCTCAACCCTTCCACCATCACACGTTCAGGTTTTTTTTTCTCTTTTTTCTGACATTCCTATCCATGATCAGATGGAGTCCAGTCACAATGTTTCCTGGATGTCTCTCGTCCATCCTCTCAGAATTGTTTAATTGCATTAACCCCAGTACTTGGGGCCACACGCCTTCCGAGGTGAGCCGACCCTTCTCCCCCGCTAACCCCTCATCTCCAGTGTCAGCAAGTTTTCACGCCGTGGCTCAAGTTAGGTTCACATGACTTGGACCCGAGTCAGACCCAAGTCATGAATCAGATGACAAAAACGACTTGAGCGCAATTCACTCGTGACTTCGCCAGCACCTTAGGCTTTTCAAGGAACAACTTGAAAGACTCTGCAAGTCCAAATATTTAGAATATTTTTTTTGGTGGTGGTGGTGGTGGGGGTGCTTGGCAGCATTGTGGCGCAGTGGTTAGCACCGTTGCCTCACATCTAGAAGGTTGTAGGCTACATCCAGACTAAAGTTTGTGCAGCGTACTGAAGAAAATCACCTGCCCCTTTGAAATCTTTTCTGAGAGATGATTCCAGCGAGCGTTAAGTCAGAGAATGATGTGCCGCGAGATGCAGCGGTGGGAGATAACAAAGTACAAAAATACTTCATTCGTGTACTTTAGTAGATGTTTCAGGTGTCTGTACTATACTATACTTCAGCATTTACTTTTATGACAACTTATTATGCCTACATTTGTCCACAAATATATCTGTTTTGCACTCCTTGCATTGGAAAATATATATTTTTTGCCAACTGGTTTTAAGCTAGCTGTAGGTGACGTTTGTTTGTTCTTGGTGGGTTCACTGAGACTTCACTGCAAATTCACACACACACACACACACACACACACACACACACACACACACACACACACACACACACACACACACACACACACACACACACACACGTAAGAAGGATTCGGCCAAAACTTTCCGAGCAGCCCCTGAAGGCAGCAGAAATAACAGCTCCCTTCCCACCCACCCAGCCACCCAGCCACACCTTGCCCGGCCCGGCCCGGCCCGGCCCTGCCGCAGTACAGCGGCCGCACCGTCGCAGCCGGTCGAAGCATGGAGGAGTTGGCCAGAGAGAGCATCACCCTCCTGGCGTCTTCCTCGGCCAAGCCCCCGCTGGATGTGAGCGCCGAGCCTCGGCTGGGCTCCCTGGGGGCCATCTTCATCATGCTCAAGTCCGCCCTGGGCGCCGGCCTGCTCAACTTCCCCTGGGCCTTCGAGAGAGCCGGCGGCGTCCGCAGCGCTGTGACGGTGGAGCTGGTGGGAACCGCTTTTTTTTCACTTTATCCGCAAATAGAAATCTTCATGTGTCTCTGTCAGGAGAGCTGAGTGCTTTGTCCTGAGCTGGCTTCTGGCAAATCTCGCACATTTCTTAGAAGTGGTCGAAGCTGGAGAAGGGTTTTGCGACTTTACTTTTCGGTTTGTAGTGGGGGGGCAAAGTCGCGTCATCTGCTGACGGCTCAGGTGAAGTAATTGAGAGAAATCCCACCTGGCAAAGGTTGATGCTTTTTCACCAACCTGTTAATTATTAACATGTTTTGTGGCAAAAATCTCCATTTTTTTGTTGTTGTTTTGTTTAGTGTTGTGTTTATAGCCACTGACCATGTGGGCAGGCAGAGACTACAAAGGATACTTTTATCCACTCATTGGACAAATTCCCAGTCATACATTTGGACCGTGACTTCCTGGCAAAGTTCATACTGCTGATGAATAGAGAACAAAATACAATTTTCTACAAAATCATCAGAACAAATGAAAATGCATGGGAAACAATAGATTTTTTATTTATTTATTTTATTTTAAATGTTGTCAAATGTAAATGTTTGAATGTGGTGTATTATCTGTTTTAAACTCGAGGCCTCTTTTATACAAACAAATGCAAGACAAAAAATTTAAAGCCATAAATATTTTAATAAATAACAAAATTCACTTTTTTGACCTACTTGAAATCTTTATCATACATTGAACGTGCTTGCATTTATAAATATTTTACATTTTGAACTTTGGCACCATCTGGTGGTCTTGGCTTTTTTTTTTTTTTTTTTTTAAATCAGAGCTCAAGATGTATTGATTGAATTACTTTTTTCCACGTCTTTTTCCATGGCATATTTAAATGTTGTCCTTATTTGATCTGTGCTATGAATGAGATAGTTTTTTTCAACGCTTTAGCTGAAAAGTTTTCATTTTAGAATTTAAATGGTGAATTAAACAGATGATGATCAGAGCGGTGGTCAAAGGTTGATGCAGCTGTCACCTCACAGCACCCCCATGTTCAGGATTCATTGTTGAAGAGAGAAATTCATCCCATTTGATTCTGGAATTTATTTTATGTATTTATAAAAGCAGTTGTCTGATTTTTTTTAAATTTTATTTTATTTCATATAGTTTAATTATTGTAAGGGTAAAATTTGAAAGAGTGGACAGATGTCAAAAGTCCCGATGATCTCCTGAAGCTCCTGATTAGACATTAGTTCAAATGATCCCACTTGTACCTTCATAGCTGTATAATTGAGCTGTCCTTCGCCCCTCAGGTCTCTCTTGTGTTCCTCATCAGTGGTCTGATCATCCTGGGCTACTCTTCTTCCATCAGTGGCCAGTGCACTTACCAGGCGGTGGTCAAGCACGTGTGCGGGCCAGCCATCGGCCAGCTGTGTGAGATCTGCTTCGTCTTCAACCTCTTCATGATCGGGGTGGCCTTCCTGGTTATCGTGGACGATCAGCTGGAGAAATGTGAGTGTGCGAACTGCAGAACCGTGAAAACGCTATCTTCTATTTGTAAAATCCTAAACTATTGATTATCTTGTATTTTTCTATGCTCTATGTCACTTTATGTTTCCACAGTCATTATGAATGTGGAAATGTAAATATTGCAGATAACTAAATAGCCAGAAGCGGCAGCTCCCACTGTGAGCTATTGTGCAGAAACACACATGCAAGCAGCCTGGAAATGAAAACGAACTCCAATCATAGCTAAAATGAAGCTGGATGAGACCCTAAATCCCGAGAGTTGCCTTCTGGTACCAGAAATGTCACAATGTGTTTGACATGCTGGGCTCAGCTTCGCCCTCTAGCGGTGGAAAAATATTGCATATTGTCCCTTTAAGGCGATATGGGGAAACTCCAACCTTGACTGGTTGTTCAAGGAAAGAACGTAACACACCTGGTCGTTGATGCACATTTGTTTGCTTTTGTCCCCTCTTGTGCGCTAGTGTGCGGCTCCCTGTACGAGGTGCTGACCGGGTTGCCAGAGTCGGAGATGCCGTACCACTTCTACACGGACCAGCGCTTCGCTCTGGTGCTCCTCTGCCTCTTCCTCATCCTGCCGCTGTCCATCCCCAAAGAGATCAGCATCCAGAAGTACATCAGGTTAGCTCCGCGCTGCTCGTATGCACGGCTGCTGTTTGCCCCGTGTGGTTTACAAGTACGATTCTTCTGCTAATGGGATCTGCTGAAGATTTCTGGGCGTTGTCGCAACCTACCTGGTTTCTCTGTATAGATTTAGTTTGAAGGGCAGCGAAACCTTCGGAACAAAAGACACACAGGCTATTGGCCTGTTTTGCTGGCAACCTTTTTCCATTGGATTGCTCAGATTTAGATATTAGGTGTCGCACTGGTAAATACTGAGTCTGTACGTCCAAATACAAAACTTATTCACTTATCTGTGCAGACTGTACATACATGTACGAGGTAACCCGGTGGTCAGTGTGACCTCCCCAGCAGTTGCACTAAACAGTCCCCAGTCCTGGCCTGAACTGTGTATGAAAATGTCCCTCGTGTCTCTGTTGTCCTCGCAGCGTCCTCGGCACCCTGGCTGCCACCTACATGACCGTTGCCATTGTGGTCCGATACCACACCGCTCCGCCTGTTCTGGTTCGCATCACGCCTCTCCGCAGCACTGGGTATGTGTGTGTGTGTGTGTGTGTGTGTGTGTGTGTCTGTGTGCGCGCGCAAAGTGAGTCCAATCTATCTGCTCCGCTGGCCCAAATAAGTGGCCCGAGTCAAAGGTAGCGGCTGGAGCCCCCGCGGGTATCTCACCAGAGAGAGGAATTGCTTGGGCTCAGTCAGTGAGATATAAAGCAACAGTTCCATCAAGAGATTTAAAAGCAGGGGGGAAATATTGGGCAAACCATTTCTCGGGCATGTTTTCGGGGGGCCCACCTGTACTGCCAGTGAGAGGTTCCACATTCCAAGTTTGTCTTCAACTTCCACGTTTCTGATGCAAAAGCCGTTGTTGGAAAACACGTTTTGAGGGGTTACAGTGAAAAGCCGTGGCAAGTACTGGCAAGTTGCAAGAAATTAGAAGAAAGAAATTAGAAGTTGTTACAAAAGTAGGCTCAGACTCTATTTGAGACCCGGTGCATTGTGGGAGGGCAGAGAAGCCATCTAGCCACCTTGCTCAATACTTCTGCTACTTCTCATAATAATAATGATAATGATAATGATAATGATAATGATAATAATAAATTCATTTGAATACAGAAATTCATATTCAACTCATGCCCAAAAATTTGAATTTGTGTTTATAGTTGAAAACTCGTAGCCGTGGAAATAAGACTTATTTTCATACATATTGGCCATCATGAGCTTTGAATTCATACTTGAATAAAAACTCAGTGTTACCGACCTCATTCAGCGTCTCCTCGCAGAAAAGAAAACAAATCAAGACTCCCCTTCCTCCCCAAACCCTCAATTTTCAAAATGGGATGCCAAAAGAACCGGCAGCTGGATGAATCACGCCGGAAAGTAATTTTTCTGTGTCTATTTGCTCAGCAGGCTATATTTACCATCGTCGTCTGGCTCAGACTGACTCAGGTGTATCACGGCCCTTCGAGCCTTCCCAGCTCCGCCACAGAAATACTAATGCCGAGTCGCACTTGTTTTTTTGTTTTTTAAATAAAGTTTTTCAGTTTTTGGACCTTTTATTGTAGTAAATTCGCCGTCACTGCCGTGGTAAAAGTGGGAGAGCAGAACCGGAGCTGTAAGTGGTCTTTGAATGCAGCGGCAGGCAGCGAGAATCAAAGCACTCCAGTCAGAGAGTGATCCTTACCTTGGCTGCTCCCGCCAGCAGCGCTCCTGTGACTGACACACGAGTGCTTCCCCCTAATAACAGTTCCGTGTCAACGTCGACTTTTCACGGTAATGGGAATTCTGAGAACTTTTGCCTTTTTTTTTTTTTTTTGTCTCTTTGTGTGCAGAATGGGTTCCTGGGCCTCCATGTTCAGCGTCATCCCCACCATCTGCTTTGGATTCCAAGTGAGTGTCGCCCAGTCTAAAGTTCAGACACACCTTCTCATGCAATTCCTTTTTTTCTTTTTTTTTTTTAATCAGTCCAACTTTCTGCACCGCAGATAGATACTGAAGACATCAAATATACGAGCAAGATATATGTAATCATGCAGCACTGTAAATATGCCTTTTTATGAAAGGTGGCTATTTGGAAGAATTTAAATCTAAAACATGTTTGAGTTATTTTACACTTTCATTGTTTCCGACAGAATTCCATGCGTGTTCACACGTAGCTTTGATGCCTTCAGTGAGAAACTGCGAGGTCAATAGTCATGAGAATGAAAGGAAAGACATTAAATTCTTCGGGTGTTTCCAAACTTTTGACTGGTAGCGTAAATAGATAAGATAAGATTTCCTTTATTAGTCCCACAGTGGGGAAATTTCCATCATTACAGCAGCAAGGTGGATAGTGACACACAATAAAAAGCACTGCAAACAAGTAGATGTAAATCAGAAATGGAAATTAAATGGTAGAAAAAGAAGAAAAAATAGATTTAGATTTTTAGCTTTTTGAGAAAATATGAGACCCCCTTAAATTTTGGCTCCCACCGGATTTTGCACGCTGGTTCCAAAGTTTACGAGTAGATATAAATATGTGTTTTCTTACTACGCTGCATTATATTGTGTTTTTGCTATATTGAAGGCGTTGAGGCCGATGGATGTCTCAGCTGCGCTCGCTTCAGTGTCATTTACACGATGCAGCAAGCGTGAAGACACGCCTGTCAGCTGTTCAGAGATCACACACACACACACACACCATGGCATTGCCTTTTGTCATCACCCTGCGCTATTAAAAAAAAGTAATGTTTTAATTTCCGAGTCTGGAGTCGGATTTATGTTTTCTCAAATTGATGTCATCTAATCGTGTTTCCGGCTGGCGGTGACGCAAGCTGCCGAGCTGTGGCATTCAATCTTTTTAGCCCATTTGTTCAGCTCGCTTCAAAGCAGTTGCTTGATAGTGCCTTTTGTTGTGTGTGTATGTTTGAATCCTTTTCACTTTACAGCCACGTAGGGAAGAAAAAAGTAGAGTCCAGTCAGTCGTCCACTGCAAAGTCCAAGCACTGCAAAGAATGAAGTTTATTAAAGAAACCGTGAAAGCTGCCTTGCGTTACAACAGAAAGGTTGTGTTTTTTTTTTTTTGCGTCTTTTCTGATCAACCCTGGGGGACCTTGACAAGTTCCTTGTATAATCAGCCGTCACCATGGGAATCCCACAGCGGCGTGACTCTTAGTTACCAAGGTAACCCATCGAGGATATTGGTAAGCTGTAATAAAAGAAAAATGGGGTGGACCGAAGCGCCGCGCGCACGGCGCGACTGACTTCCCTGTGGAGTGTGAGTGCGTGGCACGAGGTGGAGAAGGGAGCTGATGAGGGCCTTGAAGGAGCGCAGGGAGGGAAGGAGAGCCACAGGAGAGAAGCGAGTGGTCGCCGCTGGGCGGTGTTGGGGAAAGTTCACTTTCTACTTGGACTAATTCAGTTCGTAGTTCATACTTTGAGATTTTAAACGAAGTTCGGGGTTCCAAAAATGACGTAGTTCATAGTTTTTTTTATTTTTTTTTTAGTATGTTCGTTGCAAGATATTATTTTTCTAAATGACTGCCCATTGTTGTCAGGTTTAACACTGAAACTGTGCGACAGATTTCATCTTTGTTTCAGATCTTGAATCCTCATCAATTCATCATTCTGGCATTGTTAGTTTAATATTTTTGCTGCCCAGCCAGCTCACACGAATGGAAGTAATGCTGCGTCGAGTGGGGATAACTACGGTGGCTGAGGGGTGCAAACAGTGCACTGCTAACAGTGATTTTTGCCACCAGAATCACCAGTTTTGGAATTCACAGCCTGTCTGTTAAGCTGTGAGCTCCGGCCAAGTGCCTTGGTGCTTTTATCCAATGGACTTACAAGAATCATGGTCTGTTGCAAGAATTGAACCAGTGACCTCTGGTCTGCCAGTCTAGCTCTTACTCTCTGAGCTATTTGTCCCGTATGCAGGACCTACAAATCTCAATGTGCAAATCTCATATGCAAAATCTCAATATGTCAGATCACTGAAATGTCAACGTACTGTAGTATGTTGTTTTCTTTTGGAGGAAATTTTTATTTTTTTTTACTTAGCCCGAAACAAAATGATAGTGCTATGATAGTTAACCTGAGGACAGATGCAAAATCTCAACATGTCTGAAAATTGAAAAAAATGACATAAAATGTCGTTTCTTTTGTGGAGCAAAAAAAAAAAAATCTTTAATCAGCCCGAAAATCACCGAAATGACCATCTTATTATAGTTTAGCATGAGACCGACTGGTCGAATGTGAAATCTCAAAATGTTTGAAAAATCACTGAGTCCGTTCCAGGCTTTGTGTTTTTAAAGGCGTCGTATTTGCTGTCCGGTCTTTGAAGAGCTGTAAAGTGAAAGCGGTGTGTTTTTTTTCGTGAAAAGAGCTGAGGGAGAGGCGGAGTTCACACTGTGCCACTCACGCCCATCCCGTGTGTGTTTCGCTCCAGTGCCATGAAGCCTCCATCGCCATCTACAGCAGCATGGAGAACCAGCGGCTCTCCCACTGGGTCTTCATCTCCGTCGTCTCCATGGTGATCTGCCTCGTCATCTACTCACTCACAGGTTGCTTCCGCCACTTGCATCATATTTAGAAACAGAAGCCACCATGTGGAAATTCTATTCCTACGTAGTGGTGTTACAGCATGTTGTAGTTTATTTATTTGATGTGCTTTTTAGCAGTATTTTAAAATTGTAATGAATTGAAACCAATTACTGTTCATTAACTTCGTTAAAATGAAGTTAAACGATGGACAGCTGTGGGCTGAAGCTCTTAGGTTTTCTGGCTTAGGGACCGCACCTGTGAGCAATGAGTGTTTACTGGTCATTCAGCCAAGATGCTGCCTGGTTATTATCATCGGGTTCCACCTGTCTTTGGATGGAGACACTGACCGTCAGTGATCTGGCGTTAGAACTCGTAGTTTTATGTCCCTGGTTTTATGGACTCTTGCGACTCTTATCATTACTTACCAGTATTGCTACCACCACTACTATCACTACCAGTAATACTACCCCACTACAACGACTGCCAATACTACTACTATCACTACTACTACCGCTACTTTCAACTATAAAACTCGAACAGTAATGAAAATTGAGCTTGAAGGTTTTCCACAGAGTTGATTTACCCTCTCCAGTGTACACAGAGTCCTGCGACCTTGTCGTCTTTCTGCAGGGGTTTACGGCTACTTGACGTTTGGAAAGGATGTGGAGGCCGATGTTCTCATGTCGTACAGCGGCGACGACATCCTGATGCTAATCGCCAGGCTGCTGTTTGGAATCTCCATCATCACCATCTACCCCATCATCGTGCTGCTGGGCAGGTCCTGACACAAAGCGTAATTGTGTTGTTTACGGCAAAGTACTCTGATACTCCAGATTAATATTTCATGCACTTTCTGCGCTCTGAATTATTGGGCAATTTGTGCGCACAATTCTTATTCCCTAACCGTGCACAACTGCTAAGTGGTTTCGGTTTCAACTGTGAAATCTTAAGATTTATCCGGAGAAAATCCCTTTTACGTCATTTTCTGCTAATCCGAATATATGACCGTAGGGTTCAGTTATGACAAAGCAAGAAGATACAAATTAAAAAATAGCTTTTTATTAAAAGAGTTTAGAGTTCCAGTCGACCCACTGTCCACCTGTTCCTCCAAACCAGGTCAGTGATCCAGGAGCCGCTGCTGAGCTGGTGGCGAAGGTGTGGCGGCAGGGGGGCGCCGGAGCTTGAGAACCGCAGCCGCTACGCGCTGACGGTGCTGTGGCTCATAGCCACGCTGGTCATCGCCATGTTTCTCCCAGACATCAGCAAGGTCATCAGTGTCATCGGAGGCATCAGCGCCTTCTTCATTTTCATCTTCCCAGGTGAGAGTTCGGCGCGCTCGGCGATACCGTCCGTTTTCTCCCTGAACTTGACTTCTGCCTCTGAGACTCTGCCTCGCTCTGTTGCCTAGGACTCTGTTTGGTGTTTGCCATGCAGTCTGAGCCAGTGTTGTGGAGGACCAGGTGAGGAGAACCTTTCCATCACAACGATGAATCACCATCTGTGTTTGCCCTATGGGGAATAGTGATGGTGGGTGGATGGGTTCATGCCAATCATGGTGTGACTAGCATGAACTCATGTGGAGCGCGCAGAGCTGCTATTAAAAGCCGTTGACTTAATTGCAGTGTGGATTAAAAGTGTCATTTTCAGATGACTCACTTGGAAGTCACATCTTCGACTGGGTGGCTTCTGGGCTTCCTGCAGTGCTCTTAAAATCTGATTGCATTGGAGTTCACAGGATTCATACTGTGATGAAACCCTAAATTTGATTATCGCGTCTGTCCAGTTGCACTTGTTGGTCTACTGTAAATAATGTCTTTTTACCTCTGCAGCAATGAGGGGTGATCTTAGGAGGCTATGGTCCATGTAGGTCTCTATCTGGCACAGGCAAAAGGCTCGACAACCAGCCACCTCTTCATCTCACTAGATCCTGGAGCTTGACTTGAGCCGTTTGCTTGTCCTTGTCTTCTCCAGAGTGGTCCTCACAGTGTGGGGAGCGGTGACGGTGCTCTGTGGAGCCTTCATCTTTGGCCAGAGCACCACCGTGGCTGTGATGCAGATCCTGGGGTCGATCTGACGGCTTCTCCTCAACCTACCTGACTGATCCGCAGCTTCTGTTCAGATGTCATTTTACCTTAACGTACATTCCACTCCAAATGTTCAAATATGGAATGAAATATTCAATATTCTGTGCTAAACAGTGGTTTAGTAACTGTAAAATCTCACACAGTGCACACTGGGAGGAGCCACAGGTGAGAGGGATGGGAAATATATACCCGTCTCTGCTAAATATTTTTGTAAATATATCTTGTTCTTTCTATTAAATGTGTTTTGTGTCTTTCAAGAGTCCAGCATTCAAATTTCCAAGGGGTATCTCGTGACATGAGGTCAAAAGAATGTTAATGCTGAGACCATGAAAAACCTGAATAAAACTTTTATATGAACCTTATATCAAACTTGCAGCTGTTTTGTGCCACTTACTGTACCAGTCAGCAAGCCACACCACAGTAGTTTTGAGTTCTCACCTTTCCAGTCATTCAGTCGGCATACAACTCCTATCAAATATCTTCACTATTCTAGACTATTCTATTCTCACTTCAGAATCATTATTACAACACTGCGAACGTTACCATTTAAATCATTCAACAAGAGCTTTTTATTTTATATATATATATATATTCTGAAAAAAAAAAAAATCAAAGAACATTTACAGTTTCTTGTTGCAGTAAAAAATGCTGTGACAACAGCACAAGTTCGAAAAAACAAAAAAAAGGAAAACATGACAATCTAAATTAAGTCAACCGACGCTTGAAGGCTACCGTTCTGTTACGGACAAAATCTTTAATGTTTTGAGGCGTCCTGTTCTGCAGGGCTAGACGTTCACTGGTTTTGCATGCCTCACACTCCCCTCGCGTTACAGAGTAACCTTTTTCAATGTGGGAGCTGAAGTGTCTCATCACAGCGCTGATTTCCGTAGCAGTCCATCGTCTTTTGCCACTAGCGTGTGTACGTTTGCCAGCCACTGAAAAACATACAAGTAAACACAACTGTTTGTTAGCATGGCCACAGTGCTCAGTGTTACTACTCAAAGCTATAAAGGTATTGCCTGAAACCAACTGATGTCAACTGGGATCATAAAGTCTCCTGGCAATCCCCTGCAATCAATACTTTTTGTATCCAGAGTGAGGAAATGTGGCTATTGTGACTGTGTGTATATGTATATATGTATTGTGGTATTGTTAAACAAGCAAGCAGTCTAGTTCTAGTTCTATGTTAGAGTGTTGATTGAACCCACCTGGATGAAAGCCGCTACAATCATACCCGTGGCAAAAAAAAAACCAAACCCCACCCACAACCAGCCTGAAGGACTACTGTACCACCCTCATGAAAAACATCACTCTGTGAATAACAATCATATGTGATACACAATCAACTGAGTATTAATCAACCGGTGCACTATAATTACTCTTTAAATATCCAACCATCCAGTGCATTTTTATTTTTTTTTTTTTACATCTCTTTCTGTATCTGTCCCTCTCTGCCCATGTGTCTGTATGTCTCTATATTTTCTATTACTTCTTTTTAGTTTGACATTCAAAATACATTACCTCCAACTTCATCAGAAGAATCTATCTCAATTGTTATTTCAGCAGCAGGGCTCTTCCCATCTTTACTCTCATCCTCATCTTCCTCATCATCATCATCATCATCATCATCTGTGAAATCTGGACAAAGAAGGAAAATTATAATTTGCACTTTCAGTTTAATGGAAACAACCTTACATTTCACATACTTAAAAAATGTCTGGATTCTGCAAATCATGTAGCAATGGGTCAAATGGAGTGTACCCGACTGATTGCAGAAATGATCAGATTCTATAGAGGCCAAACAGATACTCACAATCCATTGGCAGTTTGTAACCTACTGTTTGCAGTCTTCCCCAAACCGTTGCCACAAAGATGAAAGTGTACTGTGACAGCACGTTTTTTTTAAGAGTCTACATTTGGAGGTCCGCACTGTCTCTTTTTCCACTTAGACTGCATTGTGCAAAAGCACAATGTGTTCTGGGTTTTAATTGTTTTGCTGCGTTATCAGAGGAGGGCAGAAAAGTTGGATTCACTGCCACGCATGTGTGTGTGTGGCTACAGCAGAGTGTTTTGAACAGGCGGAAACAGACAAACCCAACTTCAAAAACAAAGACAAAACACAAAACTTTAAAGGAAAGTGTGTCAGAATGGCCGGCCAGAGCTCAGTTAAGGGAACGCGCCAGGCTCATTCCCACTGACATTAGCGGAGCAGAGTGTTGTGTTTCATGTTTGTGCAAGGGGGAAGAGGTCATAGGAGTCACTAGCACTTTAACCATTGAGCCAGTTCATATTGAAAACTAAATGAAAAGGAAAAGAAAATGACTTTTCCATAGCCATTTGGTGGTTTCAGCCATTTCAGAAAGTCTACTGCCATGAACATGCTTTACTGTAAAAAAAAAAAAACACGTGTAAGATAATTGCTATAAAAAATAATATAGGGACTCACAAATTGTCATTACAGCCCAAGTGATGGAAAATGCCTGTAAAGAAGTTGGCATTCTAACAGTCTTTCCATTAAAACAATTAGTCTCAATGGAAGGACAACAAATGTGCAACATTGTGCATCAAACCCCGTGAGAACATACGTACCTCCAACGTCATCGAGAGATTTTCCCTGTAGTTCGTGCAGCTTTCCCTTTTCCAGAGCAAGAAGTAACTTTGAAATTTTTGCTCTTTGTTCGGTGGGCTCAGACTGCCAGCAGAGTCGCCTTTGCACAGGTATCTCCTGTCCCAAAAATTTAGAAAGCTGATCCAGTTCATTGTCCCGGAAGCTAAGGATTTGAGAGGCGATTGCCACTTCCTTGCGCATTTGAGCAGATTGCAAATAATCCGATATCTTCGCTCCACACTCGTCTGCAAACAGTATGAGACTCTGATGTCCACTGAAGTAGGTCAGGTATTCTGGTATGGCAAACAAGTATTCATTTTCATCTGGCACACCACATTTCTGTCTTTTACCAATTATCAGATTGAGTGCATTGACCATTTCAGGTGTTAAAAGCACAGCTACCTCTCTCCCCGCCTTCCCTTTCAGTCCAACCCGCAGAAAATAGCGGCACAGCTTCTGCTCATACTCCGAGAGTCCCACTTCAAGTTTGTTTGGGCACTCTCGCTCCAGAAAATTCCGCAGCTTCATTTTAGAGACCTTGCCGACACGTCTTCTGTTAAGGAGGATTATCTTGGTCAGTGTTGTTCTTGCAAGACTGGAATAGTTCTGTGCTGTTGCCTGCTCCTTCAGTGCTGTTGTTGCCGCTTCTGCTTTTTTGTCCAGATGTGTGTAAAGTTTCCCAATGTCTTCAATGGAGGGTAGTTCAACAGGTTTGTCGGTAGTTTGGTGAGTTTGTTGTCTTGCAAGACTGGAACAGTTCTGTGCCGATGTCTGGTCCTCCAGTGCTGCCGTTGCTGACTCTGCTTTCTTGTCCAGATGCGTGTTAAGTCCCCCAATGTCTTCAGTGGGTGGTAGTTTGCTAGGATTGTTGTCTTTCAGATCACTTGCAGTGCTCAAGGCGCTGTGTGAAATGTACTCTGACCACTTTGCTTGATAAAGCTTCTTGAACTCTGTAGTGCTTTTAATGAGATCCTCGTCTCCAGTGAGGACAGCTTGACACTGAACAATGTCACTCACTTCAAACAGGGACTGTCCAATTCTCAATGCAAGGCTTGTAATTTCGGCAGATTCCTCAGTGGCGTCAAATCCAGTGATCTCTTTCACTACCTTTACCACGTTGAGGAAATTTCCAGGTTTTACAGCATCCCCTAAGGTTAGGATTGAAGATGTTTTGCGCATGGTCAGCAAGAACCTACCAAGGTCGAGGATTTTTTGGCGGATGTAGTCGTGCTTTGCAGGGTCATGTCCATGTAGACTGTATAGAGATTTGGAAAATCGGTCAAGACAAAAGTCACTGCTGAGTGCACGTGCAATGTCATCGTCATGCATGTGGCCCAAAATCTTCAGCAACCCGTTCTCGCCAACAGCGTTTGAACATGCTGACGTGACCACTGATTCGAGGGAAAGCTCTGGTTGTCTGCCTTGGTGTTCAGTCTCCTTTGGCTTAGATGGGCACTTTGCCATATGATTTCTTAGCCTGGTTTGCAAATACATTCCTTTACAGTGGATGCAGTAGTTATACTTTTTATCTGTACCGTGAGCGCTACTCTTTACATTAAGTGAGTCGCCGTGCGTTTTCAGAACTTCATTGTTCTTCAACTTCAAGTTGCCCCTGTTCCGAAGTTTCTCGAGCAACTTCTTCCTCTGTCTTGAGCCTTCAGGGAGACTGAAAGCCTGCGCTACTTCAGCGTCTTCATTTATGTGGGTTTTGAGATGACAACTTATTTTGGAATACTCTCTCTGGCACAAAAAGCAGATGTTTGCTTTTTGTGCTCCTAGAGTGGTTGATTGGACTGTGGAGTTACTCTGGTCCATGCTATTACCCATACGCGATTCTTTAGCAGCCACACGTTTTGACTTTGCCAAGCTGTCGGTTGATTTATCATCGTTGTGGGTGTCTGAGTCTGGAACATATAGTGGATCACTGATTTCATCATCCGTTTCTTCCTCTTCACTGATTTCAGATTCACCCTGATTAAGAAGACCCCACAGAAAACAGGGTCAAACAATTGGCAGACAAACAGTAACAAGTACACCTAAGCCCTACACAAGCACTACATGATAACTGGCAAAAGATATCTGGCTGCTGTTCTCGCTGTTGCAATAAGCCGTTTAAGCAAAACATCTCTATATAAAACGTCTGTTTTGGTCCATCATTTTTATTTATCAATTTTAATTTTTAGAGTAACAGAGGAGTGCCTTGTTTCATTTGATGAATAAGAAATATATACTTATACTACAACCTATGACGTACCAGATTTTACGATGTATCATTTTGATGCTAAGGGAGTTTTACGATACTGGTTTGACATTATATGCCAATTGAGAACTACGGTATGTCACTTGACAAAAAGAATCACAATGTCAGAAAGACATTTTTGTTAGGGGCTGTCCTTTTATTTCAGTTCTAAGTTGTTCTATAGATGTCATAAATACTTCGTACAAAGCCATTTCCAAATGTGTTAAAAAAAATATTACACTTACCCAGAACTTTCGTCTTTTTCCTTTAGTCAAAAAGCTGCGTGCATGCCCTGCTGTAATGCGTTCCGTTAAAACAAATATTGTTTCATGAGGAAAAAAAAAAAAAAAATACACAAAATTAAAGAATATGCGCCTAATTGAAATAACAATTTCATTATTTCTATCTTTTGCTGCATATATTTTAATGGACTCAATGGATAATTTATTACCTTTTCCTCTTCTCCTCTACCATTAATTCTCACTATTGTGTTCTATCGTGTTGGTTGCTCATACATGCTTAACCACACACTCACTGCACACACTGCCTGATTCAAAATAGGAGCCATGGTCAAAAACACTGCTTTTTTTTTTTTTTTTTAGCAGTATAATAGAAGCAGCAGTGCTTGCATTGGCGCTCATAATTAGGGAAAATATTTTATAGTTTAAATTCCCAGAGGAGTTGATATTTTTCATACAGTCAAGACTAAAACATTCTAGCAGAAAATAACATTGTATTCCTTGCTTACTTAATCTTTACATCATATTTCATATTTGACAAGAAACAAGTTTTGTTACCATCATCACCACTGCATGGCCTCTTGGCTTCCTGCTGGGGTCCAGCCCTTATTCCCTACAGGAAATTAACTAATAAGTCAATGCAACCGGAACCAAGACCTTAAACAACTAAAAACAAACCACAGTATACCTTAATACATTTTTTTTTTTTAAAAGTTTTACAGGAGCTTCTTTTTGTTTTGTTCACTCGGTTTGTTCACACAAATAATCAACAAAACGCGTGACGTCGAATTTCTTTCTTTGGAAAGTCACTTTTGGACGTCCATTTCAGTCCACCCCACTACACCTTGGACGTCAGATCATGTCTATAATGGGTCAGTCCACGACCATTTCTGAACAGCTATTCGAAGTCCAACCCATCTTGAACGTCATATTGCCGTTTTAACATTTGACCTTTGAACTTAGTGCATTTTTGGATACGGATTTGGTGTCTATGACAGAATTCACATGGTCACACCCATGGTCTGTACTGACAACATCCATGAGTTGGCTCGGCCAATCCGGTGAAACTGACCGGAAGTAAACAAGCCGCCATTACTGGAGTGCTGCACCTTCACCTCCCTGATAGTAAATTCAACTCTTCATCGCTATCCTCTCATATTTCTTTCTTTAATTAATGATGAGGAGTGGAAATACTTGCACCGTAGTCAACTATGCTAATAGTAGCATAATAATTAAACTGAGGGAGAAGAAGGAATGCAAAATACGTCTTTAATGCAAGAAAAATGCCGGTGTCGTGTCTCTACTGGTGAAGGCAATATGTTTAATCTAGATGGTTGCGCATACTCATACACTCACTGATATAAACATGCATAATCATTTAATCATTGATTTAAATATGTTTAAACCAGTCAGTTTACCCATGCACAAGATGGGCTAAGTATGCATAACATGCTATGGAAGTTTTGTGCAGACTCATGTGATACCTACGAGAAGACCCAGGAACACACCCCTCATAAAACAGTGACCTAAGGACACTGGTACCAGGGAGGAGAGAGGATCCGGCAACTCTCTGCCAAATAAGACAGTGTTTGCTGCTGCATGAAGAGCTAGTTTCCTTCCTATCTCTAAACACTGGGTTGGGGGGAATAAACAGCAGTCTGACTTCTTGCCCTGACGACACACTGTTGATGCTAGGTCTAGAACTCGACCCAGAGGCAGAGCTCTTGTATCCTGCATGAATTCGTTTACTAAAGACATACTGAAAGCGGGATCATTCTCTTAAAGATTCTTCATTCAACGAACGCGCAGATCGTAAGCACGACGCCAGAAGATAAAGCGATCCAACACTGGTTTTCCCATTTAACTGGTTTGCTTGCCGAAAAGTTGCAGATTCGACACGAGTTCACAAACATGCACAGCATATTACGGGCGATTTTTTTTTTTTTTTTTTTTTTTTAAAAAAGTCGCAGCCCACATCTACCACAGTACTACCTACTAGTGACATAAAAAATAAGATAAAGAAAATGTGAAATAAACATGTTAAAACGCTGTGAATGTTTGTGAATTTGTGTCGAATCTGCTGACGGCGGCGCATCACATCTGCAGCTGTTCGGTAAAGAAACTAGTTAAATCACAAACCAGAAGGGACACAACGGTCTGTTGCTATACAGAGAACGAACAAACGAACGAATTAAGCTTTAATTCACACGCTACAAAGGTACAGTGGAACGTTACAATGTATGTTGCTCACATAAGGTTTCGGCATAGTAAGTTTTCCCTACTTAAAGCTGTCATTATCGTACGTTAAGTCAGCGAAAGTGTCACTGTAACAGCCCTTCGCTAGCTAAAGTAAGCTAGCGAACCAACTGAATGGAATTGTGTACCCATTTCTCAACTTAAAACCTATTTATCTCCGCTCGTTGCGAGCTTATATGAATAGGTCGAAGTAACTGGAGGCCACTGTCTAACATCAACCAGCCAACTAGTTAATTAGTTATACGTCGTAGTTGTGGCGGCGTCGACTCCTGCTGTTTTCGACCACTTGGCGTTTTGACGGTTTCTGGCTGTTATTGGAATGCTTCAAACGAGCCTCCTGTGGGTTTGCAATGTGTTTATACATTAAAGCAACGCAAACCTGGTTTATAGACAAAAGTCACTTAAAGTCAGCTATGGCGATCAAACCATCGTTTATGGACAGAAAATATAAAATACATATGATTTACTTTATTCTCCGACTCGTCCCTTGGCTGCAGCCTTCGTGACGTTCGCCTCCCGCCAGTCTCCATCGCCCAGATGATGATTCTCCCCGGCGCGTCGGAACTATATGACGTAGCGCGGGACTTTGTGTGTCGTATCGCGGTAATGTGTGCGAAGAATTCCACTATCGTGTGTGTGTGTGTGGATTGTTACTCAAGGCACCAAAAGTATGAATGAACACATGCAATAAATATTAAACAAAAAAAAAAGTGTGAAATAACTCAAACAGGTTTTATATTTTAGTTGATCTGCAATAGCCACGCTTCATATAAAATATATATAAAATAACATATTTTAGGTATTGAACTTTTTTTTTTTTTTTCTTTGCCACATTAATCCACATATCTTGGTCATGTGTTTGATTTCTTCAGTATGTATCTACAGTTTAGAAAGTAGTAAAGATAAAGAAGACAGGTGTGTCCAAATTTACACACCGGGAGCGAATTTGCTAGGCGAATGATTCGCGCTATTTTAAAACCTATTGAAGTCAACGGCACTGTACACACCGGCAGCGAATGTTCGCGGAGCAGAAAAAGCGACGGATATTTTTTCGCTCCTGTGTCGAATTATTTGCAGGCGAAAAGGCAAATACTGGACTTCTGACCTGTCAAAAATGATGTTGGATGGTCGATGACATCACATCAACGCGTCAACGATGCTTCTCTCCCTCTGCAAACGTGGAGCCAGTTGACGGAGCACTCGTCCAAATGTCCATCTAGCTGGTCAGCAGTTTGAACACTTTGCTTCAGAGTCGTGTTGGTGAAGCCTCAATGACTGGAAGATAATAAAGTGCTGACTTTTGGAGAACGTCATCACCTTGAAGCAATGTATGGAAACCTGTGCAGCTTGGGATAGTGCATCTTTCAGCATCAATGAACTTAACAGATATGTATGCCAGTTCAATTTGCACAGCAGACACAGTCTTCAATCTGTACGGTTCTGTCTGCAATGAAATACTGTCACGATGAGACAGATTCTGGTGTCCCCGTCTTTTTGACTGCTGGTCCAGTTCTAATTGGATGCTAGGAGGTGGTTTGAATGTGGAAATTCCCTTCTGTAGTGGCTGTCTGTTTGTGTTTGACTGTTGTTCAGTAACAGAACTTTGCGACATAATCCCATTAGTGTGGTGGGTAGTCCCACGACTTGATATTGTCCCATACCAGAGCTGTTGGTCTGTTCTTACTGAATCCTTTTGGAATGTCTCTGCCCTCTACCAGCTCAAGTTGTGCAAGGCTAGTGTCTAGACTCAGAACTGTCTGTGTCCCATGAAGCACAATGTCCCAGGTGAACCCAAATACTTCTATTCTTTTTCTTTTTTGATTCAACCATCGCCAGGACATCATCACTTGAGGATGTAGTCGACTCCATTGTTTCTCCTTCGGTGCGACAGAAAGAGCCACAAAGTTCAGTCGCTTAGCGAATGTCAGACGCATATTTGTGTCGCTGCTTGTGTGTGTAGAAAAAAAAAATCGCTGGTGAAACATTTGCCTTTTCGCGTCGCTTTTTCGCGTCGCGTCGCCTTTTGCCCGGTGTGTAAGGACCTTTAGTGTACATTTTCAGAAAACATCAATCAACTAAATGAAGCACTTGGCAGAAAAAAATAAATATCTGGGAAAAATTAAAAGATTACTTTATTATAGCATAGGGTAATGACAAAAAGTAATGCCATGTGTGTGTGTACAAGTGAACACACACATCATAACTATCATATATTCAATAATAACGCTTTAAATTGATTAAATCGATAGACCAACGGCATCATTAGCCGGTTTTGTAACCACATATGGCTACGGCACGTGCACACACCGGCCATGGGACAATCATTTGCATGAATCAGGTCTCACTGGGTCCCTGATACAGTTGATCAATCAAAGTGAGGGCAAATGTAATTAACTAGGTAGCTACAATAGGTCAGGGAGTACTTTAGGGGAACAGGCAACACAAAACAACATCTACATTCGGCATCCATACACAATAGAACACTACAAATCCCATAAGGAGTATCCATAGCAACATTTGTGCTGCATGGACGTGTCCTGCCGGAAGATGTGACTCCGGACGCAGCAGAAAATCCACCACGGCCGATGACTAAGAAGAAGCTAAAGCGAATCCTATGCTCTTTAGTGTACACATTTATCGACTGCTTGCTGTTTTGCATTAAACACCAGGAGGAATAAAAGAACCGCAGACTTGTCAGTTTTATACTTTATTGAATTGCATCACTCTACATTGTCTAGAATTTCAACAAGATATATTCTTAAAGACCAAATATAGTAATACTTGCATCCCTGCAATGAGTCTCTACATGTCAGAAGAGAAAGCCTTTTTTTTTTTTTTTTTTTTTACTGGAACATACATTAAAGAATTAATATTTCATTTAACATTGCCATAAAAGTGAATGCTCATTCCTGTATGCCATTTTCTAGTCATATATGTATATATTCAATATAATATATTTTAGTCTCTGTCTCCTTTGTAGGAATACTAGAAAAGAAAACATAAGAAATGCACAAAACCCATTGAAGAGTAGCATGGCCTAATACTACAGCAAAGAAGTTACTGGACATTCAGTTGACATGCACTCATTTGAAAGGATAGAAAAGAACAAAGTCATACAAAGAAAGAGTTACGATCTGATTGGTTGGTTGGGATCCTGGTGAAACGCCTCCATCCCGCCATGACTTGTATATTCTCCTCCTATAACGTTTCTTTCAGAGGCACAACTCTCTCACTGTATGATATAGCACAGGTGGCACTGAGGAGAGGAGGAGGGGAGGAGGAGGAGGAGGAGGAGGAGGAGGAAAAAAAAAAAAAAAAAACAGGCTGCGCGGTCGAGGGCCATTCAGGAATGTATCAAGAGGAAACAGCATTGGCGTTTCTGACAGGGCATTCGATATCTACGTCTGATACGCAACCCAATCGGGCCGGGCCACAGTAAATTGGGAGCAAACCTCTTTCAGAGTATCTGGGCTGCACACAGCCAGGTGTCAGTTTGGCATTTCACTGACCTGATGAGCGTCAGACTATGGCTTTGTGCCTCATACGGAGGCTCTATCTTTTAATGCTAGCTCTGACGCTGGAATGAAAGGTTAAAGGTTATCTAGACAAGTCTCACTGCAGCTTAACTCATTTTCAAAAAACAAATATGTATATGTGTATGATTGAGAAAGAATTTTGGTAAATATAGTGCGCTTTTGAGCGGCAAAATTCTGTCCGAAAAAATGAAAGGCAGCACTGATTTGTGGCTAACAACATGATTTACTGCTCTGGGTACCGTACTGTTCTGTTATTAGCTGGTCTGGGATGTTGTAATGTATGGCCTGTGCATGTAGCTCCATGTAATGAGTTGAAAAAGGCATTGCATGGCTGGCGATTCAAGTTAAGTAAATACACACATTGATTAAGATGAAAAAAAGGAAAAAGATATGTCACACTATAACACAGCTTATTCTACAGGCTGCTAGGTAACCTTCAACTCTCATCTGTCATTACACCAGCATTCCTTAAATTCACGCAGTTAGTTCGCAGAGTATCTGTGCTAATGTTAACTGTTAAACAAAAAGCACTTATTATTAAAAAAAAAATGCCAAGGTGACACCTGAGGCTCAGAAAGCATTTAAAGGATTGAATATTTACGAATCACAGGATAAAGCACCTGTTCTGTAAAGTTGTGTTACACTTGCTTTACGCTATCCGGTATATCAATTGTATGACCCTGCTTTGTTCAACCCAGAGCATTTAGTACGGCACAGATACTCTTATCGCTGCAGTTGGATCCCCGTTCACTGCTGCCACATTTCTAGTTGCAGACAGGAGGGCTGCTCGTGAAATGACGCCAGAATCCGCAAAGAGGCGCAGAAACACGTGGCACCGTTTTAAAGGACTGAGAAGGAGTCGTTCATCAATCAGCCTCTCATGACATATGCAGTTATTCCATGAATTTTCAAATGATGTCGTCGTACGCTAACATTCCATGACACGCTGTATCTTCAAGTTCCCTTTTTACATTGTGCTTTCCAAAGTGACAGTCTCAGTGAGTGGGTTGGAAGGCGGAAGGGAGGAGATTAAGTCAGACTCTCTTGACCTGGGTTTGACCTCAGTTCATCCTACAGGGATCTATTTCTTTTGCTCAAGTAAGATCGGGTGGGAAACCGAGTTGGGTCTGATCAATTTGCAACAAATCCGAGCGGATCATGGAAAAAGGCCGAGCGCAGAAAATGTCTGGAAATGTGATTCAACCACCACTGACACAATTTTACCTGACTGTGGTCTTGTAAAAGGACTGCAAATGCGTATCACATTTTGAATGAACAGAGCTCCTATCCGAAGATGCCTCATAGAAATGTGGATTATGAATGGAAATGTTATTCAAAGCAAACTGACCTTGTCAGCTGTGGAGTGGGTCGCTCCTGTCAGACCATTGCAACGTGTGAGAGCTGGCTTATTAGATTTTACATTTTTTTCCCGCAGTTGATTCTGATGGTTTAAACTTCAGTAGTTTGTCCTTCACTTTGAAGTAAAGGCATTAAGACGTGTAGTTGGAGTGATGGGTTTAAATGCGATTATTACGTGTTTGTGGTGCTGATGCCTAGGTGATCTTACTAGTGATGTGAAATAGGAATTCAGACTCGTGATTCTCACTCATGATAGTTTGTTGCCCAGGCAAAAACATTTGACGGAATGGTGTTACTCTTTTTTTTTTTTTGTTGTCCATAATACGTCAGTACAATGCAATACGGTCCACAGTGAAGGACCTTGAGTGGGTTTTCTTGCTTACTTATAGTTTAAATAACATCCAAACGAAAATAATTTCTTGAAATTCTTCCTCTACCATGTGGTGATGTTTAAGGCTTCATATTCAATGTCATTCAGACGTGATGTCCTGTCAGGAATTTCTGATGGTCGGTATCATAATTGAAACAAAGTGTTACAAGAAGCCACGGTGCCTGGCAGGCCACTCGCACTGAGGAAAATTTGCACCATAGCACTAAAAGTTGTCAATAAATACAAATATAACCGTAAAGAGAACAACATTTCCATATGTACAATCTCCACTAGACTTATACGGCTAATACAATCTACCCATCGCCAATTCTGACCAGAAAAAACAAACAAAAAAACATTAACACCAGGTAGGAAAAATGATCATAATAAATAAACAAAAAAGTTTAGCTGAATGGAGACCCCCTGCCTTAGTCTCTTGCTTCATTAGCAGCAGGCTCTTCAGCAAAATCAGAATATCCTCACACAGCTAAATGATTGGTTTAACTCAACTTTACACATGATCGTCATGTCATAGCTTGATTCAATGAAATATACGCTACCGAAGACATAAAAACCACCTGTTTTCAACCAACCGCGAGCGTCTTCATTCCCAACATATGTGTAAACACTGACATGTTTTTTTTTTTTTTTCCTCATACGCAATGGTGAAATGACTGACTCTCCTAATGTCACCATCTGCAGATGTTAGCATGCCATACATCACAGGGATTTGAGTTATTGCCCATTAAAACTAAATGAGTTGACAGCACATGGACATTACTCCCACAGCAGCCATTACAGATTAGTGAGGTAATTTAACAAGATAAATTAGATTTAAACAAAGAAATAACTCCAAATAGGTCAAACCAATACACTCTGGATTTGTTGGTGCAATATTACAGCCATTGACTTTGTGAAGGCATTGGAATCCAAACGTATCTTACCGCAAGCATTGACGGTGCAGCATGCATATGACACCAAAGAAGGAACGCACGCATGCTCTGTTATTCCTACTTACGATGATTGAAGAAGGGGGAGGAGCAAGACCAACGTTGACTAACGTCCAGGTCCTATTGTTTTACTTCTTAATTACAAAAGACGTTGCCGCAAAAAGGGGTCTTGAATTTAGATTAATATTGCATTGGATGAGGCTAACGATTAAGCTAGCTATCTCACAGTTTGGCATTTTATTTTATTAAAAAAAAAAATAGTATGAAGCCCAAAATGGTTATAACATCAAAAAAGGTTGTTGCTCCTGAGCGTGATTTCTTGTCACTGCTAAAATGCACATTTTGCCCTTCAATCATGTTTTCCTTTTTCACCGTTTTCTTCATGAAAAACCCAAATAAACTACTCGGAGGAGTAAGTCTAACAGCTGGCTAAACGAGGGATTTAGGTAAACTTCTATATTCAAGCATTCAGTATTCCTGAGATTGCAGGCTAATCCAGCGGTTAGCTCTGTCGATAGACCTACTCGACACGTTGTGAATTCAGAATGGCTGATGTGAGAATAATGCCAAAAAGCGCGAGTAAACAACACAGCGGCGACAACACAGCATGTGTGGGTGGTTGCCGTAAAAAAAAACAACATGAAAAATCTGTGAAAAATGAACTGCACTCCCAAAGGCGCTACTTAAAAACAGTAGGCTAACTGCTACATGGGGGGGAAAAAAAAACCCTCAATGCCGGGATCCTGCTGCTACTTAGCGAACTCCACCGACCAAGTGGCTCAAAGGTACTCGAAACGACAAACATGACATAAATCCCAAATCTCCAAAAACCAGCAAACTACTACGGGGAGATGCAAACGCATTTCTAGTAATTTTCACATTAGCAAAATGCACGGTTTTCACTGCAAGTTGACGCCATTCATTTGCACTGTGTAAACATGTACTTACAAAAAAAACGGGAGTGGGGGTGGGTGGGGGTGTGGGGGTGTGGGGGCTTGAGGGGAACGTGAGGGCAGAGAGAAGCGGTGTTTGGAGGTGGAACGCAAGAGTTTAGAGGAGACTCAAAGAGGACTGGGTCGGGTGTCTGGGAGTCTTGGCGTGTCGTTCGGCTTCTTCATGCTCAGTCCCTGTTCACACTGCACCAGGCAGCTGCAAACACACACACACACACACACACACACACACACACACACACACACACACACACACACACACACAAAGAAGAGGTCAGTGTGACCCAGAGATACATGAAACTGGTTCACAGGAAGCAGGTGAGGTGAGCAAGATTTTAGGGAGAAGAAAGACCATAAGAGAGGAAGGCGACAGAGGGGTTGCAGTAACAGCAAACACTGACAGTACTCAGAAGTTCTTTTTAATTTATTTCCTCAATGCTGAAATGATAAATCCCATTTATTCCTCAAGGTTTTGGTAAGTGCTTTATAATTTAAATAGTGTTTTCCAGTCGATCTATTTTTTTTTCTATTGACTCTCTCAAGAGAGCGATCCGTAAATTCAAAAATCCTCTGTTTCTCAAACCAGAATGTTAAGATTATGTTGGTGCTACTCACAGTAGATAAATACTTTATTTACAGTAAGACATTTGACTTATGGACATTATTAAAAAAAAAACATACTTAGAAGAAACCTGCTATTTCTTACGTCTAATAACCTGACCGACTGGCTTTATAATGTAATTGGCACTTGCGTGTGAAAGTATTGTCGATTGTTTTCATTAGATTCATCATCTTTATGATGAGCCCCAAGTGTAACAGTTATTCATAATGGTCTCATCTCAGTGACTTTGGATTCTACTAATATGGGCAAGATATATTTTTAAGCACATTTTTTTAAGTGGCTTTTGGCAGCTCAGCTACAAAAATTAACTATTAAATATTAGTTCAGCCATTCCCAAAGGGGTGGCAGCAACTAAAACAACTGTAAAATGAGGGTTTTAAGGATAAACATGTATAATAAAGTTCTAAATATATTTTCAGCATTCATTGAAGTTGGGAGTCCTTAGCCCCCTAACAGAATTCCATTCAGTGATGACAAAATAGAATATAGAATAGATAGATAGATGTACTTTATTGATCCCACATTGGGAGACTACACCACAATATAGAAATAGAAAATAATTCTCAAAGTTCTACTTTGTACTCAATAAAGTCCACGTAAAATAGAAGTCACGAAACACAACCAGTTGCTCCGTTGCTCCCCGACAACACCTGATTAATTACTGAGATAACTAATTTGATCATCCCTTAAATAATACAAAAAGTTAATTTAAAAAGCCATCCAATTTGACCACTGACCTGGCACGGCTACAGAGGACATGGTCTCCGGCTGGCACAGTGTGTCCACCTTAATGTGCTGAAAGGCTTTGTTGGGGCCTGACTGGAGGTGCCTGGAATCAAAAAGGAGGGTAAGAGAGTTTTCACACACACACACACACACACACACACACACGCGCACACACACACACAGGCAACCTCACAAATAACATGTATCTGCCCCAGCCACTCATGCGAGCACACACAGCCTCAAACTGCTAAGTGCAGCCCCTTAGCCTTTACTGTAAGGGTTGAAATATTAATGAGCGCGTGATGCTGCGAGCAGCGGAGCAGAAAGTCGGATCAGCGGGCGGCCACATCAGCAGCGCCATCACTAAATCATGACCACCTGACGCAAGTGCTCCCGCAACACCGGGGCAAATGAAAAGGCTGAATTTATGCTAATTGAGTTTGGACGGATGGAGAGGTGGCCGTTTGAACCGAGCGAGGGTGATAGCGAGAGCTGCTTTCTCTATTCGTCGCGGGCCGTTGAAAACAAAGCCAAGCCGAGTGGCAGGCTCAGCTTTGGAACACTTTAAAGGTGAGCCAGAGTGCTAAACATCGGAAGTCCCCGTCCAGACTCCACTAAAGTAAACAGCCTCGCTCGGCGATGACTCCTGATACTATTACGGTGCGTCGGCATTGGCAGGGAAACTCGCTTGTCCTCAGCGCTCACAGTTTCATTGTCCTTGACGGTATGGCTCACTCTGTAGACTGGCTCCGCCCGCATTCATTCTGTTTTTTGGTGGTGGTGGTGGGGGTTTGCAAAATTCACACGTAAACAACTCGCTCACTGGGAACTTGCAAATGATCAGAAACTCACCTCTTCCACTCTTCCTCACCATCCCAGAACTCATAGATGACAAAGGACAAACCATCTGGCAGGCGAACCGCAGTCACACTGGAGATTGGATTGAGAGAAGAAAGAGAATAATTGGGTAACAGACGAGGGAAGCGTGAGACGCTGCGATGAATGAGAACAAGGTATTCAGACAGGCAGACATAGATAGATAGCTAGAGAAGCTAGATAGCTAGACAGATAGATAGACAGATAGACAGACAGATAGACAGATAGATAGATAGATAGATAGATAGATAGATAGACAGATCGATATATAGATAGATAGATAGATAGATGGATAGATAGCTCTTCTATCTACACTAAAGCACAATGATAACAATCTGTAACAGACAGGTGCACATGGCGGGACAATTTCAATGGGACGAAGAAGGGCTCCCTATTGTGGATCACAGTCCATGTTTACTTGACAGTTTGTCATTTTCCAAGCCGCTGCTTCAAGATTGACAGAAATGAATTGGAACTCATGTGCCACCCTGCCAAATTCCTCCGCATGACACCAGCGCCGCTGCTATCTGCTCATCAATGTGCACCTTTCGCCTGATTCTACAGGGTGAATATTGATGCAGCAGAAATAGCCATTGATTTGGTGGGCATTCTTGTGACCTTTCGGACCATTGCCGACTATGTGACAACACAAAATATAATCACGATGACAGGTATGTGTGTTCTGCAAACGGTGCATATAAAATGAAAGTGTGTTAGCAACCACATAGACAAGCAAAGATTCCATTTTTAAAGCCAAATTACCACCAAGCAAATTTGATGTGAAAGACTGCTAAATGCCGTTATAATGAGAGTGAGATAGATATACATACACTCAATCATAAAACATCAACGCCTTTCCCTTTGCCCTTTATGTGTGTGTAGTTAGCAGGAATTCAAATGGCATTTGACTGAATAGCATTCAACTGGCAGGAGTCAACAGGAGATCAGTGAAAGCAGAAGGTCACGGCGCTACATAGAGAAAAACATTAAAACTGAACTTTATGAGAAGAAAAGTGTGTACGGCAGGGGGGAGGGGGGCGATGGGGGGTAAAACTGCTTTGCAGCACCTTTGATTTACAGCCAGTAAGAATCAGTCGGGCAGCAGCAATCAATGTGCTCCTATCCCATCTTCTGTTGATCTCCTGCCCATTCGCTGCACCTGCCTGTTCTGTAATTTTCCGCCTCTGAACGCTTTGCGAGCGCACGGAATGGAGCAGCTGAAGCTGCGCTTATGCAGATCAGGCAGCACAGCGAGATCCTGAGGCCTGTTTTGGCATGAAATTAGACTTGGATTCTTGCCTGCATCTCATCACACTTGGGGATTTCAATTTTCACCTCGACAAAACCTCTCTGAACTCCCCCGCCGTGCTCTTTGCGACTCAGGCTTGGTCTTTTATTTAAACTGTTGGTGGTTTCATTCGGGGGTTGACCTGAGATGGATTGTAAAAGACCTCCTGAGCTCCAAACACAGAGCTCAAGACAATACCTGGACCTGTAAATTTAGTCTAGAGTTTTGCATGCTAATTGCAGCGATAAGCCCATTTGTAAATATTGCTGTGTTTAGCAAATTCAGCCTGATTTATTATTTTTTACATTGGTAAAAGCTTAATATACCGCCCACAAATACACTAATAAAAATGTATACTCGCGGTACAATAAAAAAAAGTTGGTTTTCCTACCCATTAAACATGGTTGTGCAAGATGGCAGCTAACTGGGAGCAAGACCTTTGCTGTATGTATATTCTTATACGAGAATATATGAGAACCCTTCCAATGGTAGCATAACCAAATTACTTGTATTTTACTGCAAATATACACTTTCATTCATGTATTTATGGGCAGTATGTTAAGCTTTGACCAACATAAAAAAAGTAATAATAATCAAAACTCAAGCCAAATTTGACATATTGGACCTTTAAGCTTTGTGCCTGACAGGTAGTTTGTCTCTGGACCTGTAGAGGGCGCTGGGACCACAGGCTTCAGCCATATCAACTGAGCGCTTTACCACGGTAGTGAATGGAGAGTGATTTACGTGAACGTAGACGGAGAGCCCAATAAAGTGTCGGAGCAAGTAAACACAGGCTCACCTCAGAGCACAATAAGCTAGCTAATAGCCACATAAACTTTATGCGTCCCATTTAGTTTCCGCTGCTCGGAATGAGCGAGAGAAGAGAAGAGGGCGGCCAAACAACACCAACGAGACAACAAACTGAGGGAGCTATAAAACCCCCTTCAAGGCGGCGAGCGGAGAGGAGAGAGAGGAAGAGGAGCATCAAGCTAGTAAAATAAAAATCCCGTATCATCACCAGAGTGGAAGCTTTACTTTCCTGGCACAGTTTTAAGCTCCTCCAGCTGGGTGTTTGATGGGCGCCCACCTCTCAAGCGTGTCATTTAGCCGCTGATCTTGGACCAGTTAAAGGCGGTAAGAGAAAGTTTTTGTTTCCTTGTTGTCTCTAACTGACTGGGAGACATTGCAGCCAAGTTCAGGCGAGCAGCCAAGTTCAGGCGAACGTCCAAGTTTGTACACTTAATGGCCAAACTTGCAAGGTTTCTCTTTTGTGCGAGCGGTTTTAAACCACGACGCAAAGAGACTAGACACATTTTTAACAATCAAAAAAAAAAAAAAAAAAAAACCCATGGCACACCACCAACCAAAAATATTATAAAATGGCACCTTTTAGCCTAATAATGACAATATAATCTCTTCATTTATTCATACTCATTCAGTGTGAAACATGTTAAGATGCACACAAAGCTGATATCCAGGGAGGAAAATAGACTCACATTCCTTTTATTTCACATCTGGATGACTGACACCGGTGGAAACGCGTCTCCATCCTCACTGTGTTTTCCTGTTCCTTGTTCCGACCTCAGTGTAAATCCGCCACACTTGAACAGGAATTGTTCCTTAAATAGCTCTCAACACAGATGTATGATACATAAACATATACATCGATGAATATTTTATCTCCCTCAGATGCCCCAGCAGCAACATCTGCTTATTTTTTGCTCGACCACGACCCTCCTGCTATTGTCTTAAATCTCGACCAGCCAAACAAACACCTTTAGGAAAACAAAACAAAAATAAAGCAACGCTTTGTTATCTTGGCCACTCATTTCTTCAGGAATTGACTAGCCTATATAAACACAACTGTAAGACAAAGCTATGTTGGATGTGTTTTTCGGTGGAGAAAATGAAAACACAACGACAAACAAAAGCACAACTTTACGACAAAGCTGACGGAAAGCCACAAAGCCGTGAAGTCCAATTTTGTCCACTTCCGCCTACCGACTATCTCGAGAGTGCACAGAACGGGACTTAGAACAGATGCTGCATATGCTACAGACAATGAAAACAAAACGTGCAGGTAGAAAAAGCACAGAACGGACTGAAGCAGAAACCGGAACAGGGATTTAAATATATATGAGTTTGAATGTAAATGATTTGGGTTTCAAGGCAAATATTTAATATATGCAAACAAACCCTGGGCACAAATTGAAATTACGAAATACATTTTTTCCCTCTCTCTGAAAATTTTCAGTATGTGAACATTTTTTTCCACACTAGAGGAAGTTGTCAAGCCTTCAGCCCTCTCTGGTCCTGGCAGTCACCACTTAGAGAAATACAGAGATACTGCAGAAGCTTTGCCAAGGGCATATGTAGAATATGACTCTGGACTATGCATGCTGCATATTGGGTTTGGGATTTGAGGAAATCTCTGCGGATATGAGAGCGTTTCAAAGCGCCCGCAGGCTCAGAGCGCGAGGCGAAAGAGGTTCGCACCAGGCAGGAGGCGCGTGTACATCAAACTTTATTATAGGAACAATTTTAAACTTATTGGGCATGAGCCAGGATATAAATAATTCACAGACACCCGTCTGAGATAAAACTCTGACTCAGATGGAGAGTTAATGATGAACTGTGTGTGTCAGCGCTATACTGACAGTCTGAGATCACAGGGTGGATTTTCCGTGACACTCTTTCATGTAGTGACGAAGAAAAAAAAAAAAAAAAAAATAGAGAGGTCAAGGGAAAAGAAGACGTTAATTATTTAAAAGCGACAAGGTTTGCGGCAGGCAGCGGCGCCGGAGCGGGTGTGAAAATGTGGGGCAGCATGCGAGACTTACTGGAAGCAGTCTCTCTGAGCGGACACGTTCTTCAGGTACTGCTTCAGGGCCTCGCAGAACTCGCCCAGCTTCTTCTGGGAGACCACCATCTCCTGGCGAATCAGCAGCAGGGACTGCAGAGACACAGGTGAAGGGAGAGTTAGAGTTTTTTTTGTTGTTGCTGTTGATAGATTACATCGCACAACTGCGATCATTTGCATATTGCACTGTGCTGTACATTAAAGGTGCAGTGTGTAATACTCGGTTGATTTAGCATTTTTATACTGGTAAAAGCTTAACATACTGTCCATAAATAGATTAATAAAATTCCTTACATCTCATCTTAGTGTTATTGCTATTTTTCCATTTGTGTGTGTTTTTCCCAGTATCACGCTCCCCTCCGGAATACAGATGTGATCGTGTCCCTGTTATCTGTGTGGAACTCACTGTGTCGACCATATTTTGGGTTACAAAATCTGTTGGACAACTCTGCTTCATTGTTTTATTTCCAACTGTCTGTCAGACACTGGCAGTTACTGCCGACACAGGCTGTCCCTATCAGGAGGGATGGAGTGTATCAGATGATATGTAATACAATGTAACTGCAGACAGCTTGCTATAAAACACACGACCGTAACAACCACCGTTACTACCCGCACTAATGAGTTCCTTGCATACATCAAGTAAGGTGTGATTGGGACGCATGGATTCCACACTGCTGACATCTGTGTGAGGATGTGTGAGGACTGGAGGGAGGACTTCAGCGAGAACTGGCAACTGTTGTTTTTTCTGCAAATGAGGAACAACTGGGAACCCTTTGGTCTACTCATCCGTCCAGACACAACATCCACGACCGTGTTTTTGTGTTCATTACTGGAACATCCAAAGAGATGCAAACAGCAAAGGTCGTGTGACAAGCCAGGTGTTTCAGAGTGAGAACTCAAGAACTTCAGAGTTTATCTGGCAAACCCGCCGCTTCCCCCCTGGGGGGCGCGAAACACCAGATATTGTGACTTAGCGCACGCCGCGCTCAACGTCATCCCGTGTGGCAGGTAGAAAATGTGATGTTGTCGCATGACCGATGTTGTTGATGTGGTCAATTTCATCAAAACAAAGACCCCTGAAAGCGCGGCTACTCTCTGCACTTTGTGAGGAGATGGGAGCACAACATAAAGCTGTGTTGTTTCACAGGGAAGCCAGGATGGTGGATGTTACAAAAGTGGTTTGCCAAAAACAGTTATTTGCACAGCAGAAAAGTGTAGGGGTTAGGGTTAGGTGTGCCAAAAAAAAAGTGGTGTGCCAAAGGTAAAACATTATTTGCACATTTATGTTGTTTCAGTGAATTTGAAAAAAAAAAAATTTTGTCACCATTTTGGCTTTTGAAAAAAATGTTCTTCCTCCAAGGTGGGGCGGGACAGAGAAAGTTTGAGAACCACTGCCCTAATGCCATGCAAGTCTATGGGGTCAAAAGTCAACTTTGTCCTAGAGACATGGGACCACTTGCAGGTTCATCGGGATCCCTCAAGACACAGCCACGTCAAATTTGGGGCTTCTAGTCCATGAGGAACCCCGAAACCCTAACCCTAACTCCAGCAGTAACCCTAACCCTAACCCTAATTCCAGCCTTATCGCTAACCCTAATGCCATGCAAGTCTATGGGGTCAAAAGTCAACTTTGTCCTAGAGACTTGGGACCACTTGCAGGTTCATCGGGATCCCTCAAGACACAGCCACGTCAACTTTGGGGCTTCTAGCAAAAATTTTCTCCCGCCAAGGTGGGCGTGACAGAGAAAGTTTGAGAACCACTGATTTAGTGCATTGGGCTATGATTTGAATAAATGAGTGATTTACGATTTATTTTTGAATAAATTAATAAAAAAAACCACCTTCAGCAACCGTACAAACTTTTTTTTTGAATTCCTAACATTTCTAAGGTGAGATTCTCCCTCATGTGCATTTAAACATTTAATGGAAATACAGTGCGTGAGATCAGCCTTGCAGAGGCACCGCCGGCGGAAGCTCAACATCACGTATCAATACATGAACACACACGTTCAGCAACACACAAACGCTCCTCCGGGCCAGAAACACCACATTACCCAGTGGCTCTGCCTTGTAACAGCTCCACTCCCTTGTGATTGGCCAGCCACTCACTGCTAGCGCTAACTAGCACAGACGTTGACCACTAGCTCTGCTAGCTGTAGTGACGCCTCAACCACACAGGAGCGTTACTATGACAATCAGCTCGACTTGGGACGTAGAAAGTGGGGCAAAATCCGAAGGGCTCGCTTCAGCGCAGTAACACAGAAAGAGCCAGCCCAACCTGGAAACGCGAGAGTTGTTTTTTTTTTTTTTCATACTTGACGCGTTAATTGACCTGTCAGTGATGCAAAAAGGCATGTTAAAAAATGAAAAAGTGATTTTTCTAAATAGGGCTCCTTCAAGAGGAGGGAATTTCAACATTCACGGTAAGCTGTGACACTGTGAAAAGGAAAGATCGAACTATGGGCACAGTAAATATTTGTTTCTCATCCTTTTTTTTTTTTTTTTTTAATCTTTCTGTTTTTGGCCACAGCAGATGGCTTGTATCCAAAATGTGCCTGGGAATGAAATAGTGCTGAATTTAATTAGGATGTGATCAATACTTTCTCGCTGTTTTTTTTGTAGAAATGAATAATCCGATTTTTATCAGGAAGAATTCGAGAGCGAGCACGGCCCCCGTGTTGCACACTCCCCCCCCCCTCCAGCTTCACCGTCGCCTGCCTTGATTAAAGACCCGCAGAGAGGGGACGTGCATGGCGAAGGCTTAATTGTTATGTGACGACATTAAACACTGTCCGCATTTTTTTCCCCCGCAGGCCCACCACTTCTGAAACATGAGTGGTCTCCAGCTCATTTCATCATGCTGTCTAATAGACGCCTTGAAGTTTCACACACTCGGTGTGATAGGTATTCAACTAACGTTCCCCTCATTAGGGGAACTGTGTGTCATTAAATTAGACATAACCTGGAGCTGTGTTCAGAGGCTCGTCAAAATATTGGTTTTTGCTGGTCGGATGTATTGTCCGTGCTTAAGTTCTGCCTGGTTTGTTTAACATCTGAGAAAATGATATTCATGTATACAGAGTAGATCGTGAAATGCAAATGATCTATTGCAAGCATTTCTTTGGTCTATGTGATGCAAAGTCCTGGGCAGGGAATCGGCAGGACTGTATAGTACAGTTGACTTACTATCATTCATTTATCTTCCAAGGGTTTGAGTTTTCCTGTTAAGTAACAAAGTACAAAAATTCAGGTTTTACATCATCTAAACCAGTAGCGGGTCAGTTTTCCCTCAGGAAGTGGAGCATCCAGCCATTCACCGACTGACTGATCAGATTGATCTCCTCCCGGAGTGTCCTTGAGCAAAATACTCAACGCCTAATTGCTCCCCCCCAGGCAGGAACGGGACATTGCGAGTGGCGAGTGATGTCGACGAGCAGGTAGGTGGCATGAACACAGCAGTCGCTGACGCCAGTGTGTGAACTGGGGTGGGAAAACCACTTCAATGCAGCGCAAGAAACTGTAAGTTAAGGCAGTCAAGGTTTCCTCTTGCTGTAAACATCACGATGGCCAATAGAATTTTTGTTATGTAACATGAAAATGAAAAAAATGGTGAGTTCATATTAATTCGGTGGGTCAGCCCAGGACTCAGTTTTATAGGCACTTTGTAACCTGAGCTGCACAGCAACCCAGCGCGTGGGCATATTCATTAAAATAAATGAAAAGCCTGTTCTAATCTCAGGCATTAGAGTATTAGAGATTATTCCCATATCTTGACATGTTTATTTAAGGCTGGATTAAAAATCTTCAATCTCTTTAAACAACTCTTCATAAATCTTGCAATTAGGAACAACTTAGTGACAATTAGGTTTTATACAGTATGTCCTCAATTCATTTTGTAGTTGTAGTTGACTAAACTGACACTACCCGGAGCTCGCATGAGTGGAGCCTCAGTTGAATGTTGAATGTCCTGAAAGCTTCGGTGTTTCCACCTCACAAGCTGAGTTCAGCAGTCAGGACTTGAATTCACAGCTAAATCACATCACATGGACAGCAACCAAAATGGTCTTCCACAATAAACATGTCTATTTAAATTCTGCTAAGATTTTTTTTTAGGTATATTCATACAATGATTGTATTATATGTGTCTATCTATACCATATAAATTCATATATATTGGCCTGAAAGTGCAGTAAATCAAGTGGTAGTCAGCTCCACAGAGACTTTCCCAAAGGCATCAGGGACTCCGTATTAGAGGCAATACCACGGTAATACTAAAACTACAGAGAGATCAAGATGAAATGAAACACGTGGTCTGCTGTCGAGAAGGTCTGCAGCTTGAAGATGGATGTTCAAGCTGGCCGACCAGCCTGTCCTGCAGCCCCACTGAGACTCCACCCTGAACTGAGTCTCACAATCAAAACCACTGAACCATTTCGTCTTCAGCCGGTTCATCGTCCAAGTTTTGCGCCTCAGTCAAATTGCCATTTCTAATGCAAATTGCCCTTTAAATTTCCGCAAAAGCAAATGCAAAGTGTTGAAAAATTAGCACATGACCTTCTTTCTCACTTCAGTTCTATTTGCGCAACCCCCTCCCTGCACCCTTCTCGTGAGGCTTTGCACTGACAAGTATATGAAATATGCAGAGATCATCACCATCCATCAAGGACACGCACAATACACCGTATATTTGTGTGAGTGTGTGTGTGTGACTGTGTTACCCCACGGGGTATGAGAAAACAAGTAGCAGTAAGATGTGGGGAAATCAGTCTACCGTTACCATGGGAACAGGGAAATACCAGTAACCCACATTCAGGTCTTCGCCTCAGCGCCCCCCCCCCCGCTTGCTTCTTATCGCCCCCTCCCACGACTCAACCAGGTGTTACAACCCACTTTCAGTTCCCCTGGCCTAGTTCAAGCTCTCCGGTTCTTACAGCATCACCATATTTTTTCCACAGTTTCCTCACCTCCCCCCGCGCTTCTAATTGCACACCGCTGCGTTTCTCTTTCCCCCGCTAACCCCTCCTTCATCTTTTCCTTTCTCCTGCTTCTTCCTCCACTGCGTTTCTGGCTTAAGGAACCCCCCCGCACCCTCCAAAAAAAACAAAAAAAAAACCTCCACCAGCACCTCCACACACACATACGCACACCAAATGAAACACAACTCCTTCATTAGTGCTCACGTAATTTACATTTCTTCCCTCCCTGGGCCACAAGAACAGTTGGATGACAACAGCAAAGACAGTTCCTGCCACTCTGCACAGCAGTAGCAGAAGAAAGCTAAATACTCGAGTGCCAGTCTTTTGAATCTTTTAAAGTCTTGCATCTCGCCTACTGCTTGTGACAGTGCTGTGCACTCTGTGGACAAAATGGAGCGACAGAAAAAAAAAAGAAAATCTCTTAGGGTCCATCCACTGTGTGTGACTCTGCACTCAACCTCTGTCCTCTCCATTTGTCTTTCCACTTCCTTGCTCTTTATCCATTCTGTTCTGCTTTCCCTATATTTGTCCAACTTGTCCAAAACCGGACATGAACAATCCAGAGTTGCAGGTAAATTAATCTCGTATGAATCTGTGTCTGACGCCATAGTGTCTAGAACAGTAACTCTATTAGTTAATGGAGTCTGGTTGTGAATACAAGCCCGAGATGGTATCATGCGTAGTGAAAGTCCATCTCGGACGAGGCAATTGCAAAGATAGACAGACCATCTTTTTTTTTGTCAATAAACTCTGTCTTCTAATGTTCATCAGAAGTGAAGCTGTTTAATTTGGTAAAAACCAGCGCTGATCACTTCAGCAGACGCGTACATCCCCCAGAGTTTAAAATGCGCATTCAAGAAGCTTTGCAGGGTTTGCGCAGCTTATGTTGCATTACGTTGGCAAACACCTGCGCTTCTATTAAGTTTCTAAACTCATAAATAAAGATGAGAGAATAAATATAGACTCTGCTATTGATGCGTGACGATAAAACGCCACGCTTTTGTCTGCCAAGGACGAAATCTTTTTGATTGCAGTCACCTTCGCTTCGTCTTCCGGTGTGTAAAGCACATTCTCCGTTCAACGAGCAGGGACCTCTTTTATCCACGCGTTACGCAAAGACAAACCAGAACATACCAGCTGATGCAACCTGGTGATAATAACCAGGAGTAGGTTTTTGCTTGCCCTCCTTCTGACTGTGGAACATACTGTATATCCTTGACTAGGAGCTAATTCACTGATGGTAATGTCTTCTGTGTTGCAGTCGCTTTGTCCATCCATGTCTTACTCAACTGGTCTAGGGTCAGTGTTGTTCTTATATTTTCCTTTGGGTTCAGGGTGTATAACAAGGTTGATGTAGCTTCCGGTTTCAAAACGGAGGCCAACGCGGAAGTGCGAAAAACCTGCATTCTACTGTCATGCCAGCAGGGAGGTCGCAAAAAGTCTAAAAATGGCTGTCAATACAGGAAGAAGCACTAAATGCATACAGTCACAAATTGGTTCAAACTTTTGCGGTCGTTGTTGTTTTAAGTTGCGGCCGTGGCTACATTTTAGTCGGCAAGTATAGTCAGCTTACCAAAGTGTAGGCAGGCGTCGGGTGCACATGCTGCATTCACGCTCCAATCGCCTCCGCTGCCACCCACACACCCAAATATGGGGGATCTTCAGGTTTCAGAACAAAATGGAAACTCAAGATGGCGCTGAAATCAGCCTCTCTGCGCTTCCAGATGGGTTTTCAAAAACCAATGGCTGAGGCCACGACGACGTCATACAACTTAATATACAGTCAACGATTTAGACCAAGAAGTAAAATCTTTGTTGTGACCCATGACCTTTCCTGTTGTGAGCATTTGTGTATTTATGTATGAAAAACATGGAAATAAATCAAAAATCAAAAATGATGGAAAAAAGCAGTACATTCCAAGTACTTCGAGTCCAGTGAGTGCTAATTCAGAGTCCAACAGAACTGAGACTTTTAACAAGATGAATCACTCAACTTCATAAAATGCTTGAAACACCAAAGCTCCGATCCAGTTGCGGAAATATCTGAGTTGGCAGAAACTAACTTTGAATTACGTAAGGAAAAAACATCTTCTGCTACTAAGTGTTGTATAAGAAGGCAATTTCACAATTGAAGTGACGCTGCTCAATGATGTAAGTAAGCTTTGAGACTTTATTATTTGACTGATGCGTGAATAAAACGAACAAAACAATTAAAAAAAATAATGTCTCCATGTCTTTGTTCTCCATAACTCTTTAATGTGGGCCGTTCAATAACCGCTCAGCCTATGGTTGCAGTCGATGAGGAGGCACGCGCGCAAATTAATGTGGCTCCCTGCACAGTTAGTCAGACGTGTAAGTGTCTGTAACAAAATGTTTAATGAAGACAGTCAGCGGGAGAAGGGAGGCAATAAAGAATAAATCAAAATACATGGGGACGAAAAATACACATGCACGCGCACATGCACTAAGCAGGCCGACCCTTTTGCAAGCTAAGTGGACTGAACTGCGCGGCAGCGGAGAGATAGCAGGAGGAAGGCGAGGAGGAGGGAGAGACGCCCGTGGCTGATAAATGAACGCAGGAACGTTTATTGAATTGAGAGAGAAAATCCAGCGCCGCAAACACAAACAGCCACCAGAGGATTGGTGGGCAGGGAATTTGTTCCACTGCTCATTCATCAAGGCAGTAAAAAAGATCCACATCTCATAAGACTGTTGAAATGAACAGACCTGTCACACATGACTGATCTCGATGAGGTAATGTCCTTTGTACTTGTTCGGTGCGCAAGGCTAGGGGCCGCGGCGGCGGCGGCGGCGGCGGCGGCGAGGGCTACACTTGACAGAGCCTCAGTGTTTGAAGTGAAGGACTTTCTTCTGCGCCACGCAAAGTTGTTGTACCTGAACTTGAAACGCACCTGGTGCGTAGTGCACGGCTAAGAAGATCCATGATTGATAAGTAAGTCAACGGCCTGACGTATGCAGGAAAAACAAACAGGCAGAAAAACCTGAAAAATGACAAAATGGCACATTTAACTCTCAAAGGACTCGTTGTAAAAACACCCAACAGCAATTCTCTATTGACAGCTGCTTTCACCAAAGGTTGCTGCAGTGCTTTATTTTTAAAAGGGGGGGGGACAAAACATTTTATTTTCTTGCCTCTGCGGGTCTCTGAACACATTCTTTCCTACAAACACACCTGTGATTTGCATGGCTTACCAAAACTTAGTTACCCGTGCGATGTAAAAGAAAAGTCCCACATTTGCTTCTTCTTACTCCAGCTTTCAGAATCCGTGTGTTAAAACACATTGGTACCAGGCCCCCTTGTTTTTGCCCATTTCCAAACATATGGAAGGTGGGAGGCTAAATGTGCTGTTTTCTGGAAATCAATGGTGTGAAGCTGCTACACTGGAGCTCAGCGTTAAAGATAAAGACATAACAATTGGTAGAATAGGGGACCTCTTTATGCAGTGCAGATGGGCACAGCATAAAGAGCATTTTGGGAGCCATTTTTGGAGGAGGACTCATATTTATCCCGTCTCAGTGCTTCCGAGGAACTGGGACGTGTACATGGTGTTAAACCACACAGATGTGGGTGTTATTGAGAATAAAGCAGCACGTCTCCTCTGTAGAGGCACTTAATGTCTGGAGAATAATAACTTCAATATCTCAGATGTGGTATGCACCCACACAGCATGCACTTATTAACTAAACACTGAGTGAGTTGCCTGAACTGAGCACAATTCGGCTGGAGGCTTGAGTGCTTGTGTTGTTGCTGTAATGCTCTCTATTATTATCTAGTATGTGAATTTCAGATTCATGCGCCCGAGTCCATTCACCTGCGGCAACTGTTGGCCGGCAACTGTTGGGCAATCTAATAAATGTATTTCTCAAAATGTAATTCCTATCACTGGATGGCCGGAGGTCACGCTGTGGTACGTAGCCCGAGGCAGGTAACTTCCCTCTGCGCGAGGTCAGCCGACCAGCTGCCCTCCACGGTCGAGTATTAGGGCCGAAAGAAGAGAAAAAAATTAAGATAGATTTTCCAATCAAAGTTTCCAATCAGAGAATAAAGTTGAAATTTTGAGATTAAAGTCGAAATTTTGAGATTAAAGTCGAAATTTTGAGATTAAAGTCGAAATTTGCATCATTACAAATGTACATGTGCAAAAGCGTTTACCCTCTGTGGTATTTGTGAGGATACAAATTATTAAAATTAAAACTCAAGTCTTTTTTTTTTTTTTCGTTTTTGTCTCCTTGCACAGGGGCAATTTTGAGAAGCCTGCCCTCAGTGACGCAGACAACACTGCTATAAAAAAACAACAAACAGTCCTGACGAAATGTACCCGATGTGGCAGCAGATGTGGCCAGATGTTTGGAGAGGCTGAAAGAAACAGGTGAGAGTGACTGGAGGAGATGGCTGGGAAGAACCTGCCTGTTAAATCACCTGCTCCACTAGAGCGCATCTGCAGGTCTCGCAGAGCCATACGGAAGACTTTAAGGCCTTTCCATGCTACACAAAACTGCAATTAAGATTAGTGTAAGAGCCCTCGCACAATGGACTGTTGAATGGCACAAGAAGGTGAAATAAGACAATAGTGGAAAATAAAAACTACGAAGAAGCAAAAGGACTAAACTTTGTTCTCCATTGCCTATATTTTGTACCAACAAAAAAAAAAAAAAACTATGCAGAATTGAAGTTAATTCAGTAGTAGTACAACAGCTGTATGTTACGCTTGAAATATTTTTGAATATTGGGCATGAATTCTGCCTCAAACGTTCAAGTCACCATCCATGAACTGTCTATGAAAAATGGAAATGCATTGGAATACCAGATCATTCTACACCATTTCCCACAACCTCCCGACCCCCAACTAGCACAGAATATGCAAAACAGCCATTCTTGGATAATCCTTTTACATTAGTGTGACCTCTCTGATGTAACTAAGCACCAGCGTGTGCGCTTGACCCATATTAGCAGTAATGTGAGGCCTATTTCCCAGTGCGCCTCCAACAGGCCTAAGTCAGCACTGGTGCTGTTTGAGAATGATGCTCAAGTAAAGGGGCAGGGCACACAACTGGGAGCTACAGCTGAGTGTGCAACCTCCATATTTATAAGTTCTTGGTTAATTTTTCATGGGGGTCTTCCCAGAGTCTGAAATTTCCCCCTGTTCCTTACTTTCTGATCATCTGTCTTAATAATCCACATCTTCAAACAAGCCATGTTACATATTCAAGCTGGTGTTGAAATATTCAACATAATATTCACTCATCGTACAGTTTATTCTATTTTATTGCACTTCCAAACCTCTGTTTAATTTTGTACCTCAACTCCTGATAGGTCTTTTCACTGTTTGCTTTGTTTTCCCTACAATCTCACCAAATGAATGTGTTTTTGTTGTCCCCCCCTCCACCCTCCGCCCTTTAAATATCGTAAATGCTGTGCCAATGGATTTTGAACAGTGGTTTATGCGCCATTATTGTTTGGTTTTTGGCAATCTGTTTCCGAACGTGTTTAAATGTGGCACGGATTGATGATTTGCCAAAGAGTTCTTGTTCCTTTACCTAGGTTTTCTGCAATGCGGAAGTGTGTAGTGTAGTGTGTTTGTCAGTGTTTCTCATCTTTCCGAACACTAATAAACAAGGACTTCACTAGTAAACCGGTTTGGGAACGCAGTAAATTGGACGAGGTTACAAACAGGTTTACCAAATGCTCCTCCTGATTTCCAGCAGCTGCCATTATGTGCCAAAGACAGTGTGCAAATGCTTTGAACGCAACAACACGAGAAAGCAACAACCCAAGTTTTATCATCGTGTTAGCGTCTGCAATTTATATTTAGTTCAGAGAAAGTCAGACAACTGGTGCCGAGTGCGAGGATCAAACCGATGCAGCGGCTGTTGCAAGATGAAAGACAGTCATGCGTCGGTGGTGCTCGCTCGGCCTTGTTTTCGTTGTAGTAATCACGTTTCCATCCAGCAATCGTAATTCTCACGATATTCGCAAAACACAGGGAAAGGGGTTGGAGCAGGTAAAAATATTTGGAAAAAACTTCCTTTTCCTTTTTGTTTTTTTTTTTTTTCATCCCACCAGGTCTTTCATCTCCGTTCTCTCTCCCTCCCTGCATTAGCTCACTCTTATTATACTGTAATCTGCCCCCGCATTGCTCTCATTCCTTTTTGTATTATCGTTTGCCTCTCGCTGCAGTGCCCCCCTCCCCAAAGAGGATCAAACAACTGACATGATGCAGTGCATGTGATGGGTTTACCCACTCCACAAGACAGCAATCACCTTCAGCATGGCTTTGTGCTGATGAGTGTACACAACCAGCGAAATGCAAAAGCTAATTCAGACTCCCCAAGTGCACTTCTAAAGTATATCTCATATGCTTTGTGATCTCATTCTGATCCCCGCTGTGGCAATACGACGCGCAGCGGCGTCTTTGTGCAGAGGGAAGGGAGGATTTTCACCGGCGGTTTAAAGGGAGGCAGAGGAGGGGGAGGAGGAGGAGGAGGAGGAGGTGGCGGGTAATCATGTTTAGATCTTTCCTCAGGTGGAGGATGTCAGGTTGCAGGGGGAAGGATTGAGTTGGAATGGTGAAATTATGTAAAGGTGAAGAGGAGTGTGACCTTATATAAGGGAGGGGAAGTGGTAAGTGCGGGAACAGGAGGTCAGGAGGGAGCCTTCAGGCGGAAGATGAGAGGGTGATGGTGAAAGGCAGCAGACATGCTGTGTTCTTTCTTTTTTTTTTTTCTTTTTTTACCTCTTAAAGGTCCAGTGTGTAATATTTGGCCAGATTTATGATTTTTGTGTTAGTAAAAGCTAAACATACTGCCCATTACACATTAATAAAAGTGTATACTCACAGTACAATAAAAGTCATTTGGTTTTCCTCCCCTTTCAACGGTTCTCATATACACATAATAATATACATATAGCGAGGGTCTTGCTCTCAGTTACCTGCCATCTTACACCACCATATTTCTAAGGAAGCCTGGAGTGGACAATTCAGCTCGCCTGACAACGCGTTTTGTAATAAGGGTGACTGCTCGTGTCCTCAAATAAACCAATGAAGAGGAAGATGGACAAGGTATCCGTGTTTGGGTGTGCAGGCCACCGTAGTTCACTGGCAAACTCATGAGGGGGAGGTGAAGTGAACGACGCCACGATCAAAAATGTGACCACTTGAAATCGTTGTGTCATCTTCAAAATCTCCAAATATTACACATGAAAAACCGTTAACACTCAAGAGTGCGCATTTGCCTGACAGTGATGAGCATCCACCTGGTTTTCTCTCCTCTCGGCTTCAGATTGGTCGTGTGCCTCCAGATGTGTGATTTATTTCTGGAACAGAAACGCGAGACCGGGGAGCAGGGACGCGGTTTGTGAACGCCCGTTGAAGAATGTACGTTTTTTTGAAAATTGACAGAAGAAAATATGTTGGAGTTGGCTGCTCGGGCATCATTTGGAATTCATAACGGTTAGTGAAAAAGAAGAGAGACAGAAAAGGACGAAAAATCCTGATTTGCACATTCCAAAACCTCAAAGTCAAGAATGAAGGGAAAAAAAGGGAATATTTTTTTAAATTCCGGGACAGAATAACAAACTCCAACATACTGTGTTACCAGTAAGCAAAGAGCGGAGACTTGGAGACATGCAGGGGTTTCATTTAAGATACTTCATGTGTTTTGGCGACATATTGAAGTAGTGAGGAAATGGAAAGGGATGAAGAAACAAAGAGGAACAACCCTGAGCCAAGAACGCTGTGCTTTGCTTTCAATCATCAGAGGGGTTGAGGAGCCTTCCTGGCTGAAACTGCAGAGAGTGGACATCAGATCCAGAGACTAAATTTAACCTTCCAGTGAGTAAAAGTGGTGTGCCACTTCACAACTAGCTGGTCATCTACTTTATAATGGAAAAAATGTCATTCAGAGCCTTTTCTAGTGGTTATACGGCGTATACCTGCGTATCACGTAGATTGCATCGCTGATTATTCGTCTTTAGTACAATTAACAGATGCATTTTTCCGAAAATCAGCAAAAGATTTCGAGAGGTTGGGCTAAACATACGGTCCATCTGGCAGTATTGGGTGCTTGGGGGAAAAACACCAACAACAGTGTGTAGAGAAAATGTGACCGAGTTCACCCAGGCAATTTTGTACCCAAACAGATCAGCTGGTCAGATTGTTTCAGACATTTGATAAGGATTGTGCTCTCCCGGAGAGATACGGCGGGAATGGAAGCCAAGTGTTTTCTTGCTCTGTGAAAACACAAATAGGATCAAAAGGATAAACTCACGGTCTCTTTTCACCACTCTGCTGTTTAATATGGCGAGCTATACAAATCAGACCGCTGGGAGCCCGCCGAGCATGAGAGAGGCGTGAAAGCTCCTGTTGTAATGACTCCGAGTGCTTTGACATTCAATATTTTTACTGGCTTTTAATTAGCTGCTCCCCCTTTCTTCTCTCCCTCACCTTCCTCTCTGTGTGTTCCTCGCTGTTCCGGGAGAGTTTCCTTTGAAAGGATCTCTTCAGGCAACTCACCACTTGAACCCCCCCCAAACTAAATGTGAGCAGAATAACCTTTCCGTATCTGTACCCATGACAACTGAACAATTTTCTTTTGGCTTTCTCGCTTCACAGCAGCTACTGGGGCGGAAGACAGGGGGCCCAGAAGCAGAGAGGTAAAGGTAGAAGTGTAAAAGGTGTTTATAAGGCGACAGGACTTGCGGTGTATTGTTTGCTTTGCACTGGATGGAAATCTGTATGAAGTGACGTCGTTTATATGTCTCATAACAGAGAGTCTTGAGTGAAGCCATTATAAGGGCATTACAGTGTTTTCTGCAAAAAAATATAGAGTATTTATGAAAAACAGTGTTGTGTTGTGTTGTGATATTTAAAGAAATTTCATTTTCCACCTAAATTGGCTATTTTCTTCGACTGGGGTTGCCTCAAAAGCTGCTACTAGTTTGGAGTGCACTGCAAATTAAATATAAAGTATGTGTTTGGTGTGTCAGCATAGAAATTAGACTTGCAAATGCACAAATCGTTGCAGGTGTATGATTTATGCCTGCATTAGGCAAGTGGTAAATTCTTGGGGTTCACGTGCCGCATTTTCCGACGTAATATACCGTGACCTTACACAGGCACAGGTCATTTCCAAAGCTGGTTTTACAAGCAGGGATCGATACGGTGAACTGCACCATCTCCAGCACTGCCCAACATACATTACAGACTGTTTTTACTGCTTATATAAATGCAATAGCTCTGTCTCCCCTGCCCTCTGAGACAGTTTGCTAATGGCCTTTAGCCAGCGCTCAGTCCTGTAAATAGCTTTTGACTGTATTGATTGCCTTCTTCAGCTCTATTCCCACTGTATTTCACTCCATACATAGAAATGCTGAATCTGATAGCAATTAGTAGAACAGTGGTGAACTGTGGCAAACTAACTGGAAGCTGTTCAAACATTTAAGTGCTGCTAAGCACCAATTTTTTGCTTTTTTTTTTTATATATATATATATATATATATATATATATATACATACATATATATTTTATTGTACAACCGTGTGGCGAAGTCTTTGATCGTGGCTCAAAAAACGGTGGTATTGCGTCGCACGGTGAGACAGATTCGAGCGCGCCCGTTGTCACATTTCGTCATTTGGCGTCTACTTACTGCGCTGGCAGTGCCATCTGTATCTGTTAGCCTCTGGTGCAGATCGAGCCAGACCGTCTGCAAGGAGAAGCACAACAACAGCGAACAGCAGCAGCGTGTCAGTCAATCAACCAGAACTACAGCAACTACTACAACCGCAGGCAGAAGCAGACATAGGTCACTCACACACAGGAAGGCGTTAGTGGACATGCATGAAGGGACGGGACAGTGCTACTATTGTGAGACAGCTCCGGCGTGGGGATATTTTCAGAGGGTGAACAGAGGAGGGGGGTGCATGCCAAAAGGACAGCCTAGAATGAAAGAGAGCGGCTATTAATAGCAGCAGAGGGAGGGCGAGGCGAACTCTGAACTTCCCATCGTGGTAAAAATGGTCGGGGATACTGGGTTCCCCCCCCAAACTGTTTTCCACTCTGTGACTCTAAAGACGAGCGGCGAAACCTATTTTTGTGCTGCGCTGTCAGTTCTGGCACACAAGTTCAATTTCACACGAAGGCAAGAATAAAGAGGCCGCGTCTCTCAGCAGGAAACACGGCTGCTGTCGGCCGCAGTGACAACCGCTGCCAGCAGAGTTGATCAAAACTCGCGAGGTGAGGACGACAGTAAGGCTTGGCAGAGTCCTGCTGACTTTCTCAAGCTTCTCGGGAATGAACACATCAACGTGATGGACGAATAAAGCCCAGTGCCTATTGCGACTGGCACAGTATAATGCTCAACGGCAATAAATGTATGAATAAACAAATGCATAAAAATGTATTCTTTTTGATCTAGCATTTTAACAGAGCTGGAGATTATCCAAGCACTGATATTTTAAGAATGTATAACAACCAAACTATTGGGAGAGTTCCCTGAGGTCTGGATGGAGGATTCAGCACCATGGACAGCGCCCTGCACTAAAGCAAGACATTCAGCTGCTGAAGGTTGAAATTCAGACACACACTTTCCAAAGTTTGGGTTCGACACTGATGGCTTGTATCACTGTCTGTTCACTATCACCATAGGATTCCAGACTAACTATTTTATTATTTATTTATTTTATTCGTAATACCAGTTGTGGCTTCTTAGGAGAAATGTTGAAGGCCTCGCGGCCGAGACAGACAACAGAGTTTACACAAAAAGAAAGACAGTTTTTATTTTTATAACGCTATTGATAAAAAAACAAAAAAACAAACTCATATTCTAACTCTGCTCTAGAAAAGGCTCAGGGGTTCACTTGGGGAATTTCGTTCGGCACAAATTCAGCAGTTGGTCTACAATCTTTCGCTGAAGAAGAGAACAGCGCTATCCTGATGTGCTCATTGGTATTCAGTGCGGGCATCGCTCTGACCAGACTACCTGGTGTAATCAAACGCCACAACTCTGGGACACATTTTGTATCGGAAAGGACGAGCAAACTGTCAGGAGGAGATCCAGCGCTGACACACTCACAGTGACATGGATGTGTCTTGCTGAGTCGGAGGGAGGAATTAGTGTGTTCAGCTGACCCTTTTTCACAACACATCACCAACGACATGTTTATTTTTACTCTGTTCTTCATCGAGCAAATCGATGCATGATTTAGTCTGACGCAGAATGACATCTTTTTTATTAGTCCCGACTGCCAGACTCGTGCTTTAGTGCAGGTAAAACCAGACCAAACAGAGACATAGACAAAGCCACGTTCAAAATCCCTGCTCAGAGCTGTGTTCTGCTTTAATGTGATTACGGCACAATACTGCTTGTCTGTAGCAGTAATTTGACAGAGAAGGCCTCTTCCTTTGCTTTTCTACAGCTCCCATTGTAGGAAAAAAACAACTTACAAAAAGGGACAAACAATTTAGTTTTTTCCTTGAAGGAAAAAATAGGTCAAAACCTGATACATGATTAGCAGTATGTAATAAAACTACTTGGGATTTAAAAAAAAAAAAAAAAAAAAGTTTTTTTTGGTGCTCCAGCATTGTAAACTATGATTCAATTCCTCCCAGTTTTACCCAGAATGCAACCCTGTCTGACACTTATTCACTTTAAAAGGTAAATTATTCTATTATATCACACATTTGCGTGCAGTTGTACTTCCCAGCCTTAGCCACCTGCCGCCCTTTCCCTTGCTAGCATGTCTTAATTGTTAGCTTGAGACATTTTTTGGACACTTTTGGCATTGGCAAAATAAACGATGACTAACAACTTACTTCACGAATCAACCGTGCCAGTGTTAAGTCACCTGTCAAAAGACACAGAGAGTGGCTTTGTGCCACCGCCGCTGTTAAATGAGTCAACCTTGGAGAGGCCAAATTGCTTCTAAAGTGGCTTCAGGGTCACGCGTGAAGATTACAGGACAATTCTCTCGCTGGAGGCGCTCCAATCATTCCCTATGAAGTGGGGGCAGCTGGACTGCCTGAAACAATCCTCCTCAAACCCACTCAATTTGTCAAGCCGGGGTCAAAGGCTAATGGTTGATTCTTTAGCAGGAGCTGCGGGTGAAGACGCGGCTCTGTTAACAAAAAACCATGTGATCGAACCGCCACTCCCTCCCCTCCCGGCCACCGACTACACTGGGTTAAAGTCGTTCTTCTATTGTCAGCAGAAGAAAAAGTGCTTCCCTTGAAGGCAGCTGAGTGCGCTGAGGCCCCCATTAGCCTCCGCATGTTCACTATCGCCGGACGAACAGCATGCAGGGCAGTCAGGGGGAAGAGGGAAGACGAGAGGAGGAGGAGGCACACAGCCGGAGAAAAGGGAAAAAGAGGCCGGAGATGTGGGGATGAGGAGTGCGAAGCTGCTACCAGTGGAGGAAACACTGAGGAAAAACACGGTTCACAGCTAAGACACAGGCGCTTTAATTGCCCCGAGCGTCACTCTCTTCAAGGCTTCATCTCTTCCTCTCCCACACTTGGTGCTAACGAACTCCCTTATTCAGTCCTGTTGAGCGCCCATCTTCTATCTTCTATACTTCTTCTCCCCACCCCCGCCCGGTCTTCTTCTTCTTCTGTCCTTTGCTCAACCATTAACATGTTGCTGTAGCGTCACCAATCACAAGCATCCAACAGTAGCTGCGTTTCCATTACCCCAAGAATTGCTTTTACGAGATTTTACGAGAATTACGGCTTATGCGCTTCACACCATTCAATGGAAACACCTGCAAATCGCAACTGTACTTTGTCGAAATTTTAGAATTATTGCTTTTTATCTGTAATGGAAAAGCAGCTGGTGACACAATGTTGTACTGCTGGGTGAGTTTCTTTGTTATCGTAGCAGTCAAAAGAATCTTCCTCTCCTCCTTTCGACCAATCACATGCCTCTGTTTCGCCCCATCATCTGCATCCTCTCCTTTCCCATCGACTGATTTCATGTCCTCTTCCTCCGCTTTGCTCTCCTTCTAGCCTGCCAGTTCCAGCCACAGCATCTGATAAATTCACTCTCCCTCCTCTGTCCCTGCCCAAACCATCTCTGGCTTTATCTCCAAAACATCTAACACGCTCTCATGTCCCTTTTAACGTAATCACCCCTGATCCTGTCCATCCTGGTCGCTCCCAGAGAGGAGCTCAACATTTTTATCTCTGCTACACCCACATCTGCTTCCTGTCTTTTTCTCTGTGCCACCAAATATATCTGTAATTCTTGAGTAGTTATTCACTCTAATAATTTAAGACACCACAACCACACAGGCTTGTCTTTAAACCCGCTTAAAACACAGCTTTACGGTTTGGAAAAGCACTCTCCTCCTCACATATGTTTAGGATCTTTCACTAATATTTTCACTACTATTAGAACTGCAACCGAAAGACTGGCAATAATTAACCAAACTACATAATCGATGTCTATAGACTACAAAGTTTTGTCTTTTTAATATAAAAATCATGCACAGGTTCAACATGCAGCATCCTGAGGAAATGAGTCCCTATAGGCGTGGATGTACAAAAGAAATTAAAATAAAGCAAACAAATAAATGAAGAATCAGAGGTGGTTTCTGTGCATGTACACGTGTGTGTCTGACTGTGAGTGCATGTGTGTGCTCATTTATTTTTTTCTTACCTTGTTC